>VZRU01010702.1:0-25968 GCA_013398155.1 Pedionomus torquatus
CCCGCCGCTGCGTCTGGGCGGGGCGGCGGCGTCCGGTCATGGCCGCCTCCGTGTTCTGCTGCTTCTCCTGGTGGAGGGATGGCGGCGCCGGCCACATCCCGCTGAAGGAGATGCCGGCGGTGCATCTCGACACGCAGCGCATGGGTGAGCGGACGCCGGGCCGGGGCTCCCCTCCCCTCGGCAGCCGTGACAGGCTGGAGCCGGGGAGTCCGCGGGGCGGCGGCGGCGGCGCAGGCCCGGCCTCGGGAATTGGGGGAGCCGTGAGGGGGGCAGGTGGCTGGGGCCACCCGTCCCCGGGAAGCTTGGGCTGGTGGGGCGATAGGTCGGCTTCATACGGTGTAATTCCGAAGGAGAAACTTTCTGCTGGCTCTTAAAAGTTTATCCTCTCAGCGAAGCTCCCTGGGAAGGTGGCTTTTTGGGCTGCTTTGTCAAAAGGATTTGGCAGTTTTCAGGGAAAAAAAAAACCACTACCTTTTGGTTTAAATTCGGTTGAAGCTCGTCAGCAGGATGGGTATGTGGGAGCACCAGAGGGGATGTGTGAGGGGGGCTGAAGGCCTCGGTCAGGTTGGGCCAGGGGTGGTGGTTCAGGGCAGAGGAGGTGAGTTACGGCGATGGAGATGCAGAAGGAGCCAGGTCTTGGCTGTTCTGCTCTTTGAACGTCATCCTTAAGATGACCTGCCCACAAAACCATGCAGGGTCTTTATTGAGGAGAGATCTGGCCTGGGCCAGCGGCAGCAGAGCCAGGAAGAAAGCCATCTGGCCAACCCAGGGTCCAGTGCTCCAGCATAATTATTAGCCTCCCTTTATTATTAGCCTGCCTTTATTAATCTGTGTCAGTAGATCTTGACTGTCTCCCGTGTTACTGACCATGACAACAGTGTTTAAAGATGAAGTCTTTCACTGGAGAAGGAAAACTTGGCAAAGTATTTTTCTTTCTGTATTGGCAGGCATGTTTCTAATAATAGGATTTTTTTTTTTTTCAGAGAATAATTAAGCACTTTGCAATTCCATCAAGCATTTCTACCCAATCTGCTTTTCCTTCTCTTTGCAGATTTTTTTTCCTCCAGTGAATAGAGACAGGGTACAGGACTTTGTTTTCACAGTGACCCTTTCTGATGATATTGTAAGCAGTTCCTCTGATGTGGTTTAGCAAAGGTAATCAGTGTGGTGCCGTAAAACCCAAGAGGCAAAATTAGAGGAGTGTATAGATTTTAAATAAATAAATCCTAGCTGAAAGATGAAATAGCCTGTAAACAGCTTTCTTTTTTCTTACTTCAAAGCATGACCCATTCATCATAATTCTCACAGATTAATGAAGCTCTTACTTGGGGCAGAAAGAAGAAAAACAGTTTGTAATGTTTAAGGCTTCTAAGGGCTGCTTCCAGACTTCTAAAAATGTTTTCAAGTTTTGCGTTTTTTGTTTTTTTTCTTGCAGGAACAGATGTTGTCATTGTTAAAAATGGCAGAAGAATATGTGGCACGGGAGGCTGCTTAGCCAATGCACCTTTGCATCAGAACAAGAGCTATTTTGAGTTTAAAATCCAGTCCACAGGTTAGTCAGCAAAAATGTACAACTTTAAACTTGGAAGGTATGTCAGATTGCCTGCCGGTGGTCACATCTCAAATACTGAGCACGAGCATCTTTCTGATTGCGTTGTTGAACTTGTGAACGTTGGAGAGTTTTAGAAGTTGTCATTGTATAAAAAGAAATTTATTTCTCTTTTTTTTTTCCTTTTAAATTGTGGTTCTGAAATACTAAAAGGATAGTAAGTATATTACTAGTGGAGTGCAAATATTAAACCACCATATTGTTTTGTGTGCTGTTATGGGCGTGTTTTTCACTTCGGATATTTTTAGAAATGCAGTTTTAGTAAATAAATGCTTATGACCACATAAACCACTGTAGTTATGAAATACTTTTTTTTTTAAATAGTACAGTTTATCCAGCAGTATTTTTCTACCTTCATTTGCTTTCAATGTGCACTGTGTTTGCTTAAGCAACTTTGTGCTACACTTCGCTCTTCAGATGAAATGTGCAGCACTTATTCAGACACTGCCTTATCAAGAGGGGCCTTTCAGCACTGTTTATTTGGTTTGCACTGATCTAATGCAAGGCAGCTGAAATTAAATGAAATGGGGAAACGTTACGCATATGGTCGGTTGCACTATTCCAGAGTGCAGTAGTACACGCCAGGCTTCTAACATTAAAAATCAGCCAGTATTTTTAAAAACAACAGACACTGTGAAAATGAAACTGTTCTTTCCCTAAGTGTGTAGGGAGAGGGAAGAAGAAGGGAAGTGTTAGTCCAGAGACAGGCCTTACAATACCAGTTGGAGCTTGAATGCGGCACTTTCTGGGTAAGGGTTGTGTGTATTCAGTTTGATTGGAGTGCAGCAGCGTGAACACAAACCTGTCCAAAACACCTTGCCGTCAAAGCTGCATGTAAGCCCCAGATCAGTCTTAACTTGGCAATTTTAGTATGCTTTCTGTTGAGGGAAGAATCTACTGCAGCAGTTGTTCATAAATGGTAATTATTCATTCAGATAGTGTCCATGTTCTTATACTTAATTTGAGAAACACAGAAAATAAACTTTTGGTCCCTATGAGCTGTGTCTTGTGTATTCCTGTGCTCCAAGGCAGGAAAATTGCAGATCACTTAGTTTAAAACTTTAATTCCCAAAAGTGTTCTTGCACGCTTTATTAGGGGTCATCTGTGGGGTCACCCTAACTATTGGAAAGTTTTCTGAAGTCAGTCCTGAATCTTGTTCACACTATTGTCCTTTTCTTTCTGGGCATATAAGTATTAGAATAAGTTGTTCTGCAATTTTGTCTTTTGGAACTAATTTTCTTACATTTTTGCCTCATGTTAGTCTTCTGTAGAGTAAGCAGTCCCAGTTTTTTTTCATTGTCTCCTTTTACGCTTCTGTTTGGTTTTGTTGTTTCTTCTAGAATATCCCTGATTGACCTAATTTGTCTTGAGGTATGATGCTTAAGGTGGATGCTGTGTTCCAGCTGCAGTAGACATCCTTTGTGTGCTGTATACATGCCATGCATCTAGAAGTTTTTCACAACAGTAGGAAACAGGCTGTGCTTAGCATGTGGTCTATTATAACCCCCAAATTATATGCAATGAACTGGCCACCAAGCCACTTTGGTATTTGTGCCACTTACTTCCTACTTACCTGCTGTTCTTTGTACCTCAGAAAAAGCAAATGCATTCTCCTTATTTCAGACCATTAACCAGTTTGTCAGGACCATTTAAAACTTGAGGGGCCTCTGAAGAGCTTGCAGTCCTGTCAGGTTGGTATTTACAGCACATTCAATAAGCAAATTGTCACGTTACCCAAATCATTGATGTGAATACCTAACAGTGTCTGACCTTGGGCATTCAATACAAAACCTCAAACCCCATTTGAGTCACCTTTTTTGATTTGACAGGTGCTGCTGATGAGTAGTCCTGGAATGCAGTTTTCTAACCATCTCTGCATTCCTATTGCTCTAACTGTCTAGACCATGTTTTTGTAATTTGACTATTTCAGTGTTGTATGAGGTTTAAAAACATTACCAAATCAAGATGTGTCATACTTACAATTTCTCCTTTTTCCTCAAGACTAGCCTAATCAGCTGAAAAAGAAAATTGTATTGTTCACAAATCCATGCCAGTTGGATTTGCTTTTTACATCCTCTGACAGACTTGGGAGCTTGTCTTCATTATTTTTCTGTGGTTACAATTCTCTGGACCCTTCTTTTTCAGGATAGATGTTGTTTCTCTTACATCTTCTCTGACTGCTTGTACTTGGTCTGGCCAGTATGGAGTTAATTTCCTTCAGTTCAGCTCCTGTGGTGTTGTGTTTTTAGATTTGTGACCCAGACAATAATGATATCACACTAAGGTTTTAGCTAACGCTGAGCAATGTTTGCGCAGCATCAATGCTGCCTTTGTTTCTCACTCAGTGCCCTCAGTGAAGAAGACTGGGGGCTGCATGAGAGATTGGGAGGGGACACAACCAGGTGGATGACCTAAACAAACCGAAGAGATGTTCCATGCAGCATAATGTCATGCTTAGCAACAAAAGGGAGAGGAGGGGTTTTAGGGAGGTTAGCAATCTTTTGCTGGGGAATTGGCTGGGCATCAGTCTGCCTGTGGGAGGTAGTGAGTCATTGCATCGTTATTTTTTTTGTTTTCTTTCTTCCACTTCTTCTTTGCTTATTAAACAACGTATTTCTTTACATGTTTTTTTCCCTTAGCTTCATCTTCCTCCGTCCCACTGGAGGCTGTGGGGGGAAGTGAGTGAATGTCTGGGTGGTACGTAGCTGCCTACCAGGGCTAACCCGCAATAGTCCTGATAATTCCAAGAGACATTTACTGGTAGTACTGCCATGGCACGAGTTAGAAACACATTCTTTATGCTGTCCTGCTTCAGTCAGTCTTCCAAAATAATGGCTTTTTTTCTTACCATGTTAATGTCACATTTCAGGGATTTGGGGTATTGGAGTTGCAACTCAGAAAGCAAACTTGAATCAAATTCCACTTGGTCGAGATGTCCATAGCCTGGTGATGAGGAATGATGGAGCTCTCTACTATAACAATGAGGAGAAAAATAGACTACCAGCAAACAGCCTTCCTCAGGAGGGTGATGTGGTGGTGAGTTTCTTAAGGCATCTTTATCTTTCTTGGCTTTTCCCAAGATTCCTGTTATTTACAGCTGGTTGGTCAGACCGACCATTTCAGTCAAATTGTTCGGCTTGCATCTACCAGTTTGGAAAGAGCTGATATAAATTCCTATTGCATTTGAATGCATCAGCAGCCTGGATGCCTGTGAACTTCAGTCTCAGCATTGACATGTTTCTGAACGAGGGACAGACTTTACCAGTGTTTGAAAAATAGCCCCTAGCGCTCTGTTGCAGTCTGGTTGCACCCATCTGCCTGATGGGCAACTCCTGTCTGAAGGAACCTACATTGTTTGAGGTGGGACCTCCCTGAACAAACACTGTGCTGGAATGCATTACATAGCTATGCACCATGCCTGGCTGAAGTCAGGAGCTCATAGTGAACTGGTTAATGATTTGGAAGGACAGAGCTGAGTAGACAGAAGTCCTAGGTGACAGATGAATTGTATTTTTAGGCAAACTTTTGTAGAGAAGGAGAGATATTAAGTGGGGAGGGCATAATTCTCACTGGGAAGATGATAGGGAATGAGGGCAAATGGAGAGCCTTAAGATTTTTTGGTACCTTACTTTTACAGGTTTCTCAAAATGACTTTGTTTACAGGGTTTTGTGTTATCGCTGTATTTTTCTCACTGTCCCCTTAGAGATTTATCTATAGAAATACATGGGAGCAATGCAATGAAATTTACACCATTTATCGCCACTACTTTTTCTTGCTGGATAATTTTACCTCTACATAGCAATAGTTGAAATTTCATCTTTGGAAGCCCTGATAGCTAAGGTTGACTCCTCCACTCTTTACCCTCAGATATACTGTATTATTCTTTTAATCCCTTTCTGAGACATGTTTACGTCTGCAACCCTCCGGAAAAACAGTTGTTTGAAAATCTTCAGCTAATCACAAAAAGATCACTGATGCATTATTGCTAATTCCCCAGTTTTCATAAATTTCAATTTATTTTGTCCTGTCATGAAAATATACTTCTGAAGTAGTGTATGACAACACAAATTGTCACACACAGCTGTACCAAAACCATCAGAAGAACCATTTAGCTACCAAATCAGTAATTTATTACCTTGTTAGTGTTTGCTTTCTGCTCTGTAGTCAGCATATTTATAGCATTGTGTATGAAACCGTGGTCTGTTGATGCTGGCAGACAAAGTGAGCTGAGAGAGGTTTCCATATGGAAGTATGGACAGATAAATTTAATTCATAGCATCACTATTTATCAAAGTTATTTCCATGAGGAGATATAAACAAGAGGACTGCAAACTGCTTAGTATGTAAAATAGTTAAAATTTTGTGTTTCTTTAACATGGTGAAAAATAGTCTAGAAACTTGTTTCGTAACATCTAGTAAGATGCAGTCTGCAGTGTGCAAATCAAAGCATCATTAAGGAATCCTGAGTATTTGAAAATACAAATGTTACTGGTCATTTATTAACTTCTTGTCCTTTGCAGGAATATTTCAAGTGAGATTTTCTAGAATGCTGTGGTTTGCATAGTGGTGTTAAAATTTGTCTGTAGCTAAGAGAGCTAAATGAAGTGGCGATCTATGTGTATAAACTTGATGCTTTTTTTTGTGTGTGTGTGTTAATTTTCTGTACTTTGTAGGGCATTACATATGACCATGTAGAACTAAATGTATATTTAAATGGGAAGAACATGCATTGTCCAGCTTCAGGAATCCGAGGGACTGTCTATCCAGTGGTCTATGGTATGTTGGCAATTTTCAAACCGTTTCACAGTATGGACAATATTTTCGTACCAAGTCCATCTTCTCAGCTATGTATTCTTGTTTAACTTAAGTGGAACACACATCAATCATCTATTTTTGGCAACTACAATAAATTGCATGAAAATACAAAAGTATATTTTTCACGTCATTTTTAATGCTGCTTAATAGCTAGAAAAAAAAAGCTCCGCTTGCTGACTGCTTACAGTGTCCACATCCACAAGCTGGGGAGTTCTTGCACTCAGTCTAAAAATTGCCAGGTAATCTGTGAAGCAGATTAAAAAAAAAAAAAAAGAAAATCAACAAATTGGAAGTAATGTAGGCTTGTGGGCTAATATGGTTTATCTTTGAAGCTTGGTATTTATGTCTGTTAATTTCAGATACTTCATGAATGCATTCAGTGTTAAATACCATTAGATGCTGAATTGCTGTTTATATTTTCTTACGGAAGTGATACCTAATGTAGAACTAGCACAGATGCTTGCTGTTCAGTGGTACAGCTCTTTGCTGTTATACCAAATTGATGCCCAGTTCTGAAATCCATCAATTGGTGAGCGAATTGTTGTAGCTGTTCTGCCAGCAACCATCAATACAGCACAGCAGTTTTGAACAAGAAACCTATACCGTATCCAATTAATCCCTGCCTAGGCAGTTTAAGAAAGAATTTTATGAATTATGGAAGCTGGAATTTGGCCAAGACATGTGTTAACAATTTACTCTTCCAGAACTTGGCGGCGTTTTTGTACTTCCCAAGTAGTCAGAATTCTGTTTAACGTCTCGTCTGAGTGGCAGCACTTCCCCTACTTCAGTGCATAATCAACACTACGCTCTGGGTTGGCTTTTAACTTAGAGCAAATGGTAACTGCTCATCAGATTCCCTGGGTTACACCTACAGCCATCTCCAGTTTATTTTTATTCTTGTATGAGCTTCATCTAAGTAGTAGCCTCTTCCAAAATAATTTTGCTCTTGAGATACCATTAGCTTATATGATGAGGATAATTTTTTCATTTCTTGGTTGGTTCGCAGTGAGCTGTTGGCATGTTCCCATTTATATCTTGATACATTTGTACTATTGAATTTTATGAACAGGAAGAAAATACTCTAGATGTATTGTAGAGCTTTTCAAGTCTGTAAATGTAGCTGACAAGTTGTATCTTTGCAAGCTACTGGAGTGGAAATTGTTTTTATATGGTCATTTTGTGATGTGTCCTTAAGCCACATGATGGCGCTGCTAAAATGCTGTGGCGGACAGCAGCTGCCCTGCAGCACTGCAGCATCTCCTTGTGCAAAAACCCTTGAGGAAGAGAGTTGCTGTGTGATAATTGATTGTTACACCTTCCCTGTATTTTGGATAGCGGTGCTACATAGCATGGAGAAGGCAGGTTGCTTCCAGAAGACATTGGGTGGCATGTTAGCCTACTGTAAATATATTTTTCTCTGACTAAAGAAGTTCTGTGCCTGGGGAATGCAGTGACCTTTTATTGCCAGGCTCTTACTATTATCTTCCACAAGTGAGCATAATTTTGTCATAATTATCATGTCTCCTGCATAGAGCTATAAGAATTACAGCCTGCAAATTGCTTTTGCATGGTACTTACTTGGTATAAACTCAGACTATAAATGGCCTTAATTTAATGTGGACTTCTGGTCATGTGAAGGGACTTGACCGTAGAGAAGTGCATTTCTTCAGCTTTTACCCTATACATAATTCAGGCTAGAATTACAGATATCTTTTGAAGAAGAAGTGTGATAGAGCAGGTGAACACAGTGTCAAGTCTGAGAATGTAAAACAGAAAAGTGGACTTAAACATTGTTCCCTACAGCAGCTGTATCTCTGGCACATTTGCAGAAGTGAGATGCCAGCACTGTGCAACTACTACAGACCTGTACAAATATCCTAATAGGAGTTTTAACTAAGCCTAGGAGTGAAAAATTCCTGCCTTGGCTCTGAGATATCTGAATTCCAACCCAAAATATGGAGATGAAGCTTTTCTATTTTGATCTGGTGTTCTAGTGTACCAGGTTGATCTTGGAAGAAGTTGTCTTTGAATGAGATCTCGATTTCCTGACTGGTTGGGTACTTCAGTTTGCTCATGCAGTACAGGAAAACTTTGCTCTGAAAATTCCCAGCAGTTTCTTTTTTATATTCTACACTAAAGATGGTAACACTTGTGTCTCAGATCATGCAGGAGGTCCAAATCGGGGAGTGGTATTGTGAAAAAACATTAACTTTCAAATGAAAGAAGCAGTCAAGAAGCTCTCTCTGGATCACATGCTAAAGCAGATGGTCTGATACCAACCATTGCAGACATCTGAAACTTTGTAAACCTCCTGAAAAAACATTGCAGAGAGTTGACACTCCAGCAGAATTAGGAAGTGAACAGAAAAATATGCAGCTGAGGAGGTGACCTGCAACGTGTACCTGGTAGTGCCCTTGATCTGTAGATTTCCAGAGAAACAGAGTAGAAGATTTGGAGGGAATTGCCTGAAGCCCTGCTAATGCTCCTGGTGAAATCAGAGGTAGTGTGCTCTTTGATTTTACCAAGAACCATTACCAACTTAGTTAACAGCAGAAGAGATGTGATTTGCTCTCCTTGTGTGCGTATGTAGGACTTTAGCAATTTTGTTGAACATGTTTCTTGTATATATGTAGTGGATGTATTGGAGAATATTTTTCATGATTTGAGTGTAATATATAATGTAGTAAAATGATGTAATCGAGGATCAAACTGTAAGTGTCCCTTCTCTAATTCCCTCTGGTTCTCTTCTGCAGTTGATGACAGCGCCATTCTGGATTGTCAGTTCAGTGAATTTTATCATACACCACCACCAGGGTTTGAAAAGATCCTCTTTGAGCAGCAAATCTTCTGAATGTCTTCGTACTGAAAATTTGCACTCTGCACTGTTACAAAAGCTTTTGTCATCTTAAATAAAGCTTCACGTTACTGTTAGGAAACGTATCTGTATTTTCAGTAAGTACTTGTGACTGTTGTCTGCAGAATTAATATGTTAACTGCAACACCAGTTAACTGTGTTGCAAATACAAGATTCCTGTCAATGTTTTGTGGTTGAAAATAGTGGTTTGGGGCAGGGTTTTTCTCTCATTTGTACTTGATGCATAAGGAGACTAAGGGATATTATTGACATCAGTATTACAGACAGTATTTTGAATAAACTGGCACTCTGTAAAGCCAAGAGTTCTTATGCGTATGATAGCTGTGGAGACGGATAGTTCTCAAGCTGTTTTCCTAACCTTTTTTCAACGCAGAAGTTACGTACTTTGTGTGAAGGAAGCACTGTGTTTCTAGTCTGTGATTTGAAGTTGCAGCGTCCCAGTTGTGCACAATGACTAATAATACGATGGCATAACTAGCAGCTACGTAATTATTTTTTTTTTCCCAAGGTGTAATTTAATCCATTCCCTCAATCTTAGACTGGCAAATATGACTTACCTATTTCTCCTAGCTTTTCGTTTGCTTTTATTGTGACAAATAATAGGACGCTTTCTAGTAATACTGGTTTTGTTGATCCTTAAAAAATAGAGGCGAACACTACCTGTGTGTTCGAGGACCACCGCGCTCTGTTACTCCAGTAGGAGAGTAAGTACAGATCACTCAGCTGGGGTATGCGAACTGCCAGATGAAGGGTGTGAGATGTTACACTGAAGCCTTACATCTAACCTGTAAATTAGATTATTCTTTTATGGAATATGGTATTTAATTTAATTGTGAATCATTTATAAATGAGTAATGGCTAAGACATTGTTCTAAAATGTGATGTCCTTGAATATAAATTATGAGATGCTTCCCCCCCCGTCATATTTAATGTACTTCCTAGAAGAATTTTTATTGTAAAGAAAATCTTCATGCTGATGGGTTTTTTTGTTTGTTTGTTTTGGCTCTTCCTGGGTTATTACATTTGCATAAATGAATGGTTTTATTTAAATATTTTTAGAAATTATCTGATTCTGAAATTTTCAAATACGAACAGCTTTCTCAAAGCCTTTCACCTTACGATTTTCTGCATCTGCTTTTTCATTCTGAGTGGCCCATGTTTTCCTTCCTTTTAGCCTTGCCCTCACGTGACGGTGTTGGGTAGAACTTTTCAACCTGAAAGGATCAATGCCCTTGTCAGCTTTATGGTATACGCTTGGGAGATTAGAGTGCAGTTTTATCCTCTCCTCTTGAAATCTGCTCTGCTTTGCTGTGATCAGGTACATACCTTAAGTTACACAAAACAGTGATACATTTCAGTTTCCCCAGCAGGGGTGGGAGCACCTGTCTCTGCTACGCAGGGAGGCTTCAGTGATGGGTTGATCTTGTCCGGACTCAGGGTGCCCACCAAAAGCCACTCTGTCACTCCCCTCTTCAACTGGACAGAAAATAGAATGAAAGGCTCGTGGGTTGAGATGAGGACAGGGAGAGACTAGTCAGCAATTACTGTCATGGGCTCAACTTGGGGAAATTAATTTATTGCTAATCAAATCAGAATAGGATAATAAGCAAATAAAAACTAAATTTTAAAAACACCTCACTCCTCAGCATCACTCCTGATTATTCTACCTCCTCCCTGCAAGCAGTGCAGGGGGACAGGGAATGGGGGTTGTGGTCAGTTCATCACCCATTGTCTCTGCTGCTCCTTCCTCCCAGGGCGGGGGGACTCCTCACACACTTCCTCTGCTCCAGCCTGGGGTCCCTCTCATGGGAGACAGTTCTTCATGAACTGCTCCAGCGTGGGACCCTTTCACAGGGTCTGGTCCTCCAGGAACAGACTACTCCAGTGTGTGTCCCCCAGTGGGTCACAACTGCTGCAAGGAAACCTGCTTCAGCATGGACTGTGCGGCCAAATTGAGGGTTCACAGGAGGAAGTGAGCAGGCTGCACCACGTCAGAGAAAGGGAGATAGACAGGGTTTTCTCTGAAACTTAACATCTTGAAGAGCCTCAGACCTCATCTGCAACAAGGAAGCAGGCACTTCACACTATCAAGGTAAGCAAAATCTCTGGAGAAAGGGAAGGATGAAAGCTGGTGACTTCTGACATCAAGAGAAGGTTTCCTGCCACACTTCAAATGGGTTCACTGCCCTCAAAGCTGAGGAGGGGCTATGTGTGCCTTCAAGCAAAGAGCTTGCTTTGCTTAACCCTAAGCCATGCAAGACTTATCAGGTGAATGGTGAGTCACTGTAATGGGTAACTCCCTGCTGCAGGGGACAGAGGCCCCCATCTGTCAACCCAGCCAATTGTCTAGAGAGGTTTGCTGCCTTCTGGGGACCAGGGTCTGGGATCTTGTGGAGGAACTATTGAGGCTCATCTGGCCCTCTGACTACAACTCCCTGCTTTTACTTCATGTGGGAGCAAATGGTACTGCAGGAGAAACCCGGACAGTATCAGAAGTGACTTCAGGGCTTTGGGGGTGGTAGTTATGGAGTCCCAGGTGGTGGTCTCAATCCTGCTGGAGAGGAGAAAGGGAGTGAGGAAGAGGGCACTAATAGGATAAGTCAGTAATTGGCTGCTGAATTGGTTTTGGCAACAGAGTTTTGGGTTCTATGACAAAGGGATCTTGTTGGCAGATCAGCGTTTGCTTGAAAGAGGTGGGATCCACCTCGTTAAGTGGAGCAAAGCTGTTTTCACCAATAGAGTGGTTGACTTTATTAGGAGAGCTTTAAACCAAGAATGACAGAGGAGGAAGAGTGTGAGGGAGTGATGGACAGGAAGCATACGGAGGGTAAGAGCAAAGGCAAGTAACCTGGGAGGAATACAGAAACAGTGTCTGAGCATCCAGGGACAAAGTTAGGAAAGTTAAAGCCCAAATGGCACTGAATCTGGCTAGGGATGTCAAAGACTACAAAAAGGACTTCTGTAAGCACGTAGAAGATGAAAGTGAGACTACAGAAATTGTGCAGCTACTGATCAATGAGGTGGGAGACCCACTGACAAAGTCTATGGAAAAGGCTGAGTTTCAGAATACCTCGTTTGCCTCAGACTTTACTAGCGAGACTGGCCTTCAGGAATCCCAGAGACCTGGAGGAATGGTTAGAGCAAGGGAAATGTACCCTTGGTGGAAGAGGAACCTTGTAAAGTTTAACAAGAAGTGCCAAGTCCTGCATCTGAGGAGAAACAGCCCCATACAACAGTACGTGCCAGGGGCTGTCCAGGTAGAAAGCAGCTTAGCAGAAAAGAACTTGATGCCTGAAGGGAGGGTGCAAAGAATACGGAGCCAGGATCTTTTCAGAGGTGCCCATTGACGGGGCCAGAGGCAGTTGGTGTAAACCAAAGCACAGGAGGTTCTTTCTGAACATAGTATCATAGAATGGTTAGCGTTGGAATGGACCTTAAAGATGGGCAGGGACACTTCCCACTAGAGCAGGTTGCTCAAAGGCCCATCCAGCCTGGCCTTAAACACTTCCAGGGACGGGGCATCCACAGATTCCCTGTACAACCTGTTCCAGTGCCTCACCACCCTCACAGGAAAGAAACATCAGGAAACACTTTTTACTGCGAGGGTGACAGAGCACTGGCACAAGTTGGCCAGAGTGGTTGTGGAACTTCCATCCTTGGAGATGTTCAAATGCCATCTAGACACAGACCTGGGCAACTGGCTCTAGGTGGACCTGCTTGAGCAGGATGGTTGGACCAGATGGCCTTTGGAGGTACCTTCCAACTTCAGTCTTTCTGTGATTCTTCCTTGTGGTGATGTTGCTATAGTTGACACATGCCATGTTTCTGTAATGAAGTTTGTCAACTCTTAAGATATTGAAATTGTTACATATACATCCATATATATATTTAAAAAAAAAAAAAAAAGGCAAAAATGGAAATGGAAGGTGTGTCCTTTTCCTTTTTTGATATCTTTCAGTAATGCCTTAAACAGTGACTCTTTGCCATGAAAGACTACTGATATGAAAGTGTTTCTTGTGGAATTGTATTTCTCGTGTTCCTGGGGAAAGGAGGAAGTATTTAAAGAAATTCCTCTCACTTCATCACACTGCTTCAGCAAACAATCATTTTTGAAGTCTTCCGCATTTAATAATATTTAACAGTAAAAGCTGCTACCTTGAGCTTGGTGTAGAATTGCTTTAAAATATGGAGAAGGCTGTCTTCTTTAAAGTTGGTATTTAAAATGGAAAATGTTTCGGTAAATATCAAATATTCAAAATATCTGCTGAATTTACAACAGATATGAAAAGAACCTGCTTTTGTAGCTCAAAGTTGCCTATTTCTCATCTTAAATAGACTATGATGTGTTTAAAGTATCACACCATGTAACTACACCTCTTGTGAGGTGTATCAGAAATCAGAAAACTTATTCTGTAACTGGTGGCCCAGGGAAACTGACACAGTGGTGAAAAAAAGGTTATTCCCACTTGTTTAGCAAAATAGAAAGGGAGCACAATTTTCATGTGAAAATAAGTTTTATGGTGATAGTTGATAAGAGAAGCAAGAGTACAGTTAACTCCACTGCACAGGTGGGCCACAGAAAGAGAATTAACCTGTGTCTCAGCATGTAATTTCAGCATCTGGCAATAAACCCAGATGTTTTTCCAGACGTGTTCCCAGTCCAGAGAAAGGAGATGCCATACCTGTTTCTAAAAGTTGTGCTAGAAAGTAGTTTTCAGTTGAGATTTAACAAGATACTTACTAGTAGCAAATTCGTTTTAGTAAGAATGAATCATGCTTCCCAGAGAAATGGTTGAGGTATTTCCACTAATTGTTTGTACCCAAATGTTTTCTTAAACTTTGGCTGTTACAATTCGGACACCGTATCTCTGTGAGTGCAAAACTTTGTATTAACTAATCCTGTATGTTTTCTGAGGCCTTTTGAGATTATACTGTGGCAGCAAGATACCAAGCGGAGAAATGAAGTCAGGTGGTACGAGTCCAAGGAGCTTAAAGTCCTAATTAGATACTTTAAAAGTCCTCTTCCACAAAAGAATCATGCCAGGATATGGTAACAAAGATGCTCTACAAAGAGAAACTTTGTGATGTGCGTTGTCTCCCTTAAATCCCCTTGAGAGCCATTCTCTTCCAAGGTCTACAAAGGGCTATCAGAGATGACAGGACATGCTACTCAGGTGCAAATGTTCATGAGAATACAGACTTGTAGGAGTCTTCATGCTGGTTTTCCTTTCTGCAGGCTTTCTTGGGAAAAGCACTGCCCTGGAAAAAAAAAAATAGAAGGAACGGGGTCTTAGTAATTCATGTGAATTTCTTGACCTTATCTGAGTGAGTTCTTAGATTATTTTTGCAGTACTTACTCATCTTTGTTATCAGATTGTGTTGATGTTGCACTGTACACTGACAACCCATCAAGCTCGTGGCTGAGAGAAAGTTTCACAAAGGTTCACATGCAGATCAGCAATAAATTCTTATGTGTCTCTGAATCCAGGCTGTAAGGCCCAAGGATCCAGCTCCCCCAGCATCCTTGATGTGTTAAAAGCCAATGTTGCTTTTGGAAATGGGGTTAACTATTACCTCTTGCTGTAGTGGTTGCATAAATATGTCCAAAACTATGCTATTGAGGTCTTTGCAGGAAGCCTGCGACAGAAGATTTGGAACAAACCTAAGTGCCAAACAATTCTCTTCTCTCTTTCTTCCCTTACCTAGTTCCACAATAAAGAACTTTCCAGGTTGTGGACATCTTGGATACAGATTTCTAGACAAAAGCTCAAAGGCTTAGGAAGCGCTCTCAGGTGTACAGTGGCAGACCTTTTTTTTGAGTGCTTCACATAAGTTCCCTTATTGGGAGATAAAATCTTGGTGACTTGAATGTTGAATATTTGCAAGAACGAACAGTTGGTAGGGCTGATTCCTTCCTGGCTTGCTCAAGAGCCTTTTATTTTCTTTATTTTTTTCCCCCCATCTAGACGTTTTCAGTTTTAGCTCTTCCTAGCCCCTTTTCTGGCCCTGTGTTGGACCTCAGAATCCCACCGGATCTGGCTGCCAAGATGAGTCAGCACAAGAGCTCTTAAACTCTACCCCATGTGGTCCAAACGTCTGACACTTCCAGGGAAGAGGAATAGTTGCTTAGACACTGGAATTTCCTTTGCTGCAGTCAAGAGAGGTGGGTTGGGGATTAAATGAGATTGAAAGAACGTTCTTGCAGGGAGTCATCTGCTGAAATGCCAGAAATTCAGTGTGAAGAAAAGTGCCTAAATAAAACTAGTATCACGTGTCTGTAATTCCACATGTTAAGAAAAAAATTGATATCTTCGTATATATGTATTCAGGTTGCGTTGTGCCTGCAATCCATTTCAAGATAAAACAGGGAGAACAAAAAATACAAGCCAAGTCACATTCATGGAAAACTCTGGCATGTTTAGCAGACAAGACAGTTCCCAGCTTCAAGAAACATGAAGACTTGAGTCATATTTCTTGGATGCGCTCATTATATTGGCAAGCAGTACATGTTAAAATCCCCATTGTTGAGAAATCTAAATTCCCTTTGGCCTTAAAATATCTGTGCTCAGTATAAGATGGCTTATGACCTTTTCATAAGTGAAAAAGTATTACATTGAATAATGATTTCTGTAGTTCGGTGAGGATTTTGAGTGGAAAAAGGCCAGCTCTTGGCCAAAGTAAACTCTGGCAAAATCGAGATAAGCTGGTGGAAGTGGCTTGTTTCATGTAAGTTGGTAGCGGGCTCCAGATGAAGTTGTCTTTTCCTGTATGTAGGATGGAAACAATGCCTCCTGCTCCCGGAGGGGGATGTCAGGAGAATGCATCTAGGGAGTATGAGGCAGCTGGGGCCACGTTCAGACTGCTTGTACCCCGACGCCTGTCACAACTCCATCGCTCCATTGTCTGAGGAATCAAGTCTGAGCGGTCTGAATCACTTGTGACTAATCTGAATGTAGTAGTTACAACTCCTAAATTAAGCTCCTCGAGTAGGGGGTGTGAACGCACCTTCAGATGTTACAGTAAAGGGAGGGCCGTCTAATTATCTTAAGAATCTGCATTTTGCCAGAGATTTCTTTAGGAGAGGATGGGGCTGCTTATAGCCTGTTTCCTCACTTCTCGTATAGTTCACCATCTTTTCTTCATCTGCTCTAAGGGCCCAGTTTCCCACTAGTACTAAAACAAATGATAGGCCAGCCCTTTATTTGTCACAGGCTGACAAGTCCCAAATTCTGGAAAACTTTGTCCCTACTTAAAAAGCAATGGTCAACGTAATCCTGTTGGCTAAACCCCCTGCGGGAGAGGCATGTCACGCAGCAAAAGAGCTGTGCTGATGCTGCGCGGATCATTTCCTCAGATGGAGTGAGCAGTAGTGACAGATGGCCTTTTTTTTCCAGCGTAGCTCCACGTATTGCTGAAGCTTTTTCTTACGGATGAGGGTGAGGAAGCAAACCAAGCTGCCTGGAGGCTTCTCAGCAGCATCGTTGCACTCGCACTGAAAGTTGGGGCTCGAGGGAGGGGAGCCAGAGCTGGACCAAATGGTGAGGGTGCACCCAAAATCCTCTCTGTGTTGCATTTGTTGCTGCTGTCCCGGTGGGGTGGGAAGGGACGTCTCAGTGACTGTAACTGGTGAGAAACCCCACTTCTCCTACTTCTCCCACTCCAGCAGGGCTTTGGCAGAGCTCTACCCTAATTGTTTTGTCCCAGATCACATGGAAAGTCTGAATCAGGTGAACCAAGCCAGCTCTGTCGGTGAGGAGAGGGAAGGGCCGATATCCCCACCAAACACAACTGTGCAAGCGGGAAGCAGATTCCGGGCTAGTGAGTGTTAAACTGTCAAAAAGGGCTGCTTGGAGCTGCATCGCAGCTAGCTGCATTCAGGAGGGTGTTACCCTGCTAAAAAAAATATTCCAGTTTTACTGAAATAGCTCTGTCCTCGCTAGACATGCTTTGCAGGGGTAGCACGCTGCTATTCCAGCGCTGATAAAGCCATCCTGTTGTGCAGATAGGCTTAACGCTGCTGCTATTCGTTTTCCTCTCTAGACACAGGGAATCGTAATATTTCTGTTCCCTCACCCTTTTGTCTTCGTCCTAAGAGCCAGGGATGTCAGATCTGTCCTGGGGAAACAGCCAGATCCCCCAGGTTGGGCTGTCAATTTGGCTCTGCATCCCTCGCTCCACAATGAGCCTCCCACTGAGGGCGGTTGTGGGGGAAGGTAGGCTGTGACCTTCTGCAGCCATGAACTGCTTAGCCGTGCTTTATTGTTTAGTACCTTATTGTTGCTTTCAGGATTGCTCTGCAAGAAAGTAAGTTCCCTTTTAGGGCCATCTCTGTTTCTGCTCTTTGTTTCTCTTCCTTCCTTATTTTCCTGACTCTGAATGTAGCAACGTGCATGATTTATACCAGCACAAACCCTGTGGCATTGACGTAGAAGGATCTGCAGCTGCTGGTGTTAGCCTGACTGGTGAATTGCTCGATGGCGTGGACTCCTCCCAGAGCCTGGAGTCATTTTGCGCTTAGAGTAAGTTACGCTGCAGCGGGGGCTGCCCAGTTCCTCTGTCAGTCTGCGTGATCTTACCTTCTTGTGTAGTTGTGCTGGCCTGCTCCACTTCTTTGGGTCCCTGTGCTCCAAAAAATGTATCTAACACATCTTGCTAGTTAGCTCGATGCCCTCCCTAGTCACAGTGTTTTCACCTAGCCCTGTTGTTCTTATCCTCTGAAGAGAGGAATAAGCACAAGTCCTGATTTCTCAGCAAATCCATATGCAAAGATGCTACCATTTCCATGACTGAGCAGAGCTAAAAGCAGGGTGGCACCTAGAGAGGAGCAAGCAGGAAGGGTCAAAGCTGGCCTGTAAGAAGGCTGAAAACAAAACCCTGATGCAGGCGCAGTTGGCCTCCCAACCAGTTAGTCTCTTGTCCAGCGTGGGCTTCCTTTCCCTGTGCCATACTCATGTTCCCACTCACATCAGGTTAAAACAAGGACGGCTTGCTCTAGAAATGTGGTTATGCAGATCCAGGTGTGCCACGGCTGCGTTATGAGGCACATGATATATTCCGATCCCACGAAGACCGCATCTAGACAACAGCAAAAATCAGTCATCAATAAAAATTCTAGACACAGTTTCTGCTGAGTATGTCTCATCAAGGCCTTTTGTTGCTGTTTTAACCAGGAGAACTTCAGGAAGGCTTGTTATTTTCAGTCTGCGTGAGTTTGAGAAAGGTGCCTTTTGCCAGCAACCTTTGGCTGTGCTCTCTCCCAACCCGTTGCAGCAACCCATGTTGCAGCAGCGTACAAAGTCCTGCAAGCAGCGCCCTGCACAGCACAATGCCCACGTGCTGAAAAATCAACTTGGAAATCACCTAAAATGCATCGCAAGCCAGCACTAATTGCACAACAAATATGGATGGTGCCATGAGGTAATGGTTGGTTGACGCCAGCTGGAGTCAGCAGCAAACAACTCACAGCAAGACTGCCCTTTCCCCTTTCCCAAGCTGGAAAACTTGGAAAAGTCCCCCGGAGTGACAGGGGATGTGCTCTCCTAGCTAGGAGCAATATATTTTTGAGTCACTCTTAGTCTGCGGTGTTAAACTGCCTGCAAAAGTTAAAACACACTCATGGCAGCGTGTACATCATGCAAAGGCCTCCTACCAGGCCGCCAGCGGGGCAGGATCCGGCACACACTTGTCCGCTCATTATACCTTTCACCCAGAGCGTTGGTGGTTCTCACTTAGGATATGATCCCAAATTGCTCCGACTCTCCTTTTAACCACTGGTAGCCACTTCATGTTCTTTTAAATGCCATGAAGAAGACATTTTTATAAAAAATAAAATGTCCATATCATCATAGAATTATGGAATGGTTACAGTTGAAGGAACCTTCAAAATCATTGAGTTCCAACCTGCATGTTGTGGGCAGGGGCACCTCCCACTTGACCAGGTTGCTCAAAGTCCCATCCAGCCTGGTCTTGAACACCTCCAGGGATGGGCATCCACAACTTCTCTGGGCAACCTGTTCCAGTGCCTCACCACCCTCACAGGGAAGAATTTATTTCTATTATCTAATCTAAATCTCCCCTCTTCCCATTTAAAACTGTTACCCCTTGTACTGTCACTACACTTCCTAACAAAGAGCCCCTCTCCAGCTCTTCTGTAGGTCCCCTTCAGGTACTGGAAGGCTGCTATAAGGTCTCCCCAGAACCTTCTCTTCTCCAGGTTGAACAATCCCAACTTTCTCAGCCTGTCTTCATAGGAGAGGTGCTCCATCCCTCCAATGATCTTTGTGGCCCTCTGCTGGACCTGTTCCACCAGGTCCATGTTCTTTCTGTGTTGAGGACTCCAAAGGCAGACACAGTACTCCAGGTGGGGTCTCACCAGAGCAGAGTAGAGGGGTAGAATCACCTCCCTCAATCTGCTGGCCATGCTTCTTTTTGTGCAGCACAGGATTTGGTTGGTTTTCAGGGTGAAGCTGAGCATGCCACCTCCAACACACTGTCCAATGGGAGCCACAAACACAGCGGCCAAAAGTGAATTTGTAGGGAAGGCCACAGCAGACAGCAGGTGTGTGATGATGCTTTCCTGGATATGCTGCAATTATCCTGCACTTGTGTTGTGCAAATCACGAAACAATTCTCAGCATGAGATCTGAGATATTAAGTGACTCCCTCGCCCAGAGAAAGAGCCTTGTGGTTTATGGATTGTCCTGGAGATAGTTAGTCTGGAACTCCGCAAGCTGAGGAAGGACCTGCTTACCCACGTCCTGGACAAAAACTGCAAGTGCAGAGCCAAAGTATAAATAAGTAAATAGTGGAGGCGATGGAGAAGAGGATTCACCAAAGCATTTCCAGCCCAAAGCAGTAGCTGTGACCCACACGGCTTTCCAGAAAGCATCAGTCAGTCTGCAGGCCACCCCCAAGGGAAAACGTATTCGGTAGCAGCAGAGGGAATTAAAGTTTCAATCTCCATTCCTGGAAAACAGGCACCACATGTATAGTATTTTCAGGGTCTTTGGAAAGATTCAAGATATACATAATTGACTTAAAAATCCACTTCGGTGCCAAGAAGGGTGTCTATCCTCATCCTCCTCCTTGTGTGGGTACTAGGATTCATGAAGTCTCCTGAGCCACCCAGAGCGACAACAGATGCAGCTGCGAAACACCGGGGAAAAAGTGTAATCAGCAGTTACATTTGCTCTGAGGGGAATGAGGAAAGAAAAAAATATTTTTCTTTCTTTTTCCTGACAGAAGCCTAGAGCACAGCCTGTACACCGCTTTTCTGTTGTTCAAGAAAAAGGCTACAGGATTTGGGAGAAGGGTGGAGTTTTCCTCTGAAATATGTACAAGGGTATAACTCTGGTTCTGCCACTCTGCTCTGGTGAGACCCCACCTGGAGTCCTGTGTGCAGGTCTGGAGCCCTCAATATAGGAAGGGTATGGACCTGATGGAGCGGGTCCAGAGGAGGGCCATGAAGATGATCAAAGGGCTGGAGCACCTCTGCTACGAGGACAGGCTGAGGGAACTGTGGTTGTTCAGCCTCGAGAAGACTCTGAGGAGACCTAATCACAGCCTTCCAGTACCTGAAGGGGGCCTACAGGAAGGCTGGGGAGAGTCTGTTTACAAAAGCCTGCAGTGATAGGATGAGGGGCAATAGCTTTAAGTTGGAGAAGAACAGATTTAGTTTGGATATTAGAAACAAGTTCTTTACTATGAGGGTGGTGAACACTGAAACAGGTTGCCCAGGGAGATGGTTGAGGCCCCTTCCCTGGAGATACTCAAGGTGAGGTTGGATGAGGCCCTGGGCAACCTGATCTAGTTGAGGGTGTCCCTGCAACTGTGGGGAGGTCGGACTAGATGGCCCTTCTGGCTTGGGTGATTCTATGATTCTATAATTCAGGGTGGCATGCACAGGTACCTTGGCATAATAATATAGTTCCCCCTTTTTGGTGTACATTAGGTACATTGCCAGTACTTTTTTTAGCTGGAATACCTGCTTCCATGCTCGGCAAGGAGAGAAAGAGGTGTGGGGATTATACAGTACCAGAAGAATGAAAGTGAAACAACTTTTGTGTTTGGATGGGGCCTGAGTGTTTGTCAGGAGCAGCGGTACAATCTGGGAACTGTTTTGCAGAGCCACATGTTTCAGACTAATTCTAGGCTGTTGATCTGTGGCAGAGAGAGCTTTTGTGCTTTTTGATAATTCATTTTCTAATGCATTCTGATGGAGCAAGGTCCTACAATTGAAGGCATTTTGCTTTTCAGTCTAGAAAGTAAAATGCTCCTAATTCCAGTTCCAAGAAGCCAGTTCCTCTGTGGCCACATCTTTCATCTCAAAAAGGAGCAGGGACAAAGTGTCCGCCTTGTGGATTTGCAGAGTGACTGTGGTAGGACACGTAATGCATCCACCCGTCTTGTAAGCCACATAGAACCATCTCTCTTTCACTGACAAGTACCTTGGTTTTTTCCAACGAGTAACTGAAAACAAACCAAAAACCATGCAAAAAAAGAGGGACTTAGATATGGGTGCAATTACATCCTTTTAAAGACATTCATTAGTTGTAGCTCAAAAGCTTGTAAAACTTGGAGCCAAAACTGGCTATATTTTTTTTCTGTACAATTTGAATGCCGGGGCTGTGCAGGATACAGGAGGATCCGACCTCCTTCAGCTAGGAAGGAGATGATCTTGGTGATGGGTTTCTGGACCCAGCGTAGAGAATGGTCCTTCTCCCCTTCTCAGGAATCACCCCTACACCCAAAGGTGACAGCCTTTCTCCATCAGTGCAGGCAGAGGTCAGCTGCCTGCTGCTTCCTATCAGCTTCACAAGGGGATGGGGAACAACAGCAGCGAGCAAGGGCTTGATCCTTCTCCAGGACTTTGCTACTACCTATGAGTGCAGCAGCCAAACCATAGCATCGTAGTATAGAGTTGGAAGGGACTTTAAATACCATGGAGTTCCAACTCTGCTGCCGTGGACAGGGACACCTCCCACTAGACCAGGATGCTCAAAGCCCCATCCGGCCTGGCCTTGAACACTTCCAGTCATGGGACATCCACAGCTTCTCTGGGCAAACTGTTCCAGTGCCTCACCACTCTCATAGTAAAGAATTTCTTCCTGGTATCTAATCTCAATCTCCCCCCTTTCAATTAAAACCACTACACTTTGCCCTGTCACTACTGATAATAGAGTCCCTCCCCATCTCTCCCATAGGCCCCGTTTAGGTGCTACAACGCCGTTATAAGGTCTCCCCAGAGCCTTCTCTTCTCCAGGCTGCACAGCCCCAGCTCTCTTAGTCTGTCTTCACAGGAGAGGCACTCCAGCCATCTGATCATCTTCGTGGCTTTCCACTGGAGCTGTTCCACCAGGTCCATGTTCTTCCTGTGCTGAAATTGCATATGGCCCCAGCTCCATCAATTCCCTGAGCATGGCTCCTCCAGCACACACCTCCCTCCGGTGCATCTTCTAATGGGGCCACAGCAATATGCCTTACCATGCATAAAGGCATTATTCCAAACAATATGTAATTGATATAAATAATATTTTGTATAGATCCATAGCTGTTGAAATCTGATTTCTAATGCTGTTAATGACAGTAACAAAGAAGAAAACCTATTTCTTTTTTAATTGCAGGAAACAAATAGCAGTCCAGTCAGCTTTTCAGTGGGCCAGAAGACCTGGGAAAATAGCTGCTAACAACATGATTTGCATTTGCAAGAAGCATTCCTGTTTTTTCCCAGTATATTCTAATGAATTTTTTTAATGATGGTAACCCCTTCATAAATATGCCACAGTGGTAGCGGCAGTTTAATCAGCAGGCTTTGGTGGAAAGTGAAATAGCCAAATTAAGTGATAAGCCTGAGTATCAAGTGTTCTGGGGAATATGCTGGTTTGGGACAGGGTGACCTTCACAACCACTTTTTGAGATGAGCCCCGTAAAAACCTTTTTTAAAGCCTCTGCAAATGAAATAAGCTAATGCAGCAGTCTGCAGGAGAGGACAGACTTGCAGTCAGAGGCAAAGGAAGGCCACATGCGAGGGAACACAACTTAGCAGATGCTCATTCACACCTATAAACTACTGTGAGCAAAAGCAGCTGGGATTGAATTCCCCATTCCTTTTAGACTTAAAAAAAAAAATTAAAATTGTAGCAATATTGGCTTAATCACCCTTAGAGAAAGGCTCTCAGAGGGAACTGAACAGGGGCAGAGAGAGAAGAGGAGATCGGGGATAAGGTCTCTCAGGGAGACCTTATTGCTCTCTATATCTCCCTGACAGGAGGGTGTAGAGGGGCAGGGATCAGTCTCTTCTTCCAGGTCACAGGCAACAGGACAAGATGAAATGGCCTCAAGTTGCACCAGGGGAGGTTCAGAGTGGATATGAGGAAAAATTTTTACACTGAAAGGGTTATTATGCATTGGCATGGGCTGCCCAGGGAAGTGGTTGAGGCACCATCCCTGGAAGTATTTTAAAGATGGGTAGACATAGTGCTCAGTGACATGGTTTAGCGACGGTTTTCTATCAGAGCTGGGTTGATGGTTGGACTAGATGATCTTAAAGGTCCCTTCCAACCTAGACAATTCTAAGATTCTAGGATTCTAAGTCTAGGAGCAGCAGCAGCAGCACTGGCTGCAGATGCCCAGAAAGGTGCTACTGCCCAGGCTTCTGCTCCCAGTAGTGTGATGGTAATGCAGCTGTGTGGCAGAGCATGCTTCTGCTTCAGCAACACAATGGCATGTAGACAGTGGGGAATCTTGCTGAAATCTCAGGGAATTATTATTATTATTATTATTATTATTATTACTCTCCGATAAACACGTTTTAAGCATGCCAGCCTCTCCACCATGCATGCCCAGTGAACACACTCAATGTTAATCTGAAGTGATACATTCCTGGGTATGCGTCAAATGTTCAGACCAGTTTTTGGCTTGAAAAGGAGCGGGACACTCGAGAGGTGTCAAGCTGCAGCCTGCCCCAACCCTTCACCAAGTTCAGAGGAGTTGTAGTGCCGGGGTTCTTACCTCTGACACTTGGCTCACCAGCTCCTCTTCTCCCCTGAAATCTGGCTCATCTTGGGCAGCGACCAGTCCTTTCTATTTTCCCTCTCAAAATTCCCCGTAACGGCTTTGGAGCTTGGATGCAAACACTTTTGTTCGCAATGCAAAACGACCGCAGCAGATGCCTCTATAGACAGCAAGAGGCTTGAAGAAGGGCAGAGTAAATAAACAGCAAAAATTAAATATATAATATTGCCACACAGAGGGGAGCTTTCTCCTCAAAATGAAGCAATTAACATGTACGGACTCATTCTGCCGGGCTGGGAGGAAGCAGGAGGCACGTTATTTAAACGAATTGCCGTGTAGCCCGTGATTATCATTAGGATTCATTCAAAGCCAGGCATTCAGTAAAGCTTCTGCTCTGCGGCTGGCTCCGGGCTGCCTCTCTATCAGTACCTATTGTTTCATAATCTCGCCATACTCAACGCTTTTTTTATCCCAACCAAGTCTGCCTTGTTTATTACCCTCCCCAGTGACTAAGCCGAAGCGCGTTAACAATGCATGGGTTTCATTCGGCTCTTTCTCTTGTGAGAGATGTCTTCTCCCCTAATTGCAGAGGATCTCTTCAGCTCTGCAATTTCTGTATTGAAAGCCTGTTTTAGGGGAAGGCGCGGGGATATACACAAATCTGAGAACTCACTGACAGGGAAGATAATGGCTCTTTCCCTACATGCGTGGCAGAGGCCTCCTAAACGCAGACAAGTTTCTGTGAGATGGATGAGAACCTCACACGTGGCCCAGCAGCCGCAGGTTCTTTTCCTCCACCCTGGCCAGATGGCTCCCCTCTGCTGACAGCAGCCCAGCTCAGGTGGGGTGTCCTGGGCCAGACCTGGCCACTCCTGGCCACACTCTGTCCAGGCAGCCTCCATGTAGGGTCTGCAGCTGGGGCAGGGATGAGCTGCCGAGGGCAGAGTTTGCCTCTTGCACAGGCACCACCACTGCATGATTCCTACAGGGAAGGAATCACTCTGGTGTGATTCCCCCTCTCCCTTGCAAGTATTAGGAACCATGTGGTGAGCAGGACTAGGGAAGTGATTGTCCCCCTGTACTCGGCACTGATGAGGTCTCGGCTCAAATACTGTGTCCAGTTTTGGGCCCCTCACTACAGGAAAGACATGGAGGTGCTGGAGCAAGTCCAGAGAAGGGCAACAAAGCTGGCGAGGGGTCTAGAGAACAAGTCTTATGAGGAACATCTGAGGGAGCTGAGGTTGTTTAGCCTGGAGAAAAGGAAGCTGAAGGGAGACCTTATTGCTCTCTGCAACTCTGAAAGGAGGGTATAGAGAGACAGCAGTTGGTCTCTACTCATGAATAAGAACTGATAGGACAAGAGGAAATGGCCTCAAGTTGTGCCAGGGAAAGTTTGGACTGGATATTAGAAAAAATTTCTTCACAGAAAGTTGTCAAGCATTGGAACAGGCTGCCCAGGGAAGTGATGAAATCGCCATCCCTGGAGGTATTTAAAAGACAGGTAGACATGGTGCTTAGGGACATGGTTTCATGGTGGCTTTGTCAATGTGAGGTCGATGGTGGGACTCAATGATCTTAAAGGTCCCTTCTAATCTAGACAATTCTATGATTTTAAGATGGGGCTTATTGCCCCATCTTAAAAAAGATTTATTTTT
>VZRU01010702.1:33967-45973 GCA_013398155.1 Pedionomus torquatus
GCCCAGTTCAACTCAGCCAGATTTTACATCAACTGTGTTGAATCATTATAAAACTATCTGCAAACAAATGCTTGTGAAATGCTCCCTCCCCTCTCAGTTACTCCACACTCACATTTTTCACTCGTGTTCTGTTGTCATCCTCATGCTTCAGCTTAGATAGAGCATTGCCAACACTCATGCTGTTTAAATCCACTGCAGCTTGAGACAAGGAGTGAAGTAGGAACTACAGGGTTCTTTATTAGTTTTCTTTTGTCCCTTTTCCCTTGTCTCCTCTCCTCTCCTCTCCTCTCCTCTCCTCTCCTCTCCCCTATTTTTTTTTCTGCCTTTTCTTGCCTCTGCCTGCTTTTTTTTTTTCCTTGCCCTGCTTTGACTTTTTCTTAGAATCATAGAACAGAATCATAGAATTTTGTAGGTTGGAAGAGACCTTTAAGATTATTGAGTCCAACTATCAACCTGACATTGCCAAAACCACCACTAAACCATGTCCCTAAGCACTATGTCTACCTGTCTTTTAAATACCTCCAGGGACAGTGACTCAACCACTTCCCTGGGCAGCCTGAAAATTTTTCCTGTGAATAAATTTTTCCTAATATCCAATCTAAAGCTCCCCTGGCACAACTTCAGACCATTTCCTCTTGTCCTATCAATTCTTACTTGAGAGAAGAGACCAACACCCACCTGTCTACAACCTGCTTTCAGGTAGTTGTAGAGAATGATGAGGTCTCTCCTCAGCCTTCTTTTCTCCAGGATAAACAACCCCAGTTCTATCAGCTGTCCTTTGTCCTTTCCTCTTGCCTTTTCCTCTCCTTGCTCTCCTTTCTTTTATTTTGCTTTGCCTTGCCTTTTTCTTGCCTTGCTTTGTCCCTTACCTTTCTCTTTTCCTTGCACTGATGAAGAAAAGCTGAAAAAACCCTCTGGGCTCGCCCTGAAGACAAAGCCAAACTCAGGACTGGCTTAGCTCCACGTCTGCTGCTGGAAAACAGAAGTTGATGAGTCCAGTTTTACCAGTGGGGTGGATGTCCCTGTTCTGGAATGACAGCATTCACTGATGGCAGTTGGCTGCAGCGATGCCTCTGGGATGCAACTGGATCCTTACACCAAGATTGGAAGTGATGGACCCTGATCTCCTTCTCTGGCAGGGCTCCATCAAGTTGGCATGGCATATGGCATTGATCCATCCTTGCCAGTGAGCTGTGGGGTCTTGATCCCCTCAGTCAAGTCCCACAGAGCTGCACCAGGGTGCCCTTGTGCCAGCTGGCCTGTGAGACCCAAGCAAGGAGATGAAGACACTTGCATTTTAAGCAAGCTCACTTGCAGCTGGTGAGATGCCATTGTAGCAAGCGGTTGTCGTCACCCGCTCTGCTGGTTGCAATAATAAAAAGAGACAATTTAGAGCTGTACAGTTCCATCTGGGAGCGTTTCCCAGCTCCTAGCTCTGTGTGTGCTTCTCAGCCATGCCCCAGCTTTTCTCTGTGTCATACAGAGTCTGAAGTGCCTCAACCTGTGTGACATGTCTGCAGCTCTGCAGCCTTCGCACCACTCTGTGTCTCCCCCCGCCATGCTGCTGGGTTCTCTCCAGCACCTGGGTGCTGGTTCTCCCTTGCCAACTCATGTTGTTCTCTTACTCTCACAGTCCTGCATCTGAAAACCCTGTTATGATGGGCTCCCATGAGACATGATGGCCACCAGTTTGAGAATCATCTTCCTTTCCAACATCTCCTTCTATTCTCAGGTTGTTGCACTCAGCTTATGTTAGGGGACCTGACAAAATGCAGGCAAAAAGCTTCACAAGCAACCAGTGTGGCCCATTAGCATGTGCTCCCATCAGCCCTAACATCTTTGTAAGCAGGAACAACCAACAGGGAGTTTGAGAGGGTAAAAAAAAAATAAAAGATAAAAAAATATGTATAGTTACCATGGGAAATTAATTTGCAGGGAGGGCATCTGTGTCACCAGAGAGGATGCCCAGGGGAGAAGACTCCTCTGGGGAGGGTCTGTTCACAAAGGCCTGCTGTGATAGGATGAGGGGCAATGGATTTAAGTTAGAGAAGAGCATATTTAGGTTGGATATTAGGAAAAATTTCTTTACTCTAAGGGTGGTGGAACACTGGAACAGGTTGCCCAGGGAGGTGGTTGAGGCCCCTTCCCTGGAGATATTCAGGGTGAGGCTCGATGAGGCCCTGGGCAACCTGGTCTAGTTGGGGGTGTCCCTGCGACTGCAGGGAGGTCGAACTAGATGATCTTTGGAGGTCCCTTCCAGCCTGGACAATTCTATGATTCTATGATTCTTTGACCTCCTGTTCTGTATTCTCCCAGCTGGCCATAGCATCATGTTTTCCTTTCCTTTCTCTTTGTCTCCTTTTATGTTTTCATTTTTCCTGTGAAGCAGCTGTTTGCTCTAGAGTCAATGCATGCCACCAGCTACAGACCCCATGAATAAATCTATGTGCAGGTCCAGCCATCTCCACACAACCACCTGGGGGAGGCTGCGGGCAGCTGAGCACCAGCCAGCAGGTGAGCACCAATGGGAAACGGGGCCCATCTTCCCATGGGATGCAGTGCCCACCAGCCTCTGGCGTTCCTGCATTGGGATCATATTGGGGGCAGGCTTTGGGAGTGTTACAGAACCTGGTGAAGAGGAGACAAGGTCTATGTGATACCCAATGACCTGCAGGAAGAGGTCCATCCAGGACCTCTAGAAAGGTAGAGAGCTGGGAGCAAAGAAGCTACCTGTGTAGTTGGTTCTTCCTTCACTGTACATTATCTTCCAACACCTAGGGCAGCATCGGAGATGAAACTAAATTCCTATTCCTAACCAAAACAACTCACAAGGCTTCCTATTTTGATCAACAGCTCCAGACCAAAAGGGAACATGTGAATGTACAAAATGAGGTTAGGATTCATTTTCCTGCCTCTCCTCTTCTGTGACACCATTTCAGCAGTATTTTTGCTGGGAAGCAAAACCTAATGTGTTCCTTGTGTGCGTGAACCACATCAGGTATCATTAGAAAGCCACTCAGAAGGATGAATGCAGGCCTGCTTTAAAAAGTGACAATGTAAAAATAACATTCCCTCGCTTGACGCATCTGACCAAGCAGAGCAGATCTCTACGGTGTGCTCAGAAAGTAGGTATTTACTTCCATGACTGAAACAAAACCCTCTCCCTGCAAGCACACAGCCATAGGCTTAGCCTCACGAGTGTGTGGTGGCTGCTTTATTCAGTCAAAATAGCTGTGCACATTGTTATTTTCAGGATTTGAGAAGCTATTGCCATGGGGACTGAAGATCTAAATAGATCCTCAGAGCAGATCACAGGAGGTTTTAAAATAAGGTTGCCATTTCTGCCAATAATCGGGTGAAAAGTGGCTTCAGTGTGTAAGTGTGGGGACTCGCCACTTGGTGACTTCTTACAAACTGAAGTTACAGAAACAAGAAGAATCTTACATGTTATTCAAATAACAGCCTGGTACCACATGTATAGTTATTTGCAGTCTATAAATATGCAGAAGATCTCCTCAAATGAGCAGGAGATGGTGGCGCTAGCCAGCTGTAGTGGGTCTGTGTTGGTAGCAGAAGCATAACTGCACTTGAATTTTCTTCCATGGAGGCACAGAAAAGGGAAGCGTCTCTTGTTCCATATTCACATAGCAGCGCCTCTGTGACTTCCTTATCTCTGCAGCAAGACAAGCTAGTTATTATACAGAGCAAGATAGATATAAATGAAATAAAAATATACATACACACATAGACTTATGCCAGCAGAGTAACTAGAACTTGCTCTGCAGAATAGAAGTTATTGGAATCTGCCTCTACTTCTGCGTAATCTCTGCAGGGAAGCGATCTCAGGCTGCGCCACCGGCTCTGGCAAATGAAGCGATGTCAGGGCAGGTTAATGCTTGGATATGAGAGCACAGAAGACAAGCCGCCTTTCTAAGGATGCTGTAATCAGAGCTGCATTAACCAGGGATGGAGACAGCCTGCTCTGGGGGGTGCAGGGGGGCACTGGTTGCACAACGTCCATGTGTTGCAGAAAGCAGAAAGCAGACCAGAAAGCTCCCAGATCCACCTCAGTAAATCTTTGCACTGTCTGTCATAATTATTTGCATTAAATTGCAAATAAATATACCTAAAGTTCTTAATCTGTGTAAGTGAAATCAGATCAAATCCAAGTGAAGGCTCCTGATAACCTTTAACAATCACAGAATCACAGAAAGATGTGGGGTTGGAAGGGACCTCTGGAGATCAGGTAGTCCAACCCCCCTGCCAAAGCAGGTCCACCTAGGGCAGGTTGCACAGGAACTTGTCCAGGTGAGTTTTGAACATCTCCAGAGATGGAGACTCCACCACCTCTCTGGGCAGCCTGTTCCAGTGCTCTGCCACCCTCAAAATGATGAAGTTCCTCCTCATGTTTAGATGGAACTTCTCATGTTCAAGTTTGTGCCAATTACCTCTTGTCCTGTCACTGGGCACCAGGGAAAAAAGACAGGCCCCATCCTCTTGACATCCACCCTTTAAGTATTTATAGGTCTAAAGATGCTTTGGTGTCACTGCAATTCCACTTGGAGATACTTCTGCTAAAAAGATGCCTATTTTCCGCAGTGCAGGCATACATCCTGCAGCTCTCAGCAACTGTGTTTACAAAGAAACCCCTGTATTGTTAACATGTGCCAAAATCTGAAAAGGGTCATCGTGCTTTGTGATACTGTGGTGGGTCGACCCTGGCTGGATGCCAGGTCCCCACCAAAGCCACTCTGTCACTCCTGCTCCTCAATGGGACAGGGGGAACAAAATACAACAAAAGGCTCGTGGGTCAAGATAAGGTCAGGGAGATCACTCACTAATTACCATCACCGGCAAAACAGACTCAACTTGGGAAAATCAATTTAATTTATTGCAAATAAAATCAGAGCAAGGTAATGAGAAATTAACCAAATCCTAAAAACACTCTCTCCCCCTGAATCTCCCCATTCCTTCCATGCTCAACTTCAATCCTGATTTTTCTACCTCCTTTCCCTGCAGTGGTGCATGGGGAATGGGGGTTATGGTCCGTTCATCAAACCGTCTCTGCTGCTCCTTCCTTCTCCGCACATTCTCACATTCTTCCCCTGCTCTGGCCTGGGATCCCATTCTTCAGAAAATGCTCTGGAATGGGATGCAGTCATTCAGGAACAGACTGCTCCAGCATGGGTATCCCATATGGTCATAAGTCCTGTCAACAAACCCGCTCCAGCTCCATCATGTGCTCTTCTCTCTACAAGTCCAGAGGTCCTGCCAGGAGCCAGCTCCAGTGTGGGCTTCCCACAGGGTTAAAGCCTCCTTTGGGCATCCACTTGCTCTGGTGTGCGGTCCTCCACTTGCTGCAGGTGGACATCTGCTCCACCATGGACCTCCAAGGGCTGCAGGGGGCCAGCTTGCTTCACATGGTCTTCACCAAGGGCTGGGGGGGAGTTTCTGCTCTGGCACCTGGAGCACCTCCTCTCCCTCCTTCTTCACTGACCTTGGTGTCTGCAAAGCTGTTCCTCTCATAGATTCTCACTCCTCTCTCCGGCTGTTCTTGCCCAGCAGTGTTTTCCCTTTCTTAAATATGTTATCCCAGAGGTACCACCACTGTTTCTGACAGGCTCAGCCTTGGGCAGAAGTGGGTCCACCTTGGAGTTGGCTGGCATTGGCTCTATCAGACACAGGGGAAGCTTCTGGCAGCTTCTCACAGAAGCCACCCCTGTAGCCCTCCTGCTGAAAAACCTTGCCATGTAAACCCCATACAGATGGTAATGTGCTGGCAATTCACATCTATGCCAGCTAAATACACTTGGTTTTGGTGGATCAAACAACCATTTCCCTACCTAAACATGGACATTAACATGTGTCAGTTAATGTATATCACTCAGTACCCATTCGAAACAGCACCATGGTGTTTAGGAATCTGGCTGTACACGGGCTTTCCGTATAGCTTTGCATTACGATTTGGAGGTGTTGAAGGCCAATCACAGTTTGGATGCCTAACTCTGAGTCCCAGGGCTCCAAAGGCAGGTTGTCCCTCACCCGCTATCTGACGCTCTCCACCTCACCACAGTCTCCACAGCTTGCATGAGAGCTTCGAGGATTCCTCTTAGCTGGAGGATGCACAAAGAGAGGGTTCTCTTGGTGACTGCCATATCTTGATGGGCCTGCTTCACTGGCCACGAGGCACACATGGGAAACCACACATTACCATACAGTTGACTACCTGCACCACACCCCCAGGGTCACAACATGTGGACTTGCACCACCAAGGATATCACCGAGGAGCATTAACTCTACCCTCCTCTTTGCCATGACACAGAAGTAATCCTTTCCTGCTCCATAAGGTGAGGAATGTGGTACCCCATACTCTGTGACTACCATGTTTGGAGGGGAGATCTTTACTTAAATAGGATGACATGATTTTACCTGGTTGCAGACAATTTCTGCAGTTATATCCTTCCCAGGCATGCTTCCCTCTCACTGTCTCTACTACAATATTCTGCGCATCCATAATGAAGAAAGAAAACCTCCAATTAGGCCAATTAAATTATCTACTTTGAAATACAGATTAAGAGAGCCATCCTGCAGGCAGTTGCTTCCAGGTCCTCAGGGACCTTTCCTGTAAACTACATCCCTTCGCTATCTCCCTGAGGCCCAGTGTAGTCTGCATCAGGGATTTCCTGGCCCTTTTTAGCTCTGGGGTTGGGCTGGTGTATTGCTGGGCTGCATGTGCAAAAGGCTCTGGGACATGGACCAGATCGCCCAGAGCTCTTCCTACCAGGAAAACAAGCAAGTCCATCTGGTTTTGCTGTTTGTGGCACAGCCCAGCCCTGCCTTCTGAGCACCTGCATCCTAAGGCCAAATCCTTGGAGGCTGGTGGACCCATGGTTATGCAAACAGTATCCCCAGAGCTTTGTTTGCATTGAAGCTCTGGGCAGTATGGTGTTCTGGCTCCTGATCACCATCTGCCTTAAACTTGGGAAAGCTGCCCAGGCCCTGTTGTTAGTCTCTGTGATCCCTCTGGTTCTCCAGCAGCCTTGAGCTCAGACATCAGGAAAAAGGCATGTCTTCAGCTCCAGGTGGGTGCCCAAGTCTTGAGCACACCCCCCTCCTCCTGGGGCTTGAGCTGCCTGGGCCCAGGGCCAGCTTTGACAGTGCAGCTGGGCAGCCTTGAATCAAAGAGCTGTTTGAGAACACGCTGTGGGGAGCCTCATCGGGAACTCGCTCCCTTTGGGAACTGCTGGGAACTGCTCTTGCCCTTCAGTGTCTCCCTGAGCTACACTGAAGCTATGCCTGTACCTGGCCCATATAACTCACCAGTCTGGATCCTGACACCACCTGGGACCTGCCCCCTCACTATGGGCTTGTCTGGTGGGACTTTTGACTGACCTCAGCTACCACCACCCAAGCTCTTCTTGTTTGGGTACTGCAGCAGCAGGCCCTTCCCGCATGCCCACCTTGTTGTCACCCTCAACCCCAGGTCTCGTCTTCTTCTGTGGAGCTGCCTGACAGTGGGACACAGCAGAACATGAGGAATCAGTGTGTACTTACTGTGAGGTTTCTTGTGAGAATAGTGGAGGAGGAAAGTGAAGCTCTGTCCCAGAAGGAGCTTCCCCTAATCCTCCTCCCAGTCAAAGTGTGGACAAAGATGCTGAGACAGCAACCTGGCTCAGACTAAACACAGAGGACCTATGAATAAACAGAGGTTTTACGGTTCTTCCTTCACTAACACTGTCCCTGAGAATCTGGAAGCAATAGCAGACCGGTCAATGCTTCTGTTCCTGGTCTGCATATAATGAGGCATTTATAACTCCTGACTCTGGGCTGTTCACTGGTTCTTCCAAAGTCAATCTCCTGCCAGTTCCTTCAGCAGATCTTTGTGTGGCCAGGTCCATTGTTGAAAGACTGAGAAAGGACATCAGAGAGCCATTGAATCCAGGGCAGGGACTCCTTGTCTGCACTACCCTAGCTTGTGGCTGGGTTTTTCTGCCAAAAAAAACCACCCATGGGGGTTTCACCGCAGAGCGGAGTCTGGCACAAGGTAAGCTGCCTCCAGAGTGGGTGATGGGAGAACCTGGACATTGGTGTGAAAGGGGCAAAGTAACAACTGGACAGGACAGTGACAACCATAATTTAACTACTACAAAAACGAAGGACAGCACTGTACCTTGAGCATACTCAGGTGCCAGATTCATAGTGACATGGTTCACTGAGCACTGACTTGCTGGTGTAACTCTAAGGACTACCCTGGATAGGACCAAAAGCTGTCTTTTTCAGTATTGCATCACCAACAGTCACCAGTAAACAGATGCCTTAAGAAAAGCATAAGAATAGCAAAAATTGTGATGCTTCCCCCAGCACTTTCCCAGCTCTCAGCCATTTTCAGACTAGGGGTTTCCTGACTTGGGTGTGGATCTTTGTACACAGCAACTTCCATGGGCTTCTTTTTGGTGGGCGGATCTCGTTCCTCCTTGAGTGTGTGTTACCTCTTCGTATCCACAGTACTTGATGGCAGCCTTTGACAAAGCTGGAATCCAGGATTTACCTCATACTCATTACTAAGCCTCAGTTACCATGAGGTAAGAACATAACTCTTTTCCTGTGCAATTTTGACTTCAGCGCCGGAGAAAACTGCAAAAGTGCATTAATTGTCTCACCAAAATGATCCACATATCTCAAAGGAAAATGAACGTTGAAGGCTTTATTTGTAGGGGACTTAGTTTTAGTTTTCTTTGTGTGCTACTCATCCCTTTTTAAGAGCAACACCTGATGAGATGCTGCTCAGCCTGCTGCTGGAGAGCTGTGCGTACAGTAGGGATAGCTGCAGATGAAGCAGGCAGGGACCTCAGCCATGTGTGCATCTGCACCTGTCTAACAGAAACAAGAAAGCAAAGTATGAAAGTTAATGTCTGCTGAGAGTTAGAGCACACATGAATAGTGGCAAATTTTGTAGGGAAAAATTTTCACTCTGCTATGCCACTACGTGACTACAGCTGTCAGAGATGCTTAAGTGTCCCGTTTTGATATGGGCAAGCAGGATGTGAGACTCGGGAGCGGTTTAGGTAGACTCAAAGGCTTAACAACTGCCCTTGTACTTTTCTGTGATTACAAGTTGCATGATTTTACAGACTGTTCTTGACAGGTGGTCTATAGCCAAGTCAACAGCGGTGGTTTAAGATGATACCACCTTGTCAGCTGCTCTACTCTGCTGGGAGCAGCAGGAGACATTCACACCTCCTCCACACCACAGGTCTTGGCTTCAGCTGCTTGTGGCTGTGAACGGGAAGGCTGAGGAGCTGGCACACGTTTTATTTGCCTCTTCTGCCTCACCTTCTAACATCCACTAGCAGGGTGGGGACTGACAACAGGTAGTGTCTTAAAGCACTCTACCTAAATCTCCCCAGTTGTTCTTGGAAAGACTGCCAGCAAAAGCATGACTCAGGTTCATTAAATTTCTTTTACATGCTGGTTTTCTTGCAGCTGTATCAACTGGTGGATAGAAACAAAATCTCCAGCTGCAAAAGAGCAAGTGACCAGCTGCTGTGGGGTAAGTGGTCTCTGACCACTGTAGGTGGGGTCCTGACCTTGGACTTCCCAAGATACGGTAACATCACCTGCCGGTTTCATCTTGTTTAGCTGAAGACAACAGGTCATCCCAGAAACATGCACAGCTCAACTCTGTCCAGTAATGGGACACACAAAAAGTTGTTATTGTCCCACATCTTTGAATTATGAAAGATCTTTCCTCCCCGTAGCTCTTTAAGCTATGAAGTTTATGTTTCCAGAGCACTGAAGGCACCCACAGACCTCGCTGGCTCTTACCAGCCTCTTTTCCTCCCTTTCATCCCTTTCCATCACCCAGGAGCCCCATTTAAGCCCAGCCAGGACATCAGCCTGCGCACTGGGGCCAGGGCTGTGGTGGAGCTGGAGACCGGCACCGCTGACAGCGTTGCTGGTGTAAGAGGCTGAAATGGAGTGTAGGGAGGCTGCTCAGAGCCTGTAAATCCTATTAGTGTGCTCAGGGCCCTGATATATATCTTGCAGGTCTTTGTGACAAGAACCCATTGATATAAAGCTCGTATGGTTATGAGAATGGCCACCCTGAACCACGTGGTTCATTCAGTTTTCAAAGCAGCAAAGTATTCATTCTTTATATTTTAATAGTGTCTGTTAATTACAGTGCCAAAAAGTAGTATTTGCTTAACTGCATCAAAATGTTTTCTCTCTGAGTACATGAAAGTTTAATTATCTAGTCAAGATCTCCACCAAGAAGCTTTATTCAGGCAGTAAAACTAATCAAACTTCCATGTAGCTGTGTCTAGGAGGCGTTCAATTCCTGAGTGTCTACTAAGACTAATGAAATGCAATATAGAAACTCTGAAAGGCTTTTATCATGGATAGGAAAAAAACGGGAAGGAAAAGACATTGCCACCGTGTATCTATAAATCCTATCTAGTGGAATGGATTTATGGATTGGTAGATTGAGTTGTCCCAGTCTGGAGACACACCATTTTTTATTTGCAAGTTTTCCTTTTACCTCACAGATTACAGCTGGATGGAGCTGAACGAAGCTCTTGTTCCTGGTAAGGGTGGGCAGCTCGGTCAGAGGATAACTGCAACATCCCTGCCTAGCAGGGATGGAATTGACATTGCTCTGATGTCCTAGCATGAGCGAGTAAGCCACAGCTGGCAGCTACAGCCACCTTCCTTGGCAGGTAAAACAAAGTTCTCAGCTGCTGAATCCACTTTAGCAGCTCACTTGAAGACAGCTGGACAGCTGGATCCAATTCTTCTTCCAAAGAGCAACTGCCAGAGCCTAGAAGCCATCTCTGTCTTCTCTTGACAACGCTCCAGTCACATCGGTCATGCCACCTGGGCTTTGCCCGCTCCAAGCTCCTTCCTCTCTTCTGTATTGCTATCAATGAAGGTGCAGCACACCCAGACAAAGCCATTGTGGAAAAGGCACAGAGGAACGTGCATTGGGAGCCGAAACTACTTGGATACGAGAAGGGTGGAAATGATACATTGCTTCAGATAAGAACATTTGGCACGCAGCTGAACGACAGTGAAGAAGAGCATTAGTCTTCCAGATTTTTATTCATCTCCATCAGGCTGCAAGCCTTGTTTTGCCAGGACTGTGAGTTACAAGTTACAGTCATTTGAATGATATAAAGAGGGGCTTGGGGAAGGCAATCAAAAAGCTGAGCTGTCAATTAGACTCTGAAAAAGAGAGAGGTCTGTGAGAAGCTTATGTATAGCTACAAGGGTCTGCTGCAGAACCTGATGTGGTATAAGGTGAGCTAGATAGGAAGGTTACATGTTTTCGGGTATTTTGGTGGTTTGGTTTTCTTGGGTGATTTTCTTCTGAGGCAATGACATTGTACTTTATGGAAGGTGTTAGATCACTGCTTACCACCGTCTACAGTCTTGCATCACCCCCACACATCCTCTTTTCTAGCCTGGAAATATGAGGTGTGACTTTGAGGCACTGTGTCTGAACCCACCTGTGGATCTGGAGGTCCCGGGTCTGTTTGCAGCGTAAAACAACTACCGCCCCAGCTGCACTATCAACTTGCTGGCAGTAATTTTGACGGTTTGAGGACAATTTGGTCCATCAGTGCGCTGTATCTGTATGGTAGATACAACACCCCGGGGACAACCACAGCCACGGTGTGCTGGTGTGGTGCACGGGATGCCTTCAGTGAGCATTTTCCAGGCAGGGCTTACTTGCACGGTGGGCCAGCTGAAGGAGTGGGGACCTCCCAGGATGTCTGGATTTGCTGGATGCTGCTTGTGTGGCATTTCCCCCGTGAGACCTGGTGACATTCCTGCAGTCACTGAGGGGGTCTGCCTGAGCCCGACACACCAAGGCCAGCTTTCTGAGTGAGCCGCAGCAGGGAGGTCACGACATGCTGCATTCGGAGGGGTAAAAGACGGGTATGAAGGCCCAGAGAGCTTTCGGGCGGCCCCAACCCCCTCACAGCCTCCCTCAGAGGGTTGCTC
>VZRU01010707.1:0-20184 GCA_013398155.1 Pedionomus torquatus
GGGGTGACAGGCAGAGGGGTGACAGGCAGAGCGGTTGTATTTCCCAGAGAGTTCTCGCAATCTGAACGCGCCGCCTTTGCATGGGCTTGAGCTTTCGCTCCCTCTCCTGAATGTGTTGACCCTTCCAGCGAGAGCTTCAATCTGCCTTAATCGCTCTTTGGGGCTATGCTGGCACTAATAAACCACTCGTAGCAACCTAAACCGTAACTTGCATAATCAGTATTTCAAGCAAATAACTGGTTGAAAAAATATGCCTTTCCTATTAGTGCTGTGGTTGCTGGAAAGAATAATTGATTATCTTTTAAATAGTTAACGCTGCTGGTGTGCTGTCCTTCAAAATGGTACATTGATAACTGAGCAGTCTGATGCCAAGTATCGGAATAGAGCATTGATCCACAGCTGGTAGCTTTTTTTAAATGGTAACATCTGCCGCATAATTTAAAGGGGCAATAGGTTAAGTGCCCTGAAAAAGAGGGTGTAGCTGTGCAAACAAAACCCACAGAACCTTTCTGAAAATTACAGTCAGGCTTCACTGGCAGTTACGGTTTTGCTGCACGCTTAGTCTTTTTTTTTTGGTGAACAAAAGAGGTCTCTTCTAAATGCATTCTTACTATCTGTTTAAGAGCCTCTTTGTTAAGCAGTTAATATATAACTATGGTATTAGTGTTTTATTTGGGCTGTCAATGGGAAGAGAGAATGCCTGTACTGGTTTCTCAAGTGCATTTGAACGATGCTGCACGTGTCCCTGGTAAAAGATAATCCTCTGGAAAGGAAATGTGGTCCCTTGGTTATGGGCTGCCTGTGCAGGTAAAGAGATCGAACTTCTAATGTTCTTGACAGTTCTGTAGTTTGTCTTTAAAATCTTATCCTTTCCCTGCACAGGTGTGTGTTAGTGCTCTGTGGAAAACCTTCATAGCTCTTTACATGAAAGGCAGCACACAGTCTAAAGCAAAGATTTTCTGCACATCAGCAGAAAAAGGAGAGCTTGTGATCTGTGTTGAATTAGTTGGGATTCACAACGTACAAATGGCTTTACAAACTTACTGCAAATATCAGCTCTTGTAATGATTTCTAAAATTCTGATTATTTCCTAGTAGCAAGTTCTATCCAGGCATGAATGATTATAATGCTTAAACAATTTTACAAAACTGTTAATGGGGGAATGTGCAACTTGAATACTATTTGGCTGCTCACTGTGATGCTTTTGAAGTTGCTTTCATCTTGAGACTGATAGCCTGCACTATATCCTGTAATCTGCTCCTGCATCTTTAAGATTGGGTCAGATGCCTTCTCTGCACAGTTTCTTGCTTTATTTGAGAGCTGAACACTGTCCTGTTCATAGCAAATTCTAACTAATTTGAGTCAGTAAATCTTACCACTTGTTGATCTTGGAAATTCATTCATAATTACGTTTTGCTTCCATTTAGCGTGAGTTGTATTAAAAGATGATTGGAAGAACTGAAGGGGTGGCTTTGAAAGAAAACTAAAACCAGCTCTTTGGAAAGGCTCTCACTGAAATTAAAGAAATATATATTGAGCAAGAGGGACTGCCAGACAGTTTGACAGACTTCTAAGACAAAGGGACTTTTCCTAACAAATTTGTGTCTGGAGGAAGAGGCTTGGTTCCGCTACTCTCTTTGCTTCAGTTTAAGGAACAGGAAAAAAAATCCTGTATGTTGTGTGTATGTGAATTGGGGCAAGGGAATACGAAGCAGATGGAAAGGGAGTGGAAGAATAAGGGATAGACACGACTCTTCTCAGCGTGCGTATCCTCATGGCAGAAAACAATGTAAAGGTGGCTTGGATATGAAGAGATGCACAGCTGCGAGTCAGTAGGAGTGTGAGTCCCTCAGTACTGCTCAGAACTCTTCCACACCATCGCAGTCCGTTTTCTTTATTGGTGCAGAGAAAGTGTTAATGCATTAAATGCAGAGCCTCAGAGCGCTATAAAACCCATCCTCATGGGGCAGTTTATAAGAACTTGTGAAGTGCAGAAACGATGTTATTGTTCTGTTAGACACAAGGGTCTGTAGTAGTGAATATAGCAGGAAAACTCTGCTCTGAGTAAGAAGAGAATGTGAAAAAGAAAGGCATGGGATGTTAGGAAAACAGTCCTTTCTTTCATCTTCATTCTTAAAAATAAAGAGGGAGCTGAATATTGGTAGCCAGAATTCTTGAAGACCGAAAGAACAATCTGTAAACACTTGAGGGACTTGGTAGGCACAAGAAGATAAGAGGGAACCCCCTTAACAGTTTTCATCAGAATTCCCTGACTGGGCTCCTTCTCTCTGGCTGCTTCTCCCTGGGGATCTGCATCTTATCTCACTGGCTTCCTCTCCTTTATTTGCCTCTGACTAATGGGCTTTGTCTTCTTGTTACTGGAAGTCTAATAATTTCTTTGTCTCTTCCCTCTTCCTCCTTTTAAAAATACTAGATTAAATGGCTGTAATGTTTTGCAGATTATCTGCATTGGTGACATGCATTAATTGTGTATTTGACTCTTAAGTTATTCAGCAGTAATGACATAGTAACTTGACTCGAAACAATGGTAATTTCATGGCAAATGTTCAAGGCAAATGTTGCCGTCTGGTAAAGAGCCACCTGCAATTTACCCCCTGTAAATATATGACACAAGTAAACTGTCTGTGCTAGTTTTCTTGGTGTCTTCTGTACAGTAAACTGTCTCGAGTCTGACTTTTGAAACAGTCAGCTATCTCTTCTTCCTCCCCCTCTTCCCCCCTTCTTTTAACTCTACTTTGAGTCAGGTAATTACAGATCTCGGTGAAGCCTTCCCAGGGGGTGATTGGAAAAGCCAAGCCTTGCAGATGTGCTCCCATCGTCTGTGACTTCACCCTTTCATGAAAAGGTTCTGTGGAACTGCTCGGCTGTCGGTAGCTGGCTGTGGGGGAGCAAGTCTGAGTGTCCCAAGGTGGTTGGCAAACTGGGGGGGAGCTATGCTTTCCCTCAATTGCCATTTATTCTTTAAAGGTGACATAAGGTGGCTTTTCCTGTCACACGTGGCTTTGGTGTGAGAGTTTGGCGATGTTTTTACATTCTGATCTCAGCTTTAACCAGAACAGAGCAAACGGGAAGAGAAAGTGAATCAAACCTTCTTGCCTGAAAGAGAATCTGAAAACTAACCCATATAGACTCATTATATCTCCATTTTATCTATTGGTTATGGGGGACAGCAATCCAATGATCTGCATTCTGAAGGAAGTAGAAAATCTGGATTTTAGGTAAAGGTTATTTAATTGCTGCGTTTCATTACTAAAAGAGTCACGGTTAGAGGACTACTTAGTTCTAAGTATTAAAGAATTGTTTCATAGAAGTAGGAATACTGTAGAGAAACCAACAAAGGCATAGATGGTGGGACAGGATTCTGGTAGAGAGAATGAGCTAGTATAATCTTCTGGTGTCTCAGAAAGAATAGTTAAAAATGCTGTTCTGTCTGTGACATCTGTTTTGTGAAAGACAAAACTTACTTAGCAAAATGTGAGAATGCTGTTACTGACCTCCTGTCACAGTTTGTTATTCCCAGGAAGTCAGACTGCCAAAGACAGTCAGAGTTATTTGTTGTCTTGCTGTTCCTATTTAGTGAATATAAGTGGTTTTGAAAAAAAAAAAAAAGGATTGTGTGCTCCTGAAAAATACCCGTCTTATTTTTGCATCCACGTATTAGCAGAAAATAGCAGTTTTTAGTTCTTACTGTGAAATATTTTACTGGAATGCAGCTTTTCCTTCTGCAGCTTTGAAACATCTAATGTAGTCAGTCTTATCCTTTTGTTTTAAAACTGAAAGGGAGGGAGAAAAAAAATCATCTTAATGTCTATGATTATGGGGTGTGTGTGTGTAGTTTAGTAATAGACTTACAAACATAAATGTCCTAGAACTTGGTTTTGGTCATACGCTGACTGTACAATATTTTCTTTACAGATGAGTCTGTGCAGAAAGCCTTGAGAGTTCTGGATCAGCACATAAATGGGCAGTCTGGGAATGCCGAAGGTCTGATGCATACCAGCTTCGGGCAGGGTTACCTGTGCTTGGAGTTAGTGATTATGACTCGTGAGGCACAGGACAGGAACCTACGCACCTTACTTCTCTGATGAGACGCAGGACGTGAAGTGAAATCAAGGATATGTGAAAACTTATTAGCAAAATGCGTGTTTTGGTTGAAGCTGCTACCAGATTTCTCCAGGAGAGCTGAGAGTCTTTGTTATAACTGATGACTGAAGTTCAGGTATACTCAAAGGAGCTCCTTGGAAGCTGTCGGTGCAGTTAACATCCAAACACTGCAGCATCCTTTGTACAGTGTAGAGCGTTAGTGTCATTCACTGTGATAGGGTGGTCAGGACTCAAATCAGGGTCTCTGCAGGTGGCTTTGTATATTTTATGCTTTAAAAACTGCAGTCAGTTTAAAAATCCTATTGTGTGCTCTTAAAGTACTTTCAGATGTCAGTCCTTTCACTTAGAACAATTCTTTGTATGTAACTTAAATATGATGCCAGTATTTAGGTGGTCAGCTGGTAACGAAGTCCCTACACAACTGCATGGAATGAGTGATTCTTTTGGCTGGCAGCCTGTAAACCATGTTACACTGAGGGCATGGGCCTTCTGTCAACTCCTTATGAGCATCTGCTGCCAGAAGTGATCTTATGAGGCACTCTGGCTCTTGTCTTTAGATTTCTCCCTTTGCTGCCCTGTTAGATGGCTGTGTGTGTCCTGGTTCTCACAGCTGCTTTCAAATGTGCTGGAAATAGGAAACTTTTAACCAGAGCTGCTGCAAGGACTTTCTTCTTTTGTGTGATTCACTTATTACAGTTAGTTGAAAGTATATCTTATTACAGAAATCACTCGATATCTACCCAAATTACATTCAGCTGAACATAAAGTATGAAGGTGCCTCTGCTGTCGCAGGGTGAAGTCTGCTGGCAGAACTCGGTGCCAAAGAGAATCTGTGCACGCTTATCTCCATTTAAAAGTAAATGGTTTTTTTCCATTCCAAAGTGATTGTAGACCAAAGTCGTTTTTCAAAGTTATTCTGGTTTGGCTACAGAGCAGTTGCTGTTTTCTGTAGATTAATTTATGGATTTGACTGAGAGTAAGGTAAAGATTTGTAGCACAGCTACAATCAGATGCTTACAGCAGGATGCGTCTGTGTCAAATGTCTGAGGGTCATGATTTCTGTTGATGCCATAATCTGCAGTTTTGCTGCAGGGATGTGAACTGGTTGTGTCTCAGCACAGGGTAGCTCTTCCCCTGGCATGTGCTGCTTTAATTATTCACTGAGGTGCTAAAGGTCTGTCATGCTGTGCAAAAGTTACAGTGGAACTGGAAAAATACTGAAGGATTATTCTTTTATGACTCTTTGCATATTAAAGGGAAAAAAAGCCCAAAATCCTCATTAGATGATTATTTGCTTTTTTGTAAGTGCTGGACCTTGAGAGTTGTGTGGCCTTTGACAAGGATCTCAGGGGAGACAGGGAAGACTGGTAGTTTTTAAATGAATGGAGATGAATTACTCAGTGACCGAATCTTTGTTTTTTGAAGGCAGTAGATTCAAATTCATCCAGGGTTTGAATTAACATGCAGCGAAATAAACGAGTTTGTTCATGTCTAAGTATGTACAAGGTAGAGAATTGGATAGACTCTGGTCAGGGTTCTGGTTTCAGCTTTACTGAAAATTGATGGTGTGTTCTTGAGCAGCCACGTTGTTTGGCTGTATTGATTTCCCCCATGCCCATTGTCTTGCTCATAGCCTAAATGGACTTCTCCAAACAAGTACTGTTGCTGGGTGAATTAGTTCATTAATTTATTTACATTACAGAAGCACCTGAAGGCACCCTTCTAAGATTATATGCTGTTTAGCTAACTGGACTCGGATGTGCTCTGTGAAAATACAATAATCCATTCTACCCACCTAATAAATTAGGATGAAGTGCATAATAGGAAAGGATTTAAAACTTTTTAATGGGGCCGAGTGGAAAAGACAATGGGAAGTAATCAGTAAGTAAGGTATTGTGTGGTTAGAGAATGTAAAAGAGAGGGATTTCAGGATGATACATGTCTGTCATCTGAAAAAGCTGCTTAAGGAATATGTATTCCATGAGGAAAGGTACTAAGATGCCTTCACTCTCTGTTTCCCTATCATTTTTCACATTATTATTCATTTTTAATAAAACTAACCTTGTGTAGATATCTGCACACAGTGAACTACAGATCTGAACCATCTATTGCGTTTTTTTAAAGACTTGTTGCATGACCATGAAGTGTGTTGTCATGCCCTAGGTCTTAGCAGGGTGTGCTCTTTAAGACTGCAAAAAGCAGGTTTCTCCTGCCCAGAGTCTTGGATGGAAAAATCCCTGCTGTCATCTCAGCCCTGGACATGTAATGACAGCACACCGTGTCATAGAACAACTGTTTTAAGAGATTTTTTGCCTGCTTTTTGGTGTCTGTGGGGCGGCTTCTGGGAATAGGTTTGGTGACAGCTCTGGCTCTTGGCACTGAGAGCTGGCCTGGCATTATGGACTGTAGATGTGGTGAAGCAGTTTCTGAATCTGTTGTTCCTTGGGTTGGTTTTTGTCTTTTTAGATAGCTGCCCCTCTCTTCCCTTCCAGGCAAGTTAAACCTTTCAGTGTGGTATGGTCTGTCTCGAAGTCCGTGTCTTGTTTGAGACAAGGTATTCAGGTGTGTTGGGCTGGGAACTGCTTTTCCCATTGACTGCTGTTTTGCCTTCTGCCAAGGGGCAGCCAAAACTACATAGTCCCTTTTCATGCACCCATAAAACTAGCTTTTACTGTGATACAGGTGTGTTCTGTAGAGACAAACTTTATCTGGTTGGATCAGATTTCTAAATACTCTGGTTTGATTCCAAAGCTCAAAGTCAGGTTCATCAGAAATAGTTTTTTACCCTGATTTGGAACAAATTGACAAGGTTTCCATCTGTTTGTCTCCAAATTCATAACCTGGCTGTAGTTCATTGAAAGGTGCTTGAACCACAGGAAGCCTGACAAACTAATAATTCATTTTTAACTAGTTGCAGCAAGACATTCCTGCTTTTAGACTTCCTCTTAAGTAAAAATGCATAAATGTATTTCTGGAGCAGAGGTGCGGAGCAGATCGGTGTGACAGCCTGGTGCTAGCGCAGTGCTTGGTTAGGGATGTGGTGAAGTGTCTTCTGGGCTAATGAAAGCCCATAACGTGCCCATCGTGCCGGAGTCAGAGTGCTTTTGCTGAGAAAGTTTCATTGCAGGTTATGACTTGAAATAAGCAGTTTCCATAATGTGATAGCTTTGCTGACTGAAGTTTCGTTTGTGCTTTAACACTCACGCAGCAAGTGCTTTGGTGCTGGGGTATAAAACTCAACTGCATGGTAAAACCTCCCATGTGCAGAGTCGATCCTCTTGATTTCTGCCTGCTGAAGAGGGTAATGATATCACTAATTTTTCAACTGATCCCCCACAGGAAAGCAGAAAAAGTTGCCTTTTGTGAGAACTCTATCAGCTCTTACCCCTGGCCAAGCTGCTGAGGAGGAGCGTGGAGGGCGATAGCGGCTTTGGGGCTGCGGTGTTCTGTGGTGAGATTCTGCGAGCACCAGTGCTCAGGAGAGCCTGAGTCACAGGGGGGAGGCAGCCACAGGTGCAGAAAGAAGCAGGTGAGGAAAACAAAGGTCTCTACCATCCTGAGGGTGCACAGCGTTTGCTTCGTTTCCCAGTGGGCTGCGGAGTGGGATTGCTAATGAGGGAGAAGGGCTGGTTTCTGAGTTGCTGTTGTGTGACACTCCTCCCGCAGCAGCAAAGGGGGATGCTTGGTGATGGTAGCATCCTTGCAACCCTGACAGAAGGACTGAATTAAAACCTGTGCCACAAAAGCATTGGTGCTTCTTTACATCCCCACCGCAGTCATCTTGCATGTTTTAGGATGCCACACGTTGCTGGGTTATGATAGCCTTTAAATACAGACTTGAAGAGCTTGGGTTTTTAACTGCTAGCTCAGGCTTTTTAGTGCACATCCCATAATTGTGTTGTCACAGTTTAGACTTGCTACTACATTAAAATTTAAAAAAAAAAAAAAGTGAAATGGGCAAGTTGGTAGAATAAAAGCAGAAAGAATGGGGGAAGAATTGTAGCTGGCGGTTCTAATAGATGTTAAAATTTCTGGCACCTCACTGCAGACAGGGTGTGCAAGGGTCAGCCAACGTGGAAACTACTTCAAACGATCTGAGAAGATTTGGCTATTGCTGGGTAGGACTGAACTCTGTCATATTCAGCTCCTTTTGAACTTGAATAAGCATTTGCTTCCCGTATGTGCTGTAGTCAACTGGGAATGTAGATTTGGTGGATGGTAGGTTTCTTCCAAAGAAGTACAAATCTGTTTGAAAAGTAGTTAGTTTGTTGCATAAAGTTGCCATGACAATCGTTTTCAAAATGTGAAGTGTAAGATGTTGCCTCTCCTCTATTTAAGCAGACTCCTGGGGGAATGAGGCTGCTCAGTGCCCTGTCCCTCCTGTCTCTTCTTTCCTCCCCCAATATTTTATAAAAAGAATTATTTAGTTGCAGGGTGCCAAAGAAAATTAGCATAGAAGTGCCAGATGTTCCATTTGCTTAAATTCTTGAAATTCATGGGATGCTATGGTCAAGCAGAAAGAAATTCAAGCTAGTTGTTTCATGGCAAGAGAGGCAGGAACTCCCCTGCTCCTGTACACGTTAAGCTGGCTGGTGGCCATGTGTCCACACAGGGTGGCCCTTTCAGCAAGAGTGTGTGCTAGAAGAGCTGTGAGACTGTCAAGGGGGCAAACGGGTGGTTGGTTGTGTGGAAGATGAGCTTTGGAGGTGGAATTTGTAAGTAAAGAGTGAGGTAGGCTTTTTGGACTACCTACTTTAAAAGTAAATACCTAAAAATGGTTCAGTGGAGATACATTTTTGTTCCCTGTGTGTCTATTGTGGGTGAAAGCAGCGCTCCAGAATTTCTAGGGGCCTTGAAGCATTTGGGATGCTGATTTCTCTGGTCTTTTAAAAGGTTTTTAAAAGCTTTTATCTGAACTAGGTTTTATTTGTTGCTCAAACTTGTGCTAATCCTCATATAGGACTAAAGTTTGGAGAAAACTCAATTTATGCAGAGATTGACATGTATGGTTAGACCTTGTTTCATGGTTGTCTCTCTACATCCACTCCCTACTTTCTACTGAATGAAGCACTGAACAAGCTAGTGTTCCCACTTGTTTCCTAAGAAGTGGGTCTCATATAAAAAAAAATCAGTATGCTCTCTGGATGCACAAAGAACTGTAAAAACAAGACCTTTTCTGTTATTATGGTGGAGCAGAGGAGCTTTGCCAGTGCTTTCTTGGTTTGTTTTGGGTTGTTTTTTTCCTAGATTGGATACAAACAGGTGGTGATTAGGTGCTGTGGTTGTGGCTCTTGCTGCATAAACCTTTGTCATCTTCTCTTCAGAGCTTTGTAGTTGTATAGCAGAGATGGGAATTTAAGAGAAGTTGAGCTGGCTCAACTGAACATGGGAAAACAAACACGGAAAAGAATGTGCTAGAGAATGAAAAAAGAGAATTACTTTCTAGACCCAAATCATGCTTTGCTAGGTAGCAGCTGTCTGGCATTCACAGATTAAACAGCCGCTTAGCCAACATGCATTGACAATGATAGCATGGCCTCTGTTTTGCTGTGGATGCATGAAACGAGGAATTAACGTGCTGAAAGGCATAAAAGTATCCGGAAGTGTGTGTTTACTCCTAACAAACATTTGAACTTGCCTGTTGTATTCAGTACCCGATCTACGCTTTATATGGCAATGCAGAATTCTTGGTGTTAATGCTACTTATAAAACTACTCCAGATTTTACTTATTAAAATGACTCTTTCAATAAATGGATTTTGGCTATAAAGGTTTTTAATAAATGCATGGTTGCTTCTGAGCAACCTGGTGCATTTTAGAGTTTTCATAGGCTCTTCTAACAGTGAAGTTTTGTGTGGTCTTTTGTCTTACAGCATTCCATGTGGAACCCAGGGAGCCTGAAGGAAGCTGTGAAAGCTAGTGGAATGATTCCCTGTGCAGGTGAAGCTATGTAAGTATAAGATGTTTGCTTACAAGATCACTTGCCCAGCAAGCAGCAATCACTTCTGGTTCAGGAGTTGCAATGATCCTCTTGTGCTTCCCCAGTGGAAAGTTAGTGTATCTGTTCAGAGCTGGAAAAAGATGGGGCACCCACGATACTGTTCCCTACTCTGTTAGCTTAGAAGTTGTGTATTCTTCTCCGCTAAAAGGTAGATAATGCGTGGTGAAATTCTGTAAAATTCTTACAGACTATCCTCAAGTATTTGCCAAAAGCTGAGGCTGGGTTTTGGCTTAGTTAAGCTCTAGCAATGTTGTCTTTGCTTAGCTAGTGAACTGCTACTGGGGAAGGGATTTAATGGCTGGCTGAGCTGTTTCCCCTTTTGTTATGAGATTTCCTAAATTTTTCTTTGGGGTGTTCTTGAACATACAGAGGGTTTTTTCCCTTTCTCTCTTGATACTTTTTGCGTTTTGAAATTTGTTGTAAATATCTTCTGATGCAACACTTTATTAAATGGCATAATGCTTGGCTGTGTTTTATTCTTCTCTGGATGTATCCAGTGATTTCTGTTACTACAATAACGTCGGTCATTAAAGGAAAATACAGGTTACTTAAATATCTCCTTTGCATCTTCTCTCCTGCAGCCAGCTTTCCCCCAGTTCAGTGTTGCTGTCTTCAACTGTGCCATGGTGTGCTTGTATGACAGAGAATTATTACTAAGTCACTTTGTTGTTTTTCTTGCTTCAAATTTTGGGTTACGTGTGATCTGGTCACTTGAAACCAGAGAGAACCTAATTTTCTTACAGTATTAGAAACAAACAAAAATAAATTGCAAAAAACAGACCAACCCCCCCCCCCCCCCACCCCCCCCCCCCCGTAAAAAAAAAAAAACAAAAAACAAACAAAAACACCAAACAGAAAACTCATAACAACAACAAAACCCCCAAAGCAAAACCAAAAGCTAAGTATTAGTGAGGTCTTTCCAATCTTTAGGTTTTCTGTATTGGGCTATATGGTTCTACACACCCTTTGTTCTCAGAGGGTGGCTGTATTCACCAGCACTGGTTTTCCTGTGTTTCCAGTTCCTTACTCCCTTCCAGAGGGGAGCAGAGAACATCATTGTTGATCTCTGCTTTGCAGTTCCTGTTATGTGGAAGGCGCCTCATGGGCATCTTGGTGATTCATATTTACTGTAGGTTATTGCTCAAGACGTGTCTGAGTAATCAGACTTCTTTGGGAGTACCGTGTCCTGTAGCCCTGAGTATGATCAACCTTAGCCCTGGATTATGATCTTTTTTAGGACAACGGCTAAACTAGTGGTCAGCGCTGCCTTTTGTGTCTCGCTGTTACGTCGCACAAGCCTGTTACAGTGATTTTACTCTTGGGAACTGATCACTGGGGAAGTGGTGCTTTGCCACCGATCCAGTGTGGCCTTTGGGTGTGCGAGAACTTTATACTTGCAGTTCCCGATCCAGCTGGGATGTCCTTGTGTTCACTTAACTGTAATTGGCATGACCTAGACGTGACATTTCCTTTGCTCTGCAGTTAAATGAGCGTTCGCTTTCCTGAGAGTGCTTTTTCATGTGAGCTGAACACTGAGCTCTGTGCAGCTCCTGGTGCTGCAACTGGATCCTCTCTCCAGCCTTCCTGAACAAAAGGACTGAGTTCTCCCACTCGTTTCTATCTCCTTCCGAGGCTCTTGTTCCTTTCATGCCTTGAAACCTGAGTCATGTAGGAAGCGGAGGTGACTAGTAAGTGAAGTGAATCCAGCTCGGTGGAGGCATTTTATGAAAGGGTAACTGATGGAGTGCCAGAAGATTTGTCTCCTGCAAAACCAGATACATACACAAACTGCCAGCGGATGCAGTCTGATTTTCTTTTTTTTTTTTCAAGCTGGTTTTGCTATTTTTGGGGTAGAATGCTTCAAAGTATCTGGCACGTGGCATTGAGTTTCATTTAGTAGAAAAGTGAGAACTTACAGCAACTGTACTTCAGTATCTTCTAGTGTTTGTTCATAACAAGTAGGACTGTGCTCTGAACACCTCCTCAGCACGGAGGAGGAGGAAGGAAGAGCTCTGTTACTGCAGGGAAGAGCAGTGCAAACCGAGTCCAGACACTGGCTGGGCAGGAGCAGCAGTTGGTTCCTTGGAAGGCAAGTGGGGTGGAAAACAGGTTCATTAATGGGGTGCGCTGCTGGGATGGGGTTAAATTGCACTCTGTGGGTTAGTGCTACTGTGCTCTCCATTGGTTTTTGGAAGTGGCTGTCAGGATACTCCCTCACATACAGGTCTTCGATAATGCTGGCTGACCTTCCCCTCTCTGTCTTGTAATGCTGTCGTTTCATGACAGCAAATGACAATAAACCCTGTCTGTTTTATCATGCTGGTGATGTCGCTTTGTAGACTTGGATATTAGACTATCATCATTAATAGAAGCTGTTGCTTAGGAAGCATGACAGCATGAATCACTTGAGTTAAGAAAATCTATGGACAGGGTATGTAAGTCAGTCTTGCAAACTGTCTGTCTTTTTTTTTTTAAACTTTAAATTGGGATTCCTAGAGTGAATTGGATTCATCTCTGCCCATTATGCTGCGTGTGATGTGACTACTACCAGCGACTTTAGATGGAAGTACCACTCACTAATAAGCAGCTATTCTTTAACCTGTCCAAAGGAAAAAGCTGTTCTGAATCCCCAACAGCTAATAATTGTTGTTATGTGTATGGGCAGGAAGTTTTCTAAACTAGCTAAACTCTACTTTAAACTGTAACATTAGTTTTTACTCAGGATTTTTTTTTTTTATTATTCTGTTCCTTTACTTGCATGCTTCTCTGTAATGAAAAACTTAGCCCAAGTAGTGCTGCCTTTGAGAAATTGATGGGAGGACAAGAATTAGTGTAGATTGAGCATATGGATTCAGATGCATTTAAAGGGGAGCGGTGGTGAAGGAGGGCTGGTGTCTGGGAATTAATCACTAAGCGGTAATTTACACTGTCTAATAATATCCTGTTGTTTTGGTGTAATGAAAAAATGACTAGTGTACACTAGAGAAGATGATACTGCTCATCACGTGGCAGCACAGGAACCAGTGCCAGGCTGTACGCTGCAAGTCGAAGAGCTGGGAAGTACTAAGGACCAGTGAAATTGTCACAGTGGTTGTTTATGTGGAAATGAATGTTTTAATGAATTCTTTAAAATAGAAATGAATAAGAAATTGAGTTGTAAGAAATTTTTCTTGAATATATTAGAGGGAGCTTCACTTGCCTATGCAAAGTTCATCTTTAAAGCAGTTTGGTGAAAGGATGTACTGGATGTTTGTTCCTTTTGGTGCTCAAAAATAATTTTTGTTTGTGAGTTCTGGGCATAAGAAAAGGGATTTGGGAGGGGAAGGGAAGCCAGGTAGTTGAAACCAGCATCCTGGCTGTTGTAGTTGTACAGATTTTTTTTATTTTTTTTTTCTTGCTCACAAAACTGGGTATGGGTGTTTTGCCAAAACAGGTGTAATGGCTGAGAGAAAATTGATGTTTGTGATCCCAATTTCTGGAAAATTTGTCTGTGCTTGGTGTTGATTCTCCGAGTTGGTTTACAGCTTAAAACAGGGCTTTGGTCTCAGAAGAGCTTTACCCAAGAAACAATACAGAAAAACTGACTTGACATCTGGTTTATTTCTTAATTTTTAATTCTTGTACCTTTTTTTTTAATTTTTTTTTTCCCCTAGTTCAAATTCTGTAACCTGGCAGCAGTAAACAGAGACAGGGCAAACCCAATTTTTATGTTTGAGGCTTTTGCTTAATTGACAGTGGAGGTGAAATGCAAATAAGTGGGTAAACGAGGATTATGATAAGCAGTTGCTTTCTTGGAGGTGATGTTTCTGAGAAATGTACTGTCTGTGGCGTGGCTGCGCTCTGATAGATAGAATCAGAGTGTTACTTGGGTTTTAATAGGGAAAATTTAAGAACCTTTTTCTGTGTGTAAAATATAGTTTTCCAATATGCAGGGCTTTAACATTGTGATTTGTGAAAACGGAGTATGATGAAATCATTTTGGCATGTTAATTTTGACTTTTTAAAAAAACTGAACTGGAATTACTACTTCTTATCTGCATGTGTTTCTGTCTGAAAAAGGCTCATTAAAAAGGCCCCCTCCCCTGTCTGTCTCGTTACCTGCAGGGAGGAGCCCACTTGAGACAATAATTCCTTAACACCATCTTGCATGAAAAGTGAGTGTTGCCTCCTTTCTGCAAACACACTCCCTATAAGTTTTAAGAACAATAATCTAGATTCCCAACTCTGTTTAAAAAACCCCGGAATTTCTACCCCCCGCCCCCGACTGGTTTTGCCCGTTTGCTGAAGGTACAGTCTGTATCTACCGCCTAAGTCTCCGCTGGGTTGTCCCATCAGTGTTGTTCCCACCCTCTTCCCTCTCCCCTGCTTTGTTTCGGTGTTTTATATTCTATATATAAAATGTGGGTATACTTTTAAAAAACATTTCCTTTAAAATATTTCTGGGTTAGAGTAGTCTGTCTTGATGAAGCCTGTACATGAATCAACCTCTTTGTAACCTATGTTACAGTAAGAATTTTAGGAATTTCCTTTATTAGGGCCCGTTAGTATACGGCAGCCACTGAGTGAGCTGCATTGATTTCTAGGTAAAACAGCCTGAAATTGCCTGAAAATTATGGCATATGCCAACCTTCCGTACACTACTTCTTTTCAGACTTAAATATCCTGAAGTCGCTCTCTTACTGGCAAATGTTATCCCACGTTTAATATTTACTATATTTGTTGTGGAGAAACAGCAATTTGACTCTGAAACTGTTTTTCAGGTTGGTTGACTGCCGCTGATGGCAGGGTGAGATGTGTTGAGGAGCAGCTGCGAGGCTGTCCGACGGCGAGGGGACTGCTCGAGAAGCTGGGCTTGCAACATCATGGGCCAGTGTGTCACAAAGTGCAAGAATCCTTCTTCTACCCTCGGCAGCAAAAACGGGGAAAGGGAATCCAGCAGCAAGTCGCACAGTAAGAGAAGTGCAGTCCACAAAGATGACCACGGTTCAGCTTGCGGGAAGTCTTCAGGAGATATACTGGTGAATGGGACAAAGAAAACGGACGCTGCGGTGGAGTCGAGTCAGCCTCCAACGTTTTCTGGAGATACAAAGAAAGACTCTGTTTCCAGCGCAGAAGAATCTTCGCTCCAAAGGATCGGGGAGTTATTTAGAAGGTATAAGGATGAGCGGGAAGATGCCATACTGGAAGAAGGAATGGAACGATTTTGCAATGACCTCTGTGTTGATCCCACTGAATTTAAAGTGCTAGTTTTGGCTTGGAAATTCCAGGCTGCTACCATGTGCAAATTTACAAGGTTAGTTCTTGTAGAACTTGTAATTATTTTCATATGTTAAAGTATATCCTGTCATCTGTATGTTGGAGAGACAGCCTCGTTACCTTCACTTAGCTATTTCTTCTAACAATTGCATTTTGATCAAATCAATTCCTACCACTGCAGAAGGTAAGCTTTGTATTGCCCTCTTTTCCCCTTTCCCTCACAGTGGATTTCAGAACCAAAAATGTGGTTTTGGACAGAACGCTGCTAAAGGATGAACAGTGTAGTGAGGTTCTGTAGACGTTCGTTTATTCTTGATTTACCAGAAGCAAGTTTACTGTATCCAGCATTATCTTGGTGATGAGATTGGACTGAAATTGATTTTTGTTTGAAAGGAATGTGAGATTTCTTAGTAATTGCTACCAGCACTGCTGCCATTCTGTGAAAGGATAACAGACTGCATCCTGGGTGTTGTTCCTGCCCAACCACTGTTACACTTGATGTCCTTTTCCAAAAGTAATCCTATTAAAGCACGGAGAGGGAAGGAAACGCAAGGTTTTTGACACCATGCAGTATGGTAGCAGTATGGTAGCTCCATACTGGCTGACAAGTGATTGGTGTTTGAAGTGCTGTCTGTCCTTCTGGACAAGAGGGTCAGTCAGCAGGCTTTTTATAGCATGTGTGATGCTACAGAAGATGACAGAACAGCTAAAACTTACCAGGATAAAACCCACAAACCTAACTCAAAACTACAACAGCCTCTCCCCCTTGCAACTTGATTATCAGTGTCCAGGTAAGAGCAAAGTAGGACTTCTTCATGGACTTGCTGAGAGAGAACGAGGTTTGCTGTTTGGTTTTGAGGGGCCTATCTCAGTTGCTTTGAGTAATGCTACCTATTTTTTCTCAGCTCATAACTTTCAAAATTACTTTAGTGTCCTAAGCCTTGAACCAAGCCTCTGCAGTGCACTGAACACAGGTATCTTTTCCAGCATCTTCACAGTTTTTGTGGATGCGGGTGTGTAACAAATGGATGAGTTATTCTGGAATGCAAATGTGGATTTACTAGAGGCTGTTGGCACAGGTAGTTGTTAACGTGGAAAAGGAATCGCTAGCAGTTCTATGATTCTGCCCAACCACCGTGAGTTTTATTAAGATTGTTTTGATTGTTAAGATTTTTTATTTGATTGTTTTGATATTGATTGTTTTGAGTTTTATTAAGATTGTTTTTGATTGTTTTATTAAGATTGATTGTTAGATTGAGATCTAACGGTGAGCAGATGCCCTTGTTTAACAGCAGGCTTCATGATGTGAGTGCTGATGGGCTTCCTCCACCGAGGAAGGCAACGTGGTCTTCTGTTCTCTTGAGTGCTGCCCCATCCCCTGTCTTCCTCCAGCCCGTCCCACGCAGAGTCCGCTGGCTCTGCTTAATACTGGCTGGTTGCTCATAAGTATTAGAGAAATCAGAGCTAACCATCTACCAACTTGGCCAGATTATTAGTAGGCTAATTAGTACAGGACCAGTGCTTCCAGCAGTGTTTATACGTTGCGTTGTAGCCTGTGTTGTGTGATGCCGTGCCCTCTTCCACTCTCTTGGCAAGTGCCTTCACTGACCATCGCTGTTGGCACCCTTTTATTTTGCAGGCTGGAAGAGCAACCAAAAACCACAGGAAAGCCCCCAGTGAACTGTCCTATCCCTTGAGAGCAGCTCACCCAGAGCATGGGCGTTTAGACATGGGCAGTATTGAATCAAGCTGGTTTATATATGGTGCTTCAGTGCATAAATGTGGTGTTTTCAGATATTTGGCATTGCTTCTGTGGTAAACGTTCTTCAGCTTTTAACGTGCAAGGCACTGGATGTGGTATTATCGAGTTGTCGGAAAGAGAGACAGCAAAATCTCTTCCAAATGCTAACAGTGTCCCAGCAGATCTGAGTGGTGTCTGTGGTTCCCCGAGCCGTGAGAAATTTCTTGGAAATGTCTCCCCTTCCAGTAGCTCCCACTGCCAAGATCCTTGTGCCACCTGGGCTGAGACCACACATCTCGTCTGGTCCAGATAACCCTCTTCCCATTTGGCGTGGCCGAGCAGAGGCGGGAGGCGTTCAGCACGTGAGGTTGGTGGGAAGCACCAGCACTAATTTCTTTTTCTTGCTTCATAGGAAGGAGTTTTTTGAAGGCTGCAAAGCAATAAACGCAGACAGCATTGACGGCATTTGTGCAAGGTTCCCCAGCCTCTTAAACGAAGCCAAGCAGGAAGATAAATTCAAGGATCTCTATCGTTTCACCTTCCAGTTTGGCCTGGACTCTGAAGAAGGACAGCGGTCGCTACATCGGGAAATAGCCATTGCCCTTTGGAAATTAGTCTTCACCCAAAACAAACCCCCCATTTTGGACCAGTGGTTACACTTCCTAATTGAGAACCCCTCAGGAATCAAGGGAATCTCCCGGGACACGTGGAACATGTTTCTAAATTTTACTCAGGTGATTGGACCGGACCTTAGCAACTACAGCGAGGACGAGGCCTGGCCGAGTCTCTTCGACACCTTTGTGGAGTGGGAAATGGAGCGAAGGAAAAAGGAAGAGGAAACCAAATGTATTACGTCTCCGGACACAGAGGGCCTGTGTGCGGAGGAACAGACTTAGGGGCATCGAAGCAGCGGTGACGGAAGGAACCTGTTGCCCTTCACGAAATGTAAACTCTGGATGTTTCTGGAAATTACCGAGGCTCCAGACTTTTCTACTTTACACCTTTTTCTGCCTTGTCTTTGAAAGGGCTCTAAAATGCTGTATCATGTTTTAGGCACTTTCTTAATTTTGGTTATTCCTTTTACTCTTGCCCTGAAATATTTGACCCTGGCTACAAGTTAAGCATTTTTGGGTTGGTTTTTTGTTTTGTGTTTTTTTTTTTTTTGTTTTTTGTTTTTTGTTTTTTTTTTAAGACTTCAGATTAGTATAAGTAAGTCTGATATTTCTTGCACAACATAGATCTTTCTAGTTAGGTTAAATTAACATTGCTAAATTATACAGTGCCAGATTAAGTTTTTCATACTACATCTGTCAGGGCAGGTCTGTACTGTGTGTAGTGCTGTTTACATTGTTTAAATTTTAGGCTGTAATAAGTTTAAGGTTTTATACCAAGATGAACAGCAGTGTTAACTATAAATGCATTAATCCCCCCAGGTAATAAGGCTCTAAAAACCAACGTAAACAACAGCTTTTTGTAAATGGCTAATTCTCATTTTAAAGCTAACTCTTAGTGAAGGAATCCAGATCATTCCTTGTTTTTTGGCTTTTCAAACTAAATGTTGGGATTGTTTTATAAAATTACTGTACCTGTCAGTCAACTGAGTGGTAGATGATGATTTGTATCTAAATCTCTTACACATCACCTAATAAAAGAGCAGTACTACCTCAGTTTTATTGAAAGTGGATTTCTTGATGGACTTCCATTTTCTCTGGAAGTTGTATTTTTGTGGTTTCATGAGACTATTTTTACTTGACTAAAAGAACCAAAGGTTCTGCTTCTTAAGTTTGCTAAACATTGACAGAAGCAACACACAAATCCTAAGTCTTCAAGGAAAACTGTGGTATAATTCTGCTTTAATTTGTTTGATTTATACCTAAAGTATTATTACCTTACTTGTCTGGCAAGCACAGTACTTCTATGTAAGGAACTATCTTTTGCATTAATATTGACAAACCAATTTTTTAAAGCCTATGTTTAATTGCTAAATCGCAGTTAATACTCCACACTTTCTGGAGCAACAATATCGGCATCTGATGACAAAGTGAATTCTTAACGTGTTCTTAATGACAACAGTGTAGATGAGTCATTTTTAGACCGATTTGATAATATTTGGATAGGAGTCAATTTATTATTTTACAATGCCTGTATTGGGACTATTTGCCTGTTGAAACTGTTGTGACTTAAAGGGAGTTTTATTAACACTGGTTGAAACTTTTTTGGTTATTGATGCTACCTTTTTTAATTTTAGTATTGTCAACTTTTTTACGCCTTTTGGTAAAAGGGATGATTGCCAAGGCTTTCTGTAGAGCTAAGTGCCGGCTTAATGAATTTGATACACTTCCATTTCACACCTTTTCTTTTCAGAGCTGCGTTTTGGGATCATAAAACGGTTTCACTTAAAAACTCAAAGGGAAAAAACCAAACCCCTGGACAGTCGTCCACAGCATCTAATGGTGTGTGTGATCTAAGGGTTTCAAAGCTAAAGGGAAGCAGAGTTTTAGTGGTGAGCTTCTCACTGGGTGCAGGATGGCTTGCTCTGCACGTCTGCCGTGCCCCAGGGGGGTCAGCAGGGAGAGGAGGAGGAGGAGGATCTGCCCGAATTCTGTCACTGGCTTTGCTGGTGCACGCAGCCTATGCAATAGCTTGGCTCTGAGATCATAAATCACTAACAAAATGTGGATATTGAAAACTGTTTCAAAACAAACCCACAAGCCACAGATGGCATCTCTTTCATCTAGTAAAAGGAGGTTGGTCCGTGCTGCTTCTACAGGCTCTTGCTGGGAGACGTGTTAAGTTGTGGGGAAAGAAATGGTAGTTGTTCCAGCTGCAGCTGAGTCTGTCTGTTTGCAGGAGGGGAGCCCTGAAGGTGCTGTATTACAGGGAAATACACCCAAAGCTTTGTCCTTGCTTCTATAACCTTCCAAGCTTACCATGGCAAAAGCACTGTTTGGCACCAAAGTCTTACTCTGACTTGATGAGCAAAGCAAGCCAAAGCACTTGTGCTGGTATAATTGAATTTATGGTGAGACTTTTGCTGGTGCTGTTATTTAAAAAAAAAAAAA
>VZRU01010707.1:28465-63474 GCA_013398155.1 Pedionomus torquatus
GCGCACAGCGGAGGGGACGCCCTGCTGTAGAGAAGAGAAGAGGCAAATCACCACAGGGAAATGTAAAAACCGACTCAGGTGTACCCCAGCTGATGAGAGGCCCATGTGCACTGCTGAGCTGCCCGCAGAGCGCAGCCCTCCTCCGTGGCTGGAGTAAACTGAGGCAGGATCTGCTGCCCAGCGTGTGCCAGAGACGAGGTGCGCTTGGCTACAGGCAATCAGCACTTCTCTAACGAGGTAGGAAGTGCTGCTGTCTCAATTTGTATGCTATGCCTTGGTGCTGGGGGGGGGACACGGACAAGATGACAGATTAGTGATCTTATTTAGGAAAATTTGGTTTTTGGTTTTGTTTTTCCCCCAAGAACAGTTATTAGAACCTGGACAATCAGAGCAAATCACACCAAGAGCAGCCCTTGGCATGAACCTCCTGAAAAGGTTTGGTGCTGGCATTAAGCCTAAATATACTCTTGGCTGGGGATGCATCTCCCTTCTAGGGCTCCTGTTTGGAGCAGTGGGTAGTGCAGCACCACGGGTCTCAGGAAGCCTCTCAAGTAAGGCCAGGGGGGCGGGGGGAAACCTGGCCCAGCTGAGTGCTCTGTCTCCCTGCTGCTATTTCAGGGTATGTCTTCTGTCCCCACAAAGGATGGTACCCTGTCTGTTGAAGGGAAACTGAGAGGGCAGATGTGCTATTTGACTGACTAGTGCCACAGTGAGAGAATGGAACGATGACTGTTGAAATAAGCACGTACCCAGTAACTAGGGCCTTTCCTGGGAAAGATTTAACCTTCCTGGTTAACAGAGGAGCAGTGAACGACTGTGGTGGTTCAGACAGAAAAGCCACAACCTCTGTGGAAGCATCCTTGAGAGCAGCGCTGAAGCCCAACTCTTGCACTTGCCCCCTTCTATGAAAGCTTATGGATTCTAACAAAGTGGTTTTCTCAAGCATGCCCTCGCGTAAGCATGAGGGCATGAACCATCTCCTTCATCAGCTATGGCTGAAGCACAAACATCAGGATACCACAGACAAAAACTGGCAGATGGGGCCGTGGCTGCAGCAGTTAGGTGGCTTCAAACATACCCCACCAAAACTACTTCAAAAAAACCCAAAAAAAAAGGCTGCTGTGGAAGCTCTGCTTGATTCTCTCATGGGCACATAAAACTTACCTTGCTGTCAATAAGGCTGAAACTTCCACTGGGGAAAGACAGCTCAATGGAGAAGACCTGCATAATTCATTAGCATTATGTACCTCAGCCTTGCTACTCCGCTACGTAAGCTACACGAGTGCTTTCAGCAGTTGTGCTTGTTCTGGATCAGGGCTTATGGGCAGAGCTTACAGTTCAGGTTTTATTGACCTAACATGAAAGTCAGCCTGAATAAGTGCAACAGCTTCTTCAGGTCTTCTCTCAGGTTTTCACTTCCTTATGCAGGGTGTTATGTTTTAATATATTAACCAAATATTTTTATCTTATGTATTGTCCTGGGTCTTTGCAAAATAGGTGGCAAGTTACCTGTTCACTCCAGGAAAGAGGACAATGCACAGGGTGTTATTCTGCAGACTTCTATAGAGCTTTTTGATATGGTGGTCTAACTTCTGCACCTTTTTCTTTAGATCCTGCTCCTGTATAACAGAATAGAAGCGTTAAAATCCCTGCTTCGTCTAGAGATCTGTAGCAATCACACTTAGAAGTGAGTGACCCTCAGGCAGTGTCAGGGATGGACCAGGTGAGGCCAGCCATGCTTCTGTCACTGGCTGGTATCTGGAAGCGCAGAGGCTGAGCAGTCGGGAGACCCACAGGCCCTACTCGAATGGCACCATAGTTTCCTCCAGGAAAAATGGGAGTGCAACCAGAGCTGTTCTTTCCTGTACAGCTACACAACCAGTCACCTCTCCAGCTGACTCCCACACAACCTGCTACACCTGTACCTGCCTCTGTCTGCTCTCAAGCAGTTGCCCTCTGTTACTGTGCAGCATCACTCGGTGCCCTGAGCAGCTACGCTGGCCTGAAGGTTACACAGCCCCCTGCAAACATCCCGTTCTCTCACACGCTGATACCCCTCCAGACTGCCTTGTGGGAACTGATCCTTGGCAGCCTCTGCTCTAGCACAAGGAGACCTGTCTGGTGACAGGTGACTCTGGTGACTCTGAACCTGCTCAGGTTCAGAGTTATCGCTCCTGGTTCCCAGGGCAGTAACCTCCTCACTAACTGCAACGAACATCAGCACAGCCTTCAACTCACAGAGTCAGAGAGCTGCTGCATTTTCTTGTAAGAGACGTTTCTTCTTTGTTTCCCATCACTACGATTCATTTGGCAAATCCATCTCCACAGGTGACCTGAAGCAAGAGCATTCCTACTTCTTAGTCTACCGCCCTTCATGGTCCAGCCATTTATTGCTTCAAGGGCGTCCACAGCACTCTGTGATGTCTGGAACTCTGCAACATAAAGAGAAGGGGAACTTGCTTTGGCAGGGCTGTTGCTTCTCCAGTCCCTGGCACCTGGGCTAAATGTGTGGAGCAAGAAGGAGATGAGAAACTGAAATCACTGTGGCAAGCAGGTCCTCATCTTGCTACAGGTAAAGATCAGACTATAGAAATGCCAGTGAACTGCAACAGCGCTCATCCAGTTCTCCTCAGCTCCCTAGAGGTGATTACTTGTCTGTGTGAAGCTGCGCAGCAGCCAGCCCTCATGCTGAAGTAGTGGAGCCGATGAACTATCCTGCGACTTTTCTAAGTAAAGACAACCAATTTGCTTAAATGAAGAAAGATATTTTTTTTTTCTTTTACATATTTAGTTGTAAACTAATTTATATTTCCACTGGAGTATTTTAAATACCATCACTCAGAATGTATGTGAATTTTAGAAGCTCTTGCTGTGTCTGCACAAAGCCCCCAAGGCTGCTGAATAAGCTCATTTGAAGGAAATAAGCAGGCAACTGCTACACAAAGCTACTTACTGAGGAAACAGCAGTTGCGGTGCTTTCCACTCTGGAGCTCCTTTGGAAGGAACAGTGTTTCCAGGTCTTTCAACTGGCTAAATTCTTCTTGCAAGTCCTTCTCCGTCAGTGTCTTCTTTAGACCCGCCACATAAATCACACCTTTGTTTTCTACATCCAGTTCTAGTTCCTTTATCAAAACATCACAGTCCAGCGTTGCTGCAGTGACGGGTCTCTGGACCTGGGGTGGATTCAGCAGACACAGTCCATCAGCACAAGCAGCTCTGAGCCTCTATTTTATTCTTCTTCCATTCCAGGAGTTAAGCTGTTTTCCCTCCCTTGAAAAAAGTAAAACTAACAAAGGCTAACTTAATTAGTCATGAAAAAGGAAAAGCCATTATGTTGGTAACGTAGAAACACTATAAAATTAAGAACCCGTACTTTGTATATGGCATTTGAATACCCCATTACTTGACTCCTTTTAATGTTGCAGTCGTAGGGCAGAATGCCATCTGCACCCCTTCTGATGGGCAGAAATGAAAACAAGAGGGCCATAACCACTTCTTTTCAGACAGTGGCTCTAAATTGTTCAGGGACAGGAAGATGGCAACAGCACAAGCAGACAGAATTTGCCCAGAAATTGTGCTGTGAGCAGATGTTAAGTGAGACATATTGGATGCTCTTCCTATGCTCAACATAAATTAGGCTTTTGCTAATTGCGTTGTTTACCTTAATGCAGGATCCTGCTACCTCAGCTCCATTTAGGCTTTCCACAGCAAGCTGGGCAGCTTCCAGCACTTTGTATTGGATACAGACATAGGGCTTGAAAGAGAGCGATAAGATACCTCAGGCTTATCACACTTTTAAACACTTTTCACACTTTTTTTTCACACTTATCACACTTTTTAACAGACTTTTAAAAAGTCAGGTGTCAATAAAGTCTTAGTTTCTTTTACAAATAGAATATAAAAAGGTTTGGGGGCAATACACATAACACTCCATATACTGTTGCTGTTAAGAACAGCCTCCAATTAGCTCATCAATTAATAATAACCTTTTTGCCTTTAAAGGCCTTAGCCTATCAGTTCTCGTGAGGGAGAAAAAGCATCTTGGCTTCTCCAATGCTCAAAGTCCTCTAGCTTGAGCAGCGCGGTTAAGCCACATGAGCTGTGTTTATTCTTGTCATTGCGTGTAGCAGCTTTTAGATACTCTGGATGGTTGTGTGGCTGATGACTAAACCACCACAAAAAAAAAACCCTGAACAGAATAAGTTATTTCAGCAGTTCTAATCTGTATCTTTCCAAGAGATGGCTCGGGCCTTCCACTCCTCTCCGCGAGCCTAGTGCTTTGCGTGTCCCTCACCTGGTATGTTTCAGTTACCACTGTAAGAGACTGGATTGGTCCACACCTCCCAAATTCTTTTTTCACAGACTTCAGGCAAAAGCTTTCTTCAAAAGGACCTGCGTAAATTGTCAGCATGTCAGTCAGCTTGCTTCCCACCTGTAGGAACACAGATTAGAGAAGGAACTTCACAAAGCAAAGGAGGTAACTACTTGGTGCCTCCCAGTAAAAAATATCTCCTTCCAAGCTTTGCAATGAAGACTATTCTCAACAAAATAGTACCTTTTCACAAAGTTCAGCAAGAAGGTGAGATGAAATGTTCTCTGGACCCAAACTGAACTGAATGATACTGAATGTGGAGAGGGGAACATCTTCTAAGGCTTTCTGAAGAATCTGGAGAGAAGAGAGCGTAAAGACTCACAGAGGTATATGACGATTGTACTGCAAAGGATCGGAAACAAAGCTACTGAACTTAATTCCCAACTTTAATTTTCATCATTGTCCAAGGAAGTCCTCAGGCAGAAATTCTTCTTTAGTGAGTCATGAGAGGATGTAGAGGATCAAAGCTTATTTCCGAAATGGTAAAATGGGTTTAGCTAGCCTGGTATTAACACTATTGCTAACAGTGCTGTCGGTCAGCCTTTTAAAATAGGACTCATCTACCCACCCCTAGAACAAGGCCTCTCAACTACTTTGATGCTTGCTGAGACAAACCCACTCACCTGTTTGTTTGAAGTGCTCAGGTTACTCTGACATGGGCCAGAAGAGTCTAGTTCCTGTCTGCCCAAAAGGAGGGGGTTTTGGCCAGTCACCTGCAAGCATTCTAAAAAACTAGCAGAGAGAAGCAAGCTGTGAATCACAGTACTTATCAATATGGTGAATGAAAGGCTTGCAAGAAGTGCTTGTCAGAGAAACGTTACACAGTTCATTAAAGACATCTAAAAGAATATTCTTAACCTCAACATCAAAAGCAGCCTAGAAAATACTTTGTGAAATATAAGCTGCAACTTCTGAAAGTTTTTCAGTGCTATGCTACAATTATTTTGTCTCTCTGAAGATACCGATGGCTTCTGAAAAACGTAACATAGTTCTTTGATTTTATTGAGTACTAAACTGAAGGAAAAACATGCATGTTTGAGAATCTTATTACCATGGTTTGGATAAATGTGAAGGCTGATTCGGCTGTTGCTGGCCCCTGTATCCTTGTGGGTGTAACGCAGCTCTCTTCTGTGAGACCTCAGCCAGTTTTTCAGTTGTCAGAAGCATCTCCAAGTTTAGTTCTGCTACCTTGGGGAAGGAAGAAGATTAGCAGTTGGCTTTCATCTCAGGTAATTGCAGCTAACCAAAAAGCAAGTGCCTCCTCTGTGAGTCACCTTGGCACGCTCCACAGCAGTGAGGAAACACAGGCATTAATTTCTTGCCTTATTATTTTCTGTTGTCATTTTTCAAGCATGCAGCGCTCACAGCAGCAACCGGCAATCATCTCCAAAAAACTCTCAGAAATCAACGACAAGCAAGAGACTCATAAAAACCAGCTGAATCACTACCACAACATAGGAGGTCTCTCACTTCTTTCATCTGGAAAAATGACAGGCTGGCAGTGTCTCAATCCCTTTTTACCCATAAGATACCTGGATATACACTAAAAGTAACAAGCTGCCAAAACTGAGGCCTCTATCACAGCTCCATTTTCTCTTAAATCAACAAGAGGATGGCCAGGGATGTTTTAGTTCCTTCATAAGCACAACAACTTGTATGCTCTGTGATTAAGGACAGGAATCTTAATTAGATATAACTACCTTTGCTGGTCCTTGCTCAATAAAGAACTGAGCCAATTCCAAAGCAGCTCTAGCATCTTCTGCAGGATCATGCCCAAGCTTCTGCTCACACTGAATCTCCTTCCTAGGGCATCAAAATTAGGCGTACTGGCAGGTTATCTGTTTTTCCACACTGACCAACATCCTGCCTTTTCTAAACTGGGTCTATTTTGGGTGCAATAGCTTTCCCCTCTCCAAAAAGGATTTTGGTTCTGTGCAGCAAGATTCTTGTGGAATATTCCCAAAAGTTACCAAAAGAAAAGTTACTGCAATGTTGAAGCAAAACACTGTTTGGTGGGTTTGCCAGAAGCAGTGCTAATACTTGGTATGCTGATGTGTGACTATTTTTAATTTTACTTTTTCCTTACCCAATGCCCCAACTCACACAGACAGGGAGGCAGCCTCCAACCCAGTGAAGTTCAGCATTGCAAAGTATCATACTGTGTGAACGGGGAGAACTACATTGCTCAGACAAACTACACAGTGGTAGCTAGTATGCTGAGGAACAGGATTTAAGTCAGTAAATCATACCTTCATACATTAACCTTTCTTTCTTGCCAACTGCAACACATCTCATTTCTGTGAGCCGGAGGGTCTCTGTTGCTCTACAATTCAATATACTGGTACGGCTACAGACCTGCAGAAAAGCTAGCGTTGCGAGGACTCCAATCTGGCTGGGTCACAGCACTGCTTGCTCCAGGACAAGCCATTACACTGCCTGATGCTTCAAGCAGGCAGTAAATTCTTGTGTACCATGGCTATTTGCACACCCGCCTCCTCTCTTTTGAATTTTAGACCCTACGACCCACCATGACAGTTTCTAGTATTTCCCATGCCAATATGGTAAAAATCTTACCCTAAAACAGCTTTGGCTAGAAATTTTAGCCTAAATCTTCGACCTTCATTCCTGGCAAAAAGCAACGACGTATCAATAACACTGGGGTGGATCATCTGGAGGAGAGAAAACGTCACCACTTTAATTCAAGAACAGCAGAACTGGGCAGTAGTTCCATTGTAATCTGTGCCTCTGCCTTTTCATTTCATTTGCCAGCGTCTCACTGACAGACAATTGGTCCACAAGAAGAGAGCAGTGGGGAATAATGAAAAAAGCCCACCTCACCTTTTCTAACACTCTATTGGGAAGACCTACATTGGGTCAGAAAGATTATGATTCAAGCATTTTAGGTTGGTTAAATTAAGTACAGGAAGGACTTCAATTCTTCCCAAGACAGAGCTATCGGGAGCATCTGGCTGAAGCAGAGGTATCTGTGGCTGTTGGAACTGTACCTATGTCTGGACAGACTCCTCCCTTCCAGGTTTGGAACAACCCCTTGAAAGTTTTATAGATGTTAGGAGAATCTTTCTCTTTTAAACCCTTACAGACATAAGGCTACTCATAATAAAATGCAATTAACAAGGTGTTCACTAATAAAAAGAGGAACTGTTTAGTTTAGTAATCTGAAATCAGTATCACAGGACTGGGAAAAAATACTCTTAAAAGCATACTCACTTCCAAAGCCTGAAGATCGTTATTTAGAGAATGACCCACCAATACTGCGTCACGGGGAAGCATTGTTTTTAGTCTGGTTTGGATGTCTGACAGTCTGGTTTTCACTGGAAGAAGCATTTCCCTTGTGATTCCTGAGAACCTTCAAAACAGAAATTGGATGAGGTAAAAGCAACACATTCGCAACAGCCCCTGCTGGAAAGTATTACAAGCAGAGCATGTAAGCATGAAGTAATGACAGAATTTCTGCTTTCTGTTCCAACACAAGGGGATACGCTGCAGGTATATTAAACTGCTGTGAGTGCTACCACATCTGCTTCAGAAGTTTCTTTCTCTCTCAAGTATAGCTTACTCTTAACCGATGCAGTTCTTAGCTTCAGATAGGAAATACTGCAAGACTGATGGTGGAAGGGGATGCTGCCAAGTAACCTGAGGGGAGCTCCATTTTCACCTCCTGGACAAAGCCAGGCAAAGTTCTGGAGAGGACAAAGCTTGAGTTTTGCCTGCTCTTGTTACAATACTGAGCCCAGCCCTGGAGATGTGTACAAAAGTGTGAGCTGCTCTATTCATTTTTTACAGATAAGCAGACTTAGCTAACAGAGCAGAGATCCAGACCGCAATTCTGTACTCCTACCCTCCATCTTACTTTATAGACAGCAGTAAAGAGTAACTTGTACAGTGTATCATTAATTTGTAACAGAACTTTTTCTAGAACATTGCAGAATGGGAGTGCTTCTGCCCAGTAGCCACAGGGCACTATGGCACAGAGCCTGTATACGTAATGTTGATTATTCTAATCACATCACAGGAACTGTATTTCTAACGCTAAGTGAAATGCAGTAGCCTCTGTGCAAATCAAGCCTTCTAAAAGGCCCTGTATAACAGGCTTAGTCTGAAAGGGTGGGTTGCAGCTCTTAAAGATGAGGAGATAAGAAACTTATGTGCAAGTCACCTGGTGCGGTAGTGCACTATGGTGCTTTCAGGTCTGACTAGTTCATTCAAGAGGCATCGACCCTGCGCATCCACCAAAGACACACGAGTGACTTCATTCCCTTTTTTGGTCAGGCACTGTCAAAAAGAAGCAAGAGGCAGTTGCTGAACCAGTGTGATGCTGCCATTCAAAAGCCGCAGCTGACATCCGACGTGGCTGCAGCCAGCGTCACTACTAAAGAGTTACTCAGCTCGGAGATCTACCACTCACAGCTAGTTGTTTTGTACTGCAGGTGCTTCACTTTAACTGTTAAATGCCCACCATAAGCACAGCAAACACACAGGCAAGCACAACACAACACTGTATTAAAGAACTGCTGACTTCACAGCAGAGCTGCCACCGAGAGTACAATTTAAAAGCAGAGCCCAGGTCATATCATTAGTGGCTCAATGCTGATGCCAAATAGGCATCTCTGCAAGATTACAACTGCCCTAAAGGAGGGATCCTCACCACAGCATGCTGCCAGAGGGACTGTGATGGCTAAAGGAAAGATGTGTGATAGGGAAGTGTCTGTCTTCTCCCAGACCTTGGGGAAGGCTGGGAGGAGGGATTCCACAGCAGCCTCAGGGGTCACAGCAGCCCTGCTGATGGGCCTGGCAGCCAACGCAAAACTGAGTCTCTGCTGTGCTGCTTAAAATAACATTTCTGCTTGTCGCCTTCCCCGGTCCTTCCCATGCCTGCATTTAGCGCTGGTACCGTCAACAAAGGGTCTGGCAGCAGATATTAATATATCAGAAGTTGTTTGACAAATAAACAGAGTGCTTGGCCCACTTTGGAATAGCTGGTAGGAGCTTGGTTGCTTGACTACATTCTGTAAGGCCATAGGGTTATTTTTACCATTTCACAGTCCAGACCGAAAAGGGGGCTGCTGTCTGTCCTCTGCTGGTTACATTCTGTACATACAAAGCCACTGCATCTGGGGGAGCCTAGAGTGAAAAGATACCCATGAATAATAAACAGACCTCTCTCTTCTGAAACTTATATGAACAAACATAGCACCATGAAAATTTAAAAAAAGCACAACACAAACCAAACAAATAAATGCCTTCCAAAAACTGACCTTTTATGGGATAGTCATTTTTTTTCTGCTCTTCTAAAGTTAGAATATAGCTAGTAAGGCCTTGTTTTTGCACTCCGTATTTCCGAATGATGGGATCACATTGTGACTCTGAGCTTTCAGAAATACATTCACTGCTTGTGGAAGTCAAACCTGTAAAACACAGAAGCACCTGTCAAGCTCAGAGAGCACTCCCTGCTTGCAGTCAGACTGCTGCAGTAGTACGCAAGCTACAAGGCTACATCATTTCAAAGGAAAACACTGCCCAGAACAATAAACCGATAGATAGATAAGCACATAGGTATCTGCCAGTTTATCTCATTTATTGTGTGTATATGTATACACACACCATATAAATCATATATACACAATACTATATATAGTGTATATACTATATATAATATGCTTGATATTCAGGATACTTGAATGTTACTCTCAGTTCAGCTACTGATGCTGCTGGCTGATTCAAAAGTCAGTCAGTCTCACATTCCTTTCAGAAAAAGAGAGAACAAACTTGCCTCATAAGCATGACAACATAATCATCTGTTATTTCATGTAAGCTGTAAAAGAAGTTCTCTTTTCTTCTCTACCTTTTCTGTGGAATTCCTTCCTGTAAGCATTATCAGGAGAAAATGTGCTCTAAGTGTGGCTCACAAAGCAGCAATCACTGCACTGACACCAGAATCCACAGCTGTATAAAGTTAAATTATCCTGTAGGTGATTCTCTCCAGACTACACTTCAAAGAAAATATACCTGACATCTCAGATCTGTGACCGTGGAGTAGGTTAACAGTCATGATGCTAGAGGGTTCTGTCAATACACTAAAAAGTAACAGCTGTTCATTCTCCCATTTAGGACTTGAATTCAAGATTCTTTGTTAGACAATTTCAGTGAAGTTTCTTGCAGGTTTTGTACAAGCCTGTTGGATTACAGCCACTTCTATAAAGAGTATCAAAATAGGAAATCTGTTGTCAACGTACCTGAAGAAATGCGTAACGACTTAGATTGAATCTAATTTATATTTCTGTATCTTTTATTAGCTACATCTTTGAATAAAACAATCACAAAATGGGTAATGAATCAGAATGGATTAAACACGTTAAAAACTTTCTCTCTGCTTTTTGTATTTACTTAGGACCAACAGAGAGTGACTGAAGTAGTCAGGGCAACCAGTCTCATGCTTTAAGCTACTGGATGTTTTCCTTTGTAAGCAAGTTTACTATAGCATTTCCATAGCATTTACCTGGCACTGCACAGGATGCAAAGTCATAAGTTACTGTTGAAAGTGAATCACTGTGTTTGAAAGAGACGAGACAAAACCAAGCAAGATACCTTGTGCAGAGTCTGGAGGTTTCAAGGTTGGTCCTTCTCCATACAGGCTGGCTAGGAAGTTGGTGGAAGGTGTTAATGTGAATCTCTGAAAAAAGAGATATGTTACAGACTTTGAGACAGAAGAAGAAATATCAAGCAGATTAGATGTTTCTTGATCCCTAAACCAGCCAAATTTAGAGGAGGACGGATAGCAAAGTAGTAGAAATACGTCTGGTACTTTCTCAAGGAAGAATAGAAACTCAGCGCAAACCAAACCTGTTTTAATGACAGACAATATAGGATTCTTTGTACCACGGGACAGATTTGCCTTGCCTGGTACAATCAAGAAGGCAAATCTTGAGACTTTCTTTGATAGAAACTAAAGCAAGTTCCAGACTTTCTACTTAAAATTTCTACTTGTGATTTGTATTTGCTGCAGTTCAGGGAGAATTCTCTAGAAGTCTAAATCAAAGTGCTTCTTTTTTCCTTCAAAAATGTTGCTCGTAAGTCAGAAAACTAAAATAATTCTTTTAATAACCTTTTTGGGAAATGGGAGAAACTTGACATAAAGTACAAACAGTAAAAGTGAGATTCTTCAACCAGCAAGAATAGTGTGACTATTGAGAGTCTCCTCACTAACTCAGAGTAAATTTGAAATTAACTGAGATTAATTTTTAATTTCACCGGCACCCTGAAGATGCGGGAAGCCTCATAGTCAGAGGACTGAAACATCAACCCATGTTTCACCTGCTAAGGCTTCAAAGACATGTCTTGAAAACCTATGTCTAATATCAAAGCCTTAGCCTTTGTTCTGAGCTGACAAAGGTTACAAACAGATTCTCTCATTAGCTCATTCTGAGTCAAAGATGGCCAGAACCTATTGAAAAAAACAGTCATTTCCCTGCAGCAATTAATTCTTAGGACAGAGTTTCAGGAAGAAGTTTAGAAGGCAGCAATACAGTCAGGGGACTTACATGCCGGAACACTCTTCTGAGGTGTTTGAACTGCAAATAGAATTTGTAGAAATGGAGTTGGCTCATTTCAGGTAGAACAATAACCACAACCCCAGCCAGGTGGCTCTGGTGATAAATACGGCACCAGCTGCAGTTCAAAAAAAAAAACAAACCAACAAACCAAACATACAAACAAAAAAATTAAAAATCAAACCAAAACAATTATCAAGCACTCTTAAAAACAAACTTGGAACCAGCCCAGCTTTTTAAGTCAGTGAATGGCAAAGTGCCAAAAGACTTCAATGAGAAGAGGCTTTATAGCTTATCTCAAACAGCCACATATTCCTGGAAACAACATAACAGGGGAAACAGGGAAAGAATGAGTTATAGCAAAATTCTGCTTATTAAAGACATTTATACCTCATTTAAATGCATCAGAATGTGAGCACACGAGTAACTTCAGCTATAGTGATACAGTCTAGTGAATTAATGCAGGAAAAAAGTTTTGTAAAATCATTTTCTATTCATTGCTAAAAATATAAAGTGGCATCATTTTTGCCTTGACTTTCATGACAAGATTCATTACATTTCACCACCTTTTTGGCTGTTTGAGTCTTTCCCTTGCATTGGTGAGAAGCTGCCCTAAAAAAAGGACAAACACTCTGCAACACTGCTTCAATTACATCTGACAGGAAACCTTAATATTCCTTGTGTTCTGTTAGTATTGTTAACATGGTATTTTGTTTCTCAGTGTGTGAAGCTTCTTCTGTTCCACAAAATTGTTTAGTTTTTGATAATTGCATGGAACAAAACTACGAAATGGTAGAATTTTTGTCAAGAGGAATCTTGACAAAAGATTCTTGTCTCTGGTGAAGTCCAGCAACAACTGCACCTACATAACCCAGGCTGTCATTATGGTGACTGTGCTGCACGGATTCCAAAACCAACATGGGTAATACGCCTTTAGCAAAGTTTTCACAACCCGTGCAGACACCAGACAGGGTTGATTCCCAAATATGACTGTGTTGTACCTGGGCTGTGTTGCATTGTGGCATTTTCCCAGAGCTGCATACTTTAACAACTCATACAGCTGGTCACGGCTGATTTCACAGTCCTTGCCAAAAAAAGGTGCTGACAAGCAAGATGATTTCTCCTGTAAAAAAGGGAAATCTCAGTAAAGAAAGGTTTTATGTAATCACACAAGTTTATGGAAAATTAAGAGAATTATACAATAAAAGGAAACTATTTACTATTTGGATACAATCAATGCCATCTAAAATAACTCTTCCAGTTATTACAGGCAAAAGTTTCCTTTCAGATCACACTTAAATATTAAATTTAGTATCAATATTTCAATAACCCAGATACTCTAACTTCAAAGATTTTTTAAATAAAGATTAATGTAAGCAGATATATGCAGTAAGAAGACTTAAAGTTATCTGATTTGCAAACATGATGTTCTGCTACCTCAAATAATTCACCTTTAATTCAATAATACTGCTGTAGAGCTTTGGGCATTTATACAAATGTCATAAGCTGCCACTTCATCTAAGGTTTTGCTGGAACCCGGTTACTTCCATCTACACTTGTGATCTGTTTTGGCAGATGGGTTTGCTGACCCCTGCAGGAAAAAAAGTGTTTCATCCCAGGAAACTGCAGAAAGAGATGAGATGGAGCAGAGACTGTACCACATGGATCTATGCAATGGTTCTTTAAACCTAAATGTACAAATCCTCCTAAAGGCTCATCAGCAAGTAAACGCAGGATTTTGGACACCTCCAGCAACCACACGGCCTGTTCAAATGGAGCTCCTTTGATTTGTAAAAATTTTAAAGATGCTGTTTTTATGTGATGAAAAGACATCACGACACACAGGGGAAAAGAAAAAAACACCACAGAACACTACAGAATATCAAATCCCACAGGATAAACAGGATTTCTCCCTGCTTATTGCAGGGGAGTTGGACTAGATGCCTAGGTCCCTTCCAACCCAAACTATTCTATGATTCAATGAAACCACCACCAGAAGTTGTGTTCTCCCCACCGCGCTAATAAGCCTCGTGCTCATTAATTTGGACAGAACCTGCCCACCTGGGACTGAGCACTTTTAAAGCCATTTGTCACTGGGTAAGAAAGCCAAACAGAGGGGACAGCCTTTGCGGTTCAAGTGTGTCAGAATCTTCTGGTAATAATAAATCAGAGTGCTGTAATTGCTAGTCCCTCATCTCTCATGCTAAATTAGACGTGTAAGTAATGACACCATTGTCTTCAACACAGCCTACTCAGAGCTCTGCAAAACACAACAACAGCCAACTAACACACCCAAGCAGCAAAGGTGCCATTTCCCCAAGGAAAGGCCACCTGCCAAGCGCGGGAACATCAGTCTCTGACCAGCTCCAAGTGAGACCGACCCCAGGGCACAGACACACTTACTCTCGCCCTGAGCTGGGCGCCGAGAAGGCTGTCACCCTGCGCCCAGGGTGTCACCAGGAGGCTGAAACTTGGGAATAATCTCCATCCTTTAGGTGTGAATGCGCCAAGCAGAGACATGCTCATTTCAAGACCTACTTTTGGTTAGGAAAAAAATCAATACCGGAGAGTTTATTTACGTTAAAGTTTTAAAACTTTAAAATAAGTTTTAAAATTCCTTAAATGCAAGTGCCGCAGAAGTTAGATATTATTTTTAGCCAATCCTTCAGCCAGTAAAACCAGCAGAACGACGGTGAAAGGAGGCTCCTGCCGAGCTTCCCGCATCCCCCCCCGACAGAGGGGGCTGCGCGGGGGAACCGCCGGGGCCTCCTCGCCTCAGGGCCCCGGGCCCGCTCCTCGCCTCAGGGCCCCGGGCCCGCTCCTCGCCTCAGGGCCCCGGGCCCGCTCCTCACCTCAGGCCCCGGGCCCGCTCCTCGCCTCAGGGCCCCGGGCCCGCTCCTCACCTCAGGCCCCGGGCCCGCTCCTCGCCTCAGGGCCCCGGGCCCGCTCCTCACCTCAGGCCCCGGGCCACCGCCCGCCGCCCTCCTCCTCCTCTTCCGAGCCGCCGGCTGCTCCCCCGCGCCCTCGGGGGGCCTTTTGAGCCCGTTCAGGCAGGCGGCCTTGACCATGGCCTGGAATAAGGCCCCACGGGGCGGCGTGGCCCCGGCCCCTCACAGCGGGCTGGCGGCTCCTCCGGGCCAGGCCGCACTGCCCGCCCAACAGCCGGGCCTGCCCGGGCAGCACCAGGAGGGGCGATCGTCCGCAGCCCTGACGCCGAGAGACCGATCCGCGGCCGCCCGGTGCCCCCGGGGCCGGGCCGGGCCTCCCACGCCGCCTCCTCGNCCAGTTCGTATCCTCTCCCAGTTCGTATCCTCTCCCAGTTCGTATCCTCTCCCAGTTCGTATCCTCTCCCAGTTCGTATCCTCTCCCAGTTCGTATCCTCTCCCAGTTCGTATCCTCTCCCAGTTCGTATCCTCTCCCAGTTCGTATCCTCTCCCAGTTCGTATCCTCTCCCAGTTCGTATCCTCTCCCAGTTCGTATCCTCTCCCAGTTCGTATCCTCTCCCAGTTCGTATCCTCTCCCAGTTCGTATCCTCTCCCAGTTCGTATCCTCTCCCAGTTCGTATCCTCTCCCAGTTCGTATCCTCTCCCAGTTCGTATCCTCTCCCAGTTCGTATCCTCTCCCAGTTCGTATCCTCTCCCAGTTCGTATCCTCTCCCAGTTTACAAACCACAACCCCTGTCATTGCTCTTCCTGACGGAGAGTCCCTCCCCATCTCCTGCAGACCCTCCAGGGACTGGAAGGGGCCATGAAGGTCTCCCCGCAGCCTCCTCTTCCCCAGCCCCAGCTCCCTCAGCCTGTCCTCTCAGCAGAGGGGCTCCAGCCCTCGGAGCATCTCCAGACCTCGGAGCATCTTTGTGGCCTCCTACGGAGCTCCATGTGCTTCTTCACTATGTTCCTTCCAATTCTTGACACTCGAACGCCAGTTCAAACCAAACGCAACAATTTCTGTGAACAGCTTTAATCTTTCTGGCTTTGTGTTTGGGGTTGTTTGGTGGTTTCTTCTTTGTTTGTTTCTCTCCTCCTTTTGTTTTCATCACAGTTGAATTCCCAGCGGTTCTGTTAAACACCTCAACAGGAGAGATTGAATCTGAATTCCACACGTATGTCCAGCCCCAGGAGCATCCTATTCTCTCTGAATTTTGTACAGAACTAACTGGCATAACACAGGTATAATTGCTATTTCATATTATTTTACACTGTTATAATTGCTATTCATTATTTTTTTTTAAACGTGTGTTTTTTAAACGTTGGCTGAAACCACGACAATGTGCCTTTAAATACCTAAAGAAAAACAAAGTTCAAATGAGTTTCAGCGCATACTGACATATACATATTTCTTGTTCTACCAGAACCAGGTTGATGAAGGGGTCCCTCTAAACATTTGTTTATCACAGTTTTTGAAATGGATTCGAAAGATACAAAAGGAGAAGAAAGTTATATTCAGTTCAGATATTCCAAGCCATTCTACTTCTGAAGCAAAACCATGCACTTTTGTGACTTGGACAGGTAAATAACATTTTCTTTTACTTTTTCACTGGAATAATGCACGTTAAAAAATGAACATTTGGTGGTGCTAGTGTGGCTGTGTCTTCACTTCTAGGGAGTCAATCCTGATTTTAGGTTTTAAAGACGTGACTGAAAATATGAAATCCATTGAAACCTGATGTATTTGCTACATCTTTGTTTCCAGGGTCCGACATTGCTATATGTAAAGCAGAAAAATGGAACAAACTGTGTCACAACTCTCAATGTGTCTAAATGATTGAATAAGGTCTGTGAGATCTTAACCCCTCGTGAAGTCATTTACTAACAGCAGGCATTCGCTTACTCTGATGTCCCATTGCAGCAACTCTAGCACTTTCCATGTTCCAAGAGTTCGTTAGCCTGTTTTAATGAAGCCTGCTAGCCTATGCTTCCTGACCGGCAGTACAGGACACTACTAGTATGTCAGTGTCCCTTCGGGTAGATTTTTAAACCACTTTTATGCAGATTTTAGGCCAGTTCTTTAGTGATGGATTATTTGTGTTTCCCTGTGCAGACTGGGACCTTGGTGTGTGTTTGCACTATGAGTGTAAAAGGAAGCAGCTGCGAAAACCTGATGTTTTAAATTCCTGGATTGATCTCAAAGCAACATACAGGGTGAGAAGACTGATAGACTGTGAAACATTTATACCCAAATTATCATCTCAAAGGCAAACTATCTGAGGTTACAAGCCAATATTGTATGTTCCAGTGATCAGAGTAACTCATCTGTTTTTTTCCCATGTTGTTCTTATAGAATCATAGAATGGTTAGAGTTGGAAAGGATCTTGAAGATCATCGTGTTCCAACCCCCCTGCCCTGGGCAGGGACACCTCCCACCACACCAGGTTGCTCCAAGCCCCATCCAGCCTGGCCTTAAATACTTCCAGGGATGGGGCAGCCACAACCTCCCTGGGCAGCCTGTTCCAGTGCCTCACCACCCTCACAGGAAAGAATTTTTTCCTCATATCCAATCTAAATCTCCCCTCTTCCAGTTTAAAACCACTACCCCTTGTCCTATCACTACACTTCCTGTGCAATAACAAATTGAATGTGGATTTTAATAGAAAACAATGCTAGGAAAACAAGCTGGTGTTATTGGTAGATAAAAGAATGATAATCCTAGAAGAACTTTTTGAGCTGTTCTTCCTTTCCTCACATGTTTTGCTCTGCTTGCTTCCTAACTTCCCTAGTTTTGTGTGCTCCTATAGTTGCCTTACACTGCTGCGTAGAAAACAGTCGCTCTCATACAATGAGAGGCACTTAAAGATGTGGACTGTGCTTCGGCCAGAAAGTATATTCTAAATAGCATGAATAATACTGAAAAAATGACTGTTTATTTTATTGCACAGTCTACACTGCAGCAGAGCTCTAACACACCTCAGTGTACCTCCCCTGTGTAGTCAAGGAAACTTTCAAAGGATGATCCAGGAGTCTACCTGTCCTGACAGCCGGAGCTCTGTACCTCGGTAGCAGAATTAGATCTCTAAAGATAAACAGTGTGAATATCCCCCCTTTCTTGTGATCAAATGAGATACTGGGAGTGAGTAGCAATACTTGCTTTTTCTCATTTAAGAAGAATTAACACCTATCCTGAATATGTTAATGCCCATGTTTTTGCAATGTGCAACAGCTCGAACATCTCAAGGTATTACAGTTGCATTCTCCGGTGCTGTGCTCTTAAGGGCTTCCTCCAATGTAAGCCATAAAATGCAAATGAATGACTCCTGAGCTAAGACATGGGTTAGTTAAGTCTGAGAGAAGGGATTCATGGTTCTTTCCATTCTAATTTGTTACAGGGTAAGTCACCTACGCTCTTAGCCTTATCTATCCTGACTGTAAAGTGAAGATACCTGACTTGTAGAATTGCCTTGTGAGATTTATTATTCGTAAGGTGGTATTTCTGAAATGGTTTTCACTTCACCGTGAAGAGGCTTTGAAATGCTTTATGTTAAGTACCTGTGATTTTTTTTCCTTAGGCCTTCTACAATAGGAAGCCTAAAGGGCTAAGTGGTGCTTTGCAGGATTTGGGGATAGCTTTTGCAGGACGGGAACATTCTGGTAAGTATGATGTGATGAACCTATTTAGCTTTATATTTTTTTATCAAGTTAAATAGCTACTACTTTGCTTTAGTTCACTAAACTGAGCAACTAGTAATAGCTCGTCATTACTATAAATAGTAACTGTTGTTTCCAGGTCAGTCAATGTTCTGTCCAACAAAAACATCAAAACAATAAGGCCAGATGCTTCAAAGATCAGATTTGTTATTTCTAACCTCATATGTTATTCCTGAAATCTCTCCTAGTGCCATTGAATGCGTGTTCAACAAGATCAATTTCTGAATTGCTAGGGTGCAAAAGGAAAGAGGTGGGAGAAGGATAAGGAAACTTGATTTTACCTGGTAACTCTGGACAGCACTAGTGTAAGAGAATACCAGCACACTACGATATTTTTTCTAAAGATTAATAAAATACAGCAAGGATTTTAAAAATTATGGATGTATATTTAGCTCTATGTATTGGTCCCTCAGATGTTTCAGCATGGGGAATTTTTTGGAATTCTTTACTTCTGCTTCCCTCTTTTCGCACTAGGTAACTATCTGTCAGAGTTCTGTGAATCCCTGTTGTTTATGTAATGCTTACCTAGATTATGTTTTTCCTCTGGTAAGAACTAGCCCCGCTATTAGTTTAAAAATAAGACATTAATATAACCATACTTTTGAAGGGTTGGATGATTCTCGAAATACTGCCCGTCTTGCTTGGAGGCTGATTTGTGATGGATGTGTGCTGAAGGTTACTAAATCTTTGGATAAGGTTAGTAACTATGTTGTATCTTAGCTTCCAGTTCCTTTAATCATACAGTCATGGAATGGTTTGGGTTGGAAGGGACCTCAAAGATCATAGAGTGCCAACCCCCCTGCTGTGGGTAGGGACACTTCCCACTAGACCAGGTTGCTCAAAGCCCTATCCAGCCTGGCCTTTGTAGCCTGGAATACAGATGAAAGGCGAGCAATTCAAATAATAAACCCAGCATCTTGACTGTGAATTGAACAGAACATCCCTAGGCTGATACGCTTATTAATTTTGTCCATTAATTCCTAAAACTTCTGGGTATTCGCTTTCTAAAACATCCTTTTGTTTACGGACTCCCTAGGCACACTCAAAGAATAATTTAATTTCCAGAACACCGACTGTAAACTTCACTGACAAGACTCCACTGGGAAGTAACAGCAGACCTGAAACATCTAGAGATGGAACTTGCCAAACAAACCCTCTGGCTGAGAAAAACCACAACAGTATTGCTGGAATTAAGATAAATTCTAACTTAGAAACTGAAGAACAACAGACCACTTGCAGCAACTCCTTTGCAGGTGTCCACATTGCATCTAGCAGCAGTTCAAGGACTGAGCTACATGCTCAAGCCCAAAGCACTTTAACAGCAGCCACTGACAGATTTGCTGTCCCTCTCGAGCAGGCACAGCGATCCCACAGTGCGGTACCAATAGGCATTCAGCAAGGGCTGAGCCACAGGCAGCCCCTGAGTACAGCCAGATACAGCCCTCAAGTACAGGGGTCAGGACTAGTGCTGGTTTCCACCACCATCTCTTCAGTTAACATCTCCAACGAGGACATCAGCACTAGTTCTGATTGCTTATCGCTGCTGACTGACTGGGAAGATGTTGCTTTAATACCAGAATCTCAAGTTGAACAAAATGCAGGCTCTGTTCAAGTAAAAGATGACCCAAGTACAGATATTTTAACAGTGTTTGAAGAGAAACCAGTTTCGGAACAATCAGCTGGGGTGAGTTCAGATAATCAAAGTTTGGAGAAAACTGTAACACCTGTAGAGCCTCTGAAACCTGTCATTTACAAAAGTCCTGATACTACTATCTATAGTGTAGAAACAGTACAAAGGCAAGCTTCAAATTTTTCAGCTTTTAAGTTACCATCTGCAAAGGTAAATGCTACGCTGGCACAATCAGTGTCAACTGGAAATTGTTCCACTTCTTCAAAGGTGCCTAAAAGAAAGCCAACCAGTCCAAAAATGTTCCCACCAGCAAAAAAACAGTCTTTTGCTATCTATTGTGAGAAAACTGCATCTTTTGATCATTCCTTACCTTTAAGAAGTTCCAACTTGCCTGAAGCGTCTCCTGCCCTTCTGAACTCCACAGCCAATTTGAGTCAGTCTGTAAGAGCTTTGAAAAACAGAAAACCAACTCCTCCTCTGTGTAACTGCGGTCGAAGGGCTAAAAAACTGTATGTGTCAAATGCTGGCCCAAATCACGGCAAAGCGTTTTTTTGTTGTCCTGTTGGGAAGCATGAAGGTAACATGAAAGGTTGTGGATACTTCAAGTGGGAACATGTACTTCTAAAACCGAAATCTAATAGTCTTGCCCTGAACGCAGATGCTTTGACCTCTGTTGGAACTAGTGATTTAAGAAATTCTTCCAACAGAAAATATTTCTGTCTTAGGCCCTCTATGAGAACTTGAAGATGATTATTTATTATTTTTTCTGTCCACATCTCAGCTCAGTAAGTTGATCATGCTTAATATAATCAGGACAGTCAAATCATGTCAGATGCATACTCTGAGAATGGGACAATAATGGCACTACTTGGTTAACATAGACAGAAACAGAAACTGCTTAAGCATGCAAAAATATCAATATATCATAAAGTATCTCATTAATGAAGTGTGAGAGAACAGATAAAACTATTACATGCTAAAGTTAAAGTATGAGCAGCTGTTGCTACAAATCTTAAATTTCTGCTTTATCGTGTATTTTAAACTCCTTACTGGTCCAGTTCTTAAATAACATTTTAATGATACAGATTTTATTTATACTTTTTTCTAATATACTTGTAATAATAACTTTTAAATTGCATTTATAATTTGTTGCATTTAGAAGCAATTCCTCCAGGAATACTTTTCTCTCAAACTCTTACTGTGTTTTTTTTTTTTTAATCCTTTAAATAACAATAAAGATAAATGCAGGTGACAGTTTGTTAAATAGTTTATTCGACACCCATCACCTATTGCGCTCTTGCCTACACGCGATTCCCATTTCATTTGTATCAGTCTCTGCTTTTGTGCTATTAGTGTAGCTCCTGGGACAGTCAAATGCTGGGAATCGGCTAAGAACTTGTTCAAATCGAAACTAAGAAGGACATAGTATAAAGTCTTTTACTCTATCTGCAATATCTTACTAAAAAAAACCCAAATCCAACAAAAAGACAACAACAAAAAAACGAACCAAAAAAAACACTATAAAAAAGCAACAAGTATGTTTAATCCTTTCTCCACTCCTTCTGGCGCAGTTCATTTCTTCTGATCTTCCCACTGATAGTTTTTGGCAGCTGTTGAACAAACTCCATCTATTGGGAAAGAGAGGAAATTACAATCTGTAATAAGATACAGTTTACCAAAATTTTTACATTTTTTTTTTAGCCTCAGCAGCACACGCTTTTAAGCCACGTACCATCGAACACCTGCTCTCTAGCAGTAGTGGAAATGATTTGGGCATTTGAGCACTCACCTTCCTAGGATACTTGTATGGAGCAGTAACTTTCTTAACATGGTCTTGCAGTTCTTTCATCACTTTGTCCGGATCGCGGGAAGCATAGTCAGATGTTAAAACAACAAAGGCTTTAACTACCTAAAGAAGTTACGGCAGTGACAATTTAAATGCCAATGTAACTTTTGCACAACAGTAAATCTGAAACTTTAACCAAACATTTACAGAATAATGCAGCTACAAAAAGCTTTGCTAAAGTCTCTGGGTGCTCACTCTTGATCTGGACTGTGCAGGCAGTTCATATAGACTTAAGGCAAAAAACCTTAAGTAATTGAATGACAGAAAAAGCTTCAAATAGTGTTTTTGTTATACTTGGGACAATTGCCTTGCTGAGTTTTTTCCTGTGTGGGTTCTCTAGTGTCTGATAGAGTAGAAATGCTCACTTGAATTAATTCAGCTTTAATTTAAAAAAGAAAAACAAATCCCTGGATAGACAAATCCCTTGGAAGCTGGGTTTTATCACCTCTGGTATGCATAAAGCTACTTAAATATATAAGCGCGTTTAACTTGTTCACCTCTCCTCTGATGGGGTCTGGGCTGCTGACAACTGCTGATTCCACCACTGCAGGATGCTCCACTAGGGCGCTTTCTACTTCAAACGGTCCAATACGGTATCTTTGAAACAGAGGAAAAGGGCTTTTAGTTCTATCTAATAATCCATAAAGATAACGTCACATCTGAATCACCTATGTTAGTCAATTTTCATGGTTTAGTGTGAATCGGGCTTCAATTACCCAGCAGAATTAATGACATCGTCAGCTCTTCCAACAAACCAGAAGTACCCTTCTTCATCCATAATCCCCCTGTCTCCAGTGACATAAAAGTCTCCGCGTATTGTTGCCTCTGTTTTCTCTGGATCATCCTAGGAAGGATTAAATTGCATTTTATGTGAAAACTACATGAAATTGCATTCTAACATATTTAGCATATAAATTATGGTGCAGCTCAAATATTTAAAAATTTCAGCTTTTCAGTCTGGTACATGCAGCACATTCAAGTGGGACATTAATAACAGAATTGTTAACTCACCATTACTAAGCTACAAAACTAGATATAGAATTAATAAATTGTAATAAATGTGACAGACTTAAAATTTTAATCTCATATTTTGCCCCAAGCCTTTAGAAACCACTGAAAGTTTCAAAAATATATAGGCTTAAGGAACTGAAAATTTGCTTTTAGGTGATTATCTTTTAGTGATCTTTTCCTTTGTAGTTCTAACATCTCCTATCCTGTTTTGTTTTTTTTTTTTTTTTAAACCCCCAGAAAAGTTTTAGCTCAGCACAGCATAATTAATAAAAGCAACTGATAAACATTCTTTCTAGAGCAAATGGAACTGATTTCTGCAAGAATTTTTCTAGGCAGTCTGTACGGTGCTCCTTTCCCACATGCTCGGTACTGCTCAGCAGCACTGATTAAAGGCTGGTGCTACCCATAAAATTTAATGAGGTTTCCTGCTGTCAGAGCACTGGGCATTTGTTCTACCGGTTGCTGGGCTGGAAGTTTTTGCCTTGTGTGAAACACTCCCTGAAGCTCAAGTCTGGAGGGAAGGGATTTGAAGAGTGTCCTGCTTGTCGGATGGGGGCTCTAGACCTTAGGCCAAAGAGTATTTTGGAATTGGGGGCCCTTCAAACGTTTTCCTTTATATTAAGAAACTACCAATCAAAAGAAAGTGGATTTTCACTTCCTAGGCAGGACCAAACATGAAACTGTTTGTATAAGTAGCCCAAGCAGCTGCAGAAAAAAAATGTAAATCCCTCTTAAACTGTAGAAGTATTCTTACAGCGTAGCAAGTAAAAAGAAAAGGCGATCTTGTAGGTTTTACTCTGATGGCAATATCTCCTTCTTTTCCAGCAGGCAAAATCTTACTGTTTTCATCTATAATCTAAAAATAAACAAAACAGAACTTTATTATCTTGGAGCCAAATTAAAAAGCATTAAATGAAGATTATAGAGATCACGGAATTTTGGTGTGCATTTAAAGTATATTATCAAAGTATTTTTTTAATCGGGAAATGACTTGGAGCAGGAGAGGGTCTTATTCGGACAACTGAAGTGTAAGATTATGACTAATCCCCTGCGCATTGCACTGTCATTTACTTGAGGAATGCCAAGTACTGTGCAAACTCCTGAAGTCAGTAAGACCCTAGGGAGGATCATGAGTAATGGGGTGAGGAAACTTAAGAACTGCAAGAAATAGACTAACAATCTTAAACCATATTGCGAATTGATCTGGGGCTAGAATCTGTTCTTGGCAGTTTTGTTATCACCAGGAAACACTCATTCTCACTCTGCCTTAACTCCAAAATTTAATTTCTATCATTGCCTTAACGTTTGGTATCCCACAGTCGGTCAGCAGCGGGCCGTCAGCTCTGCTGGTTAGGACGGTGCCACAGGGAAGTCCAGCTGCTTATTTTGCATGCTCAGTTTAAGGCAGTACCATGCGTTTCTTTATTCTCATTCCCTGCTGGATGATGGTACATGGTACGATGCCGTGTCAGAACTTTCACGCGTCTTTAATGGAACGTGATTATGTGAGAGTCTGACGACCAATGTACGGTACCTTGACATCATACCCTGGAGACGGCTTTCCCATAGAGCCAGGTTTGATTTTCATTCCCTTAAAATTTCCACAGATCAGCACCTGTAACAAGTGTTGTTGGGTTTGGGTTTGCTTTTTAATTAAACTGTAGCTTGTATTTTTAGTGTTTAGGTTAGGTTTAAAATTCTCATCAAATATTGTGTATCTCCATGAGAAATTCTGATTGTCTTCCTTATAATCATATATCCAGTGATTAAACCTCCAGAAATAAACTGTGCCCTCAGAATCATGCCCACAGCTCCAAATAATGCTCCCGGGTGCTCTAAAGGTAGATTCTAAAGCAGAATTTGGAATGTACTAATGAGGAGTATTCCTCTTTTGAGTTAGTTCCCAATCCAAAGCCCACCAGAATGAAAAATAGTCCTTGGATTTTGGGTGAAGCTGTTATGATTGTTCTAGGACTTACAAAACCTACATTTTTTCCGTGTTGCTTATTGCAATTGACTTTCCCCCTAGAAGTCATAACCGTAAAAATGATTTGAATTACTTTTTCTCGGCAGCCTGAAATGAATTTATTGCTGTCTCTGTAAATCATATGTTTTTACATTTTACATTTCTGTAAAGCAGAACATACCGTTTCCGTCTGCCCGTAGCCTTCATGAATATCCAGCCCGGTCTGCGCTTTCCATTCTTGCATCACCTCAGGGTTGATTGGCTCCCCAGCGCTCACACAGTGCCGCAGGCTCCTGAACGTATAGCTTAGTGGGAAACAGAAAACAAGCACCTGGTAGTCACCTGTCTGCTCTGCCCCTTTCACTGCTGTATTCCTGGATTGTGAGGTCCTTTCTACTGAAACGAAAATTTTACTGAGTCCTATTCATTCCATTTGAACTGTGTAATGTTAAACAAAAACAAAGCTGAAAAAATGCAAATAAAAGAAAAAAAATTCTGGTTTACTTCTGCATAATTTTAGAAAGTCTAAGGATCGATATAGTGTTTCTAACCCTATAAACTGAAGAGAAATAACAAAGTTCAACCCTAATGGCAATATAAACTCACAGAAGAGTTAAATGAGGCCAAACAGTGTGTGCTGACACACACATTTCTTGTAGTTTATAGTACTGGAAGCATAAGTGGAAAAACAAAAGGAGGGGGAATGTGAATATAAAGGAATTCTGACGATACATCAATCATGGTATCACGGGTATCCCGTTACATCCTCAGCTAAACTAGCTTTCAAAGTCTTATGCTAATTCACTGTAATTTATGAAATCTGAGATGGTTAAGCTGTCCCTAAATCTTTATTTTTATTTTGTTCCTCATACCTAAGGTTCAAAATGATGAGATATACATGAGCTGTGCTACTGTTATGCCATTGTAAATTTGGAATAAAATCAAGGTAACATGAGCATTTGGCCCACTGTTTTGATCAAATACACCAACAAGGATACGCAGCTTTTGCTCACCTGGACAGTTTATGTTGCACAAACATTCGATAGGCAGTTGGAGGAGAACAGAAGACAGTTATGGGAAATCTCGACAGTGTCTAGAGAACATAAAGAAAAAGTTAAAAAATTAAATGTTGTCAATATAATGATACCTGTCAGATTTCATCTTCATTGTAAGAGATATAATGAAGTCTACATCTATCTTATGAAACACACAAATGAACCATTAAATGTCCCAAAAGCAGTTAGCAATGTACTCGCCAACACCAACACACAGCAGTTATATTAATTAATTTCTTCTTCAAAACAGAATGTACATCATTTTACAATTAGTTCCCCACAACCAAGGTTTTTGCTCTTGAAAGCTTTACAGTTTCTCTTGCAGAATTTCTTCATGAGTGCACTTTAAGTAAAAAACAAGTGAAACCATAAGGCTACTCTTGAGACGCTTTGCAGATACACAACTGACAGTGTTCTTCACTTCAGAGCTCTTCAAATCCCGAGCAGAATAAACTCTTTGGATCTCAAATAAGCTCATGTTTTGGGGTACATATTTGCAGCACTAACTACTTAACTAATTGTTTGGTTACCACCAGCTCTGCTGTGTGCTGCCTCCGTGCAGTGCCAGGGGAAAGGAAAACCTGGGCAAGACCAGCCAAGAGAACTGTTTGCTGCTGGGCTCTCCTCACTCACCTCAAAGACAGTGCTTGGGTTGAAGTGTGGCATCTTATGTACAAATACACACGCCCCTTGAATCCATGGTGAAAAAACGCTGCTCCAAGCTGACTTTGCCCAGCCCGTGTCTGATGTATTCCAAAATATATCTGAGGAAGTCAAGTCCAGCCAGTACCTGGTAACACAAGGAAGCAGTTCACAGTTTGTATTTGGCAGGGCCAAGGCAAATATTAAAACATCAACAAGAGATGTGCCAGTGAAGCAAATTCATCACTGGTTGTCTCAGGTAAATGGCAACTAGAAAAGGCTGAGTTTCTGAGCAGGAATAAGTCACAGCACAGTGAGGATGTCATTGGGATAGGATGATGTTGTACGTTTGTAAGGGAAAAATACTGATGTATACTGATGGACAAGCTCAGGACACGATGTACGAATATGTATGAGATTGTCAGGATTTTGTTTAACTCCTTTTTAGGGATGAAGATTTTTTTTTTTTGGTTACTTCTAGTTTGGTGTTTTCCAGTTTGTTATTCTTTGCCTGTTAGAGCAGAATGCATTGCCATATCAATTTTATAAACAACACTGCTTTATAAACTTTAAGAGTCTGAATTGCCACCATTTTGTTCCTGCAGAAGCTGTGTCTAATGCAGACATACACAAATTCAGAAGCCTAACAAGCCCTTTTTTTGTTTTTTTTTGGTCATTTTATGGTACAGACTTCATTTACCAGAAGTTAAAGGAAATGCTAAAAAGAAGTTAGTGACTATATGGCTGCTACATTCGCTATACACTTGGGCAGCTGGACTCAAACAGCCTTGTTTTATGAAAAAACCCAACAGCTCTGACGTAAAACATCTGCTCTTGTTTAACTATTGAAACAAAAGCTTCAAGTAAAAGTCTCCTGTTTCTCCTTCTTTTGCTATGTGACCAGCTCCAGTAATATGCTTGATTTAAAATGATATCTGTACCTTCCATTCGCTGTGAGGCCAATACCATAGCTGCTGTGGGAATGTTCAGTCATTTTGGGGGATCCTGTAGTTCCACTGGTAAAATAGATGGCCATCGGATCTTGCCACTTTGTGGTCACACAGTGGTGATCAGAAGAAGCATTTCTTAAAAGCAGCAAAACGATGAATAAATTCATTTGAAAGGGTGACTTGCACATTTTGGAAAATATTTCACCAAAATAACTGTAGCAATCAAAAGTATCATAAACACTGGAATTTTTCCACTGCACAGTCTGAAAGGGTGAAAATATATTGGCGCATGCCAACATTTCCTACGGACAACAAACCACTGCTTTTTCTTTCACTACTGCTGAGGTGCTTTCACAGCGGTATTTACTCACTTCAGGAGATCTTTAAAGTTCAGCCATCCTTCTCTGTGGCCCTCTGACACAAGCAACTTGAATTTCAGAGACTGGCATTCAGCTCCAACCGCGTCTACAGCTGGTGCCACAGAATCATCCGTGACGATACACCTTGCCTTGGATTTCTGTAGTCGATGAAGGATGTCCTTTGCTGTCAACTGCTGTGTGCCAGGGATCAGGACAGTTCCTAAGGGGAAGGAAGAGGAATGGAAAAAACAGCCTCAACATTTAAGAATAACATTTCTACCTACAAGCAGACTTGGTTCTTTTGAGTGGGACAGGAAGGGCTATACTAAAAGAGGACGTGGCCCCACCTTTGTAAATATGCTGATTTCTTTGATGGATTAAAAGCTGTGTGAGGATTTAGCACGAGTTAGCAAATACTACGTTGAGCATGGGACACGAAAAGAAATCAACAGAATAACTCTTCTTGTTCTGAAAACACTGTCCCTGGAACATGCCATCTCTCTGGACTTGACTTCTTTACTGGTAAACACAGCCACTGCCTCGCAAGGTATACTGCTGGAGTTTGTGAGGGACCAAGACATTCTGGGTGGTAAATACTGGGAAGCTGAGTATTTAACAGATCCCACTGGGAAATGTGTGAAACACTTCACTAAGTATGGGCTAATTTCACTGCAAATTAGCAAGCATTTCTGCATTTGTGGAGTGCTAGAAAGAGGAGATTGACAGAGGCACATGGACTCACAGGGTTTCCTTAACAGCCAGAGCACGCACCAAAGTCCTAAAGGCACCACAAAGAAAAAATGTGGCATAAATAGTGGTTTTGACCAGCATGATGCTAGTTCATCCTCAGTAGCATGTTGATAGTACCGAATGCATGAAATAGCAAGGATGGGTTTAAGTCAGAATTTCTGTACATACCTTTTCTACGTATGTTTCCTATGCTTTTACTAACCCGTTCTCATGCAAGCCACGTTCACCAGCCACCACTCCGGGACCCGGGGCAGAATCACAATAACTCTGTCTCCCTGTCGCAGACTGCAGGCATCAGAGAGTACATTTGCCACTTTCCTGGACAGCACTCCCAGCTCCTCAAAGCTCCACTGCACCTCTTCCCCGGCATCATCTATCCACCATAATGCAGGGTTTTTAGTCTTTTTTCCCTCCTACAGAACAAGAGGGTACAGTACAAATGCTTCATTTTACAAACACATGGCCTTTACCTTAAAACAGAGGGAGAAAAGCATTCATCACTTAGTGCTGGAGAAGCCTGGGCATGCAACAGGAATTTGCCACTGCTTTCAAAAGAGGCAGAGAACTCTCCCTTAGAAAAAAACAGCCCATAACTGTCATTTAGGAAATTAAATTTGTGTTCCTTTCCCGAGTTCTTCATCTCACACTCTGAAGAGGTATACAGTGATCAGGACCGAGAAAGAAGAATCTTTTTGTTTCAGGTCACACCAACTAAGCAGCTGATTAATGTGGGACTTCTGGGTTGTGCCCCCCCCCTAGTCTCCTGAGCTGTCACAGCTCATTTTCAATTTAATCTGGAAATGGGCCTGTCTGGTACTTCTGAAAATTACATCAAACTTTCAAAAGCATAGTCCCACACAGTGTGACCTTTAATCAATGTCTCGCTTCACTGATGTGTGATTTAAAATGTATGTATACAATGTGCTTTAAAGGGGGCCAATGCATTTTGCAGTAGCAGTATAGAAAGTCACCTCCCGAGTGAAAAAATTCACTGGGGCAGCAAGAATATGACACCTTATTATCTATTTGAAGGTATAGTCACGCTAAGGTTCATTTTCAGGGGAGAGGATTTTATCTGTGCACTTCAGAAGGCAAAACCTCTTCTCCAGAGGCTGTTCCTTGCTCCATTTACAGCCTGCCAAAACCAGTTTTACCTGCAAAAGGAACAATTGCGTCAAGACAGGTGATACCTCTGCTTTGTTCTTGCTCCAGGCTGGACAGGACTGCATTTAGCCCCTCATCATGAACAGCCTGAGCCTGTAAATCAGACCTACATCCATAGAGACCAGACCTGGGTGGTAAGAAAACTGACAGACCTATACTCCATATTTGGTTTTTTTAATATTCCATTTCCTTGTGTAGATCTCACATTTGGTTTGGGGTTCAAAGCTGTTCAGTTTTGGATACAAAAGGTTTCACTTTTGGAATAGGTGAGTGAGGTTTGACATTACGCTGTATTTATTATTTGCTTTACAGGCAGGCAATGAAACACACAGAAGTCAAGCGATTTCCCTGGCACATCCAGGGAGGGTGCATGTCACAGCTGATGGGGGAACCAATGCAAGGTTTAGAGTGTTTCAATTCACAGTCTCATTTACAAGGTACCTATTTACTCACGCTCAATCTCACTGGAGTTACTGATTAAAGGACAGAACAATTTGGACCGGTGGACAGGACAGCCTGTGGCTTAAGGGATCTACATGTTTAATATTAATGACATGATCACCAGATCATATCAGAACAGAACCCCACTGTCTTGGTCACTGCATTTGTCAGATACTCAGCACTAATGACCAGCATTAAATACTTTGTCATCAGAGAAGCCACTTTTCCTTGGAAAAGTTACCTTTTCCACTTCAGTCCATCTGTCCAGCACATCTCTCGCAAAGTTGAAGTACTGTGGCACCTCTGGTCTGTACTGTTGTTGTATGGCTTCATAGCTCAAAGAGGCGTGAACAGGGTAGCACCGGCTGCAAAGCTGGAGAGATCTTCTCAGGGGAGCCCACAGGTACACAGCACTTGGGATCTTCAGTGAAAAATGCACAGCAGCAAGAGCCATAGTAGTCTCTTTGAGGTTATTCCTTAGTAACTCCCTCTCCTAAAAATGCTAGCACACAGATACAAATCTGGTTATTGGTCATGTGGCTTCAGAAGAGCTTTTACTTCTACACAGTGGAATACACAACAATCCCAACCGTTAATTGGCGTGACTGCTGAGGACAGTTTCAGTTCACCCATTGCGTGGCTCCTGCTCTCCAGTGACCATCACGCAGCGGAGATCCTGACCCTGCATTCAACCAGCAGCCTCCTATAATTCACATTCTTTTCCTTGCCACAAGCCACGCTAATCTTGTAGATCACATTTCAGTTGCCCTTATACAGCAGAGAGGCACCGAACACTACCCAAGCACTTCAGCGCTGACTTCCATAAATACAACGTCTGCTACTGACTGACAATGCAGAAGCAACAGCGCGGACCAAGACACTGCACAGACAATCCAGCAATCATGCATTAATTACTGGCTGAGCACGGTGTCACTTGGTACAAAGATATTTACAGTTTTTCTAGCTTACAAGCACTGGGGATATATTGTTTGCCAGGAATTAAATGAATGTAGCAAAGCCCTGAAAAGATACTTAAAAGATGTTTTAAGCATTATTCTGGTGTGTGGTCAGCAAAAAGTGTCACTTTACGAGACAGCGTAAAAGACTCCCTGAAAAAGGATCCAAAAGGCAAAGCGTTACTTCTCAAAAAGAGGCAACGTAGCAGGAGGTCTGACAACTCTTAAGTAATTATTTTCATGCATTGTCAACTGTCTTTTATTTACAAAATAATATAAATACTGCTAGTTCCTTATGGAATTAACAACTAGCCAGCCATAAAATCACGCAAGTTTAGTTATTCAGTGAAGCAAACAGATGTTGTTTTTTTTTTTAATCTGTAACATTCAGCCTGTGTATGACAAATACAGGAGAGAAACCCAGCCAAACGAAGGACGGAGAGAGACAGGGAGAAGAGGGAATGTGGACAGACAAGAGACAAATCAGTGCTGCTCCGGTGCCAGAAAATATCCTGACCAGCAGCTTGCAGGGGTGGGTGGAAGATCAGTTACCTTGTCATTAGGCTGTCAGTCCCCACTTACTGCCTCTCTGCCTTGCACAGACAAGCGGAGCCCTCTCCGTGCTGGGAGCTTTGACTCCTTACACAGATCTCAGACTCTGGCTGCATGCCTGTTCTTGCACCATCATTGTGTTCAGTGAACTACTCCTGTGTTCCTTACGTGTACTTTAGACTCACGCAAGGGTCAGTTAAGTCCAGCACAGTGAAGATTGTTGATAGGTTTCTGCACAGCTCAGTGGAGGCATTAAGTCTGAGTCTCAAATCGCTCCCATCTCCTTCTCCTCCTCTCTTCCCACCCACCAGCTCATGGAAGAACACAGTTCTCAGGCCTTGCTACGGCCAAGTCACATCTGTTACTCTCTGGCTGAGGCCAGAGCAGCAGTTCTGCAGCAACAGCCTTGTAATTGGCTTTAGGAATGACAGCGCTCAGCAGGTAGCTTGGGGCTCCTCAGGTAACCACGGCAGTTCAGCCATGACAGCAGTGAGCACTGACTCCTGGGAATGCTGCAGCTGGTGCCTGGAGCAGCTTTTTTAACACCTGGTGACTTGTGAGGTTTTGTAAGGGCTGTGCCTCGTGGTCACAGAGCGCACAGTTACGTGGTGCTGCAGTGCTGCTGCCTCCTCTGCTCTGCTCCTACGGGAGAGGCAGGAGGGAACGTGTGCCATCCCCTCTGCCATCCAGGCAACAGTCCAGCACCACCGCGGGCACAGCTGTAGCACTGGTGCGTGCCTCTACCTTGAGCCTCTCCTGCAAGTCATCACAAGGGAGTTAGACACAGCTGTAGCTTAAATTGAGGCATCAAGATTCATAAAGGTTCGTCTACCAGAGGCTGAAATCACTCCTGCTGTATCTCCATCCTCAAACCGTGGCTCTAAGGTTAGAAGACAGATTGCTAACACCCATTTGTGTCTTTGGAGCAGAACAGTCCTCTGTGTGCTGACCACTGAGGATGATCCTGGCATGTAGGTCCTGTACTTTTGCCAGAACTCCTTCCTGGGGTTCTGCCCACATCTGTTTGTAAACAGCACTCTCAAAGGAGATGTTAACCAGCTCCCTGAAATGTTCACCGCAGCAGAAAGAAATGGATTCAAATGAGATTCCTCCAAACAAAGCTGCCCTCTGCCTAGTGTCAAGGGAGACCGACAATCAGTCTGCAGTAGTGACATTTTAAACAGCTCTCTGAAACGCACGTGACAAAATTCTCTCAGAGGAAAGGCAGAGGAACAGTCTTAAAGGGATTCCCTACCCAGAAGATCACATCACAAACGTTAAGAGAAAGCGACAGCAATGACTTGTGATAAGACTCAGCGAACATGCCAGGAATGTGCAGGCAAGGTTTCCAATTTAGGAAGAAAAACATAATTTCCACAGTGACCTAACCTACAACCTATTGTTTGGGTAGGACACGTAGCTAATTTCCAGAGCACCAAAAGGTATTTCCTAGTCTCCCAGCCTTCTTTTCTCCCAGCCTTCTCCACAGAAGTATCCCGCCTCTGTTCTGAGTGGGGAACTGATTTCCTCTGCACCACTCACAGCCGCCTGTAGAAATTCTTCCTTCTGTTTCAGTCATGCCCTGACATGCCCAGCTCCAGACACCATCACTGTAATTCACCAGAATCTCGAGTCTTTCACATAACCCCAGCCCTACAAAGATTTAGTGACTTTTAATTTATGTGTGGTCAATAATCCCACTGATGCTATAGAGCTATATTGAGCTTCAAAGGCTCTGCAGTAATGGAGTTCCAGATAAGACGTAAACTCCACCTCCCGTTGCAGTTGTCACTGATAAATACTTCCATCAATTCAGGAGTTTCCACTGTTTTTACATTAGAAAAGAGTACAGGGTTTTCTAAATCCTTCTAGAAGGATTCTCTGGATGTAAATAATATGACAGTCCTGTAGGATGTAACAGGTAACTAGGCGTTAATTTGCTAATCAAACCTTGTAGAAAAGAGTGAAGTGTGTTGCTGTGAAAGACGAAATCAGGACTCAATAGTGGCGGTGACTATTGAGCAGGTATTCTTTATTGCAGCGCTGGACGCACAGGGGATCGCTCCTCCAAATGTGCGTGCCAGGTAAAGTTAGTTTAACAATATCTGTATGCACACATATTCATGCTCTTTCGGGGAACTAGTTAACATACTCCTTGTTCTCCAGAATTCATTACCATACCCTGGCACCCTCTCAGAACCCCTTTGCTCTTCAGAGATAAGTTCCTTCTCCAAGATTACATTGTGCTGGCCTCCACCTTTACTACATGCCTGCAGATCTAAAACTGTTGCTGAAGCAGCCTTTGCCTAATCAACTGAAGCAGGAAACGAAGAGAGAGGAGCCGTGATCGTAGAAGAAACTAAAGGAGGACTAAAACCTGCTATCAACAGAATAAAAGGGACTGGTCAATTTGCTCAAATTCGTGAGCCTTTGGTGGAGCTACGTCTCCCCGGCTGCCCAGCGCTGCTTTTGCTTTCCTACCTTAAAATAAATCATGGATTGATTTGACTAAGACCTAAAGTGTCTTGATTTACTTATAACATAGGATATCATATTATCGTAGGGATATTAATTTTAAATTGGATAACGAGGCCTCCAGTAGTATCTCCTTTACCCGTTTTCACAAAACATTGAAGAACTCAGTTCCCCCCCTGTGGAGTCGCTGCAGGGAGAGGAGGCCCGTCAGGACACGGATGCAGATTCACTTCCCTTCAGAAACTGTGTGACAGACCCCATTTTCAGGATGTTTCTATGTATTTACCTGTACAAAGCGCTGGTGTTTCAGCTGCTCCCTCTACACCACCACACACTGGGTCAGCACCAGTGGTGGGCACCGGACCCGCCACAGGCAGCTCCGGCCAGCAGCCGCCCCGGCCTCCCCTCCCCTCCCTAACCCTCAGCGCTGGAATCATTAACACAAACCCAGACTTTAATCCTGAAGTTTAATCCTGAAGGGGAAGCACCAAGGGCTACGAGTTGGGCCTGAGGGCGCCGAGGCCGGGGAGACACTCGACCTCCCCCCTGGCGCCTGTAAACTCTGAGGCGAATTGTAATTTTCAAGGGTGGGTTTTGGTGTTGGTTGTTGGTTTTTTTTTTTTTTTTTTTT
>VZRU01010708.1:3251-36539 GCA_013398155.1 Pedionomus torquatus
GGTGGGGGTCATCTGTCGCTCAGGGTTTGGTGGGTTTGGCTGAAACCGCGACAATAATGTTTGGCTCGCAGTGAATTGACCTTGTAACACATCCTTGCTTCTTGTTATGCCCATAATCTGGCAGAACTTCTGTTAACAGTTGCTGAGGAGTCCAAGGTATATTTACTAAATGCAGTAGACTTCAAAATGTGGTGCCGACCACAACTGGGAAGTTGAAATAAAACGAAAAATAGCAAAGCCTTGAATATTAGGCGTATTTTGTATTGTGCTAGTTGCAGTGTCCATGGTTTACTTCACCATGAAAGCAGGGCTTACCTCACTGATGTCAGCAGGAAAAGGGATTGAGAACCTGAGCACAAATGTCTGTTGGGACTGCAGGTCAAGCGAAGAGTAAATTTGTTTTACGCCTGAAGCAGGAGATCACATGCTATTGACTATTGACAAATTTAACTTGAACATTATGAGCATACATTAAACCATACAGCTGGCTGAAGCAAGAAGATGTAGATGTCTCAACCTAACACATGTTCCCAGGCTCTGTTACTTCAGATGTAGCAGGCAAATCCTAGTGCTTTTGTCTCAGCATCATAAGAAGATAAAGCTGGGCCGATTTTTCCTTTGGAGGACGATTATGTTATTAGCATGCACATGTTTTGAAGTTGGCAGCAAGAGCTCAGGAGTTGTTTTCTGGAAGAAGGCTGCTGACTCTGGAATAGCTTCACCATCCAGCAGTGTCACCACTCAGGCTTGTTTACATTCCTGCTGCTGTTTTCTGTTCCCTCCCAGAGAAAGTTTGCCACTCCCAATTATGCCACTAGAAACAAGCATCAGGTGGAGCCGTGGTCTGAATCCCTGTAAGGATCTGACTTAAAAAGAGTCAAGGAAAAGGTCCCATTTACCTCTGTCATTTCAGGAATCTACTGACAGAGCAGTGTCACTTACAGGTAACATGTTGTTGCTGAAGGAGCACTGAGCTGGAGTACAAAATATGGAAACTCAATGGCTGGGAGCAAAGGGAGGCAGGAATTTAAGGCCAAGCCAACTTTAAAACTATGCTGGTTACAAACATGCTGCTTGAATGCGAGAGCAGACATTAGTGACAGAAAACAACACAAAGAGACAAACTCTCTTGGGATTTTTTGTATCCAGTATTATCTGTGTGATCTCCAAGAACCGGATTTGCACTTCCAGGAATGCTGAAAGGTACCGAGTGATGGAGGAGAACCTCAGAGGTATGGGACAAGAGAACTGAGCAGGCTGATGTACAGTCAGGGATCAGCTGACCATAGAAATTGTATCTCCTGCACAGTGGTCACCTAATATTCACTCTCTCAGCTGCACCTAGTTTACTCGTACTGTTATTCTGATTACTAACTAAATCACTCATGAGCCAGTGCAGACCAGCTGAGATTTTCTCATTGGTCGTAGGAATGAACTTTTCAACACTTGCAGCAAATTTTTCTAAGTAAAAAACACTTACTGACTCATCCAGTCCATACAACAAACCCTTGCTTTCACAGCTTTTAATGGCCAATAGTAGTTAGACATATTAAACTATCAATTTACAAAATCAGAACTTGCCAATATATCTTTTCCAGTAAGCCTTTTTTTAAGCTTCTCCCGTGGGATGATTTAAGTATGATGTTTTAGGCTTCTTAGAAGTACAAAGAATTACTACTTTCAGTGCCACAGTGCCCACTCTTAACATCTAGCTTCTATAAAATCAGATGTAGCCAGTAGGTCAGTAGTAGGATTTAACTCTGAGTTAAAAATTTGATGCTGCTTTTAATTTTTGTAAACACAAAAGCAATAAATTGTGGGTTTTTTAGAGGCAGCATTTTAGGAAGAACAGAGGCAGACATGCAAAGGTGTTATTCCCATTTGCTCATTTCAAAAAGGTTTTATTTATTTTAGGATTTTCAGATCCTCTCATTTTCTCATCTCCTGTAGAGTTCAAACGATTACTAGTTCCTGAAATCTTTGTATTGTAATAGCATCTTCCTTCTATTTGAGTGATACTATTCAGTAGCAAGAATCTATGCTGTTGTGTTTAATATTACAATTATGATACCAAAGTCATAAGGATAAAAGGAGCAGTCAAGGTGCTGTTTGTAATGAAGATGTGCTTCCATTTCTACACAGGGGTCCAGTTCAATCAGCATCACTAGGAAGAATGTGCAGCTTCACATACATTCATTGAGTAAAATCAGTCCTGTGAAGCCCCCACCAAAACTGTCAGTGGTATTTTGCGAAAATGTAAAATGTTTAATGCAATATTTTATACAATTTCAGTTTTGAAAAAACTTTATTTCACTTCCTAATGTAACAAATATTTTTCTATCAGTTTCTTTTAAAGTATATAAATACTCATCCACTCATTAAAAGAATACGTGAAGCCAGATGGTGCAAAAGAAGTGTTTCCATGGGGTTGTAATTTACAAGATAAATAGTGATTAGAACAGTAGATTAGAACAGTATTCTTGCTGTATAATTAGATAGTACTTGTGTTCATTTATAAGTGCGTGTAGAATAAATGTTGATTACTTTTGGTAGCTTTACGCCCTCTCGTTATGACCAAAGACACACAAAAAGAATCAAATAATGAGCGGTAATTTAGAACAGTAAATGTGAAGCAAACAGAGCTGTGGGGTCTGTAAGGGAGAAAAATAAGGATTTGAGGAACTAATGGTTATATCAGCTCAGCAAAGGCTGCGTGAGCAGCTTGTGCAGGGGAAATGGAAGAAAAATCTAGAAATATTTGGCAGCAGCCGACTCTGAGCCTCATTAAAGGCTGCTGTAAAGGAGAGAAGGCTGCATTTTCAAGTTACAGTATTCCTCAGAAGTCAGCCAAGGGCACTGCAATGTTTGTTCTGCTCCTGGCAGAGGTTGCATACCCTGCTTGTGTCAGGTGGTTTGTAGTTCTTCTCATGGCAGCCAGGAGGTTGTGATCATGGTGAACGCCAGAAGGTTTCCAAGTTTGGCACAGGTGATAATACCTTCCATCTAGGGAGCAAAAACCATTGATAGACATTTGTAGATTAAACATGCAGATGTCTCTGCATAACACTTCTCCTCAACTCATTCAAGAGCCAGACCAGGATGCAAGCAAGTCTAATTAGTTTGTTACATTTAAAATTGGCTATGAAGACATGGAAGAATAAAATCTTGTGCAGATCAAGTCTTAGAGACACCGAGTCTCACTGTTTAGCAGTGAACTTCTCTGCACACTTGTTGCCATCACTACTTGCAACACACCAAACATAGATTTGGTTATAAATGAAGGATAAAATTCTAGATAATGTTTATTGGAAGGGATGAACTTGCTCTTATCTGGGAGAGTTTAGAAGTGTGACAGCTCATTCAGCAGCAGAGCACTCCATGGGCACTGCCATCTCTCTATTTTGACTGGTATTTCAGGTGCAGGCAGAAAGCTTGAGAATATTATCCTGTGAACATTTTCCTGTAGGGTTAAAACAAGCCAAATGTGGGTTGATTTTCTTTGGGTTAGTTCTGGACTGGATTTTAACTGTGCGAGAACATCTATCTTCAGTATTATAATAGGATATTAGCACTACATCATTTCTACCTCATAGGTTTTAAAGAGATTTCACTGACTAATGCTTTATCATCCATGCAAACGTTTTTTAATAGATTTGATGCAAATGAGCTGTATTTCAAACAGAAATCTCTTCATAGGGGATATGCAAGGAATTTTTGATTTAAAATCACACTGCAGACTACATTCTTAGTTCAAATTAAAGTAATAATTTGAATTGTTCAACAAAGGCCACTTAGGATGTTACCTGCATAGTATAGAATGACGAGCATTTGAGCTTTAAATACAACATTGTTCCTGAGGTTAGCCAATTATTTAAAAATGTGTGGCTGTCCAGTGGAATAAGTACATTTTCATAAGTACTGATTGCATTTGGAAGTTCATTAGCATTTATATTCTATCAATATGTAACGACTCCTGATATGTATTGTGTGGCACCAAACAGAAGACTACCTGAGACATGAGACTACATGAGACACTGAGGGGTGTGATTCTAGAGTGGCTCCAGATTTTTAATACTGTTATTAGGAACTATCAGAAAACTCATCATAAAGCAGTAAGTTTACAGTCAGCCTTGTACACCTGTAGCATGCTTACGTTTCTGACTTTTAGTGGATTTTTTTTCTTCCTGGAAACTAGATTGAGGAGGAAGAGAGGGGATTTGTGGTTTTGTTGTTGAAGCTGAAAAGAGCTAAAACAGCAGCCAGAAACACACATTTTAGCCGGAAAGGTTCTTTGGCTTTTTTCTAGAGATCCTGGAATGGGGAAGGGAGACTCACTGGAGAAATGCCTCACTGACTCCAGAGTGGACCAGTAGGTGAGTACACCTCTCTGCATGCCCAGCTGTACAGCAGCACTAAGAGGGAGCCAGGGAGCCTGACAAAAAAATAGTTTAATTTATAAAAATTTGTCTTGAGAAAAGTTTCCTGAAACAGTTTTATTTACCTTGGAGGAAAAGGAAAGAAAGTGTAAAAAAATGCTTGCGTCACTTGGTCAGTTATATGAACTGCTGTCTTGCTGATGGCCAATTTGGCATGATCATCTTGGTTTTTTAAAAGACATTAAGTTCTTGAAAAAGTTATCTTCAAGCAGTGCAGAAGAAATTTTCCTTTTCTCTTTCATCCATCTACCATTAAATGCTAAATTCAAGCCTTTATAACACTTTGCCTCAAAGCCTCATGCTTAGTGTAGCAACAGCGATGTGTGGCAAGTGATCATCAGATAGCTTTGCCGTGCTGACACAGGACTAGCTACAAGACATTGCCCACCTTTTGAGCCTCCCCAAAACCTGCCTCCCACAGCTACTGGGGCCAGTCCGGTGTTGAGATCAATTAGCTCTGCCACTGAAGCCAGGATTAGATCTTCAAAACTCCCACGACTTACCCAGAGAGGAGAAGGAAAAAAAGGATTAGCAGCTAAATTATCACTAGCAGCAAATTAAGATAGAAGTTAGGAACAGAAACCTAGTGGAGAACAGGTGATGGCATCCCAAAACCTAACGAGGTGGCCCTGAGGGGGTCCAGGAACCTCCAGACAACACTGACCCATCTGCATGGGAGTGCCTTAGCTGCAGCAGGGAATGAGGGAAGCTGCACAGCCTGACAGTATTTTCACCTGCAGAGACATAGATAGTCAAGGGCTCTGTGTAGGCTTTATAAGTCTTCTCTGGAAGAAAAAATAAATTGCTTTCTTCCATAGCTCTTTGCTGACATACAACAAATGACATCTGAGCTGTCCATATTTAGCTCAGAGCATGTCACACTGATGAGTCAGCCATCTGTATCAAGGTGTCCTACTCTGGTGTGTATGGTCTTTTCTCAGTAAATATTTTCCCTAGTATTTACTAAGGTACCAGCTTGACTCCTTTTACTAAAGGATAAAACAATGACTTTACTTAACAGCTACTTGCTGTACAGTTAAGGCCTGTACAGGGAAAATAAATAATTTAAAAAAAAACAACCTTAAAACATCCCCGAAAACTAAAACAAGTCTTATTGTTCATAGCCTAGGTTATGGAACAGCAAATGCATCTCTTGTGTTTCTGCAAAAAAAAAAAAAAGCCCCACATGAACGGAAGACACTGAAGCTTTTACTGGCCTTAAGCATCAAAACACACATGTAGCTGAAATCCAGCAAGGTGATTTCTCACTGCTTACAGTAGGAGAGCGGGACCAGGCAGTACGCCAAAGCGAATAAAGCACTCCCTGTCCTGGAAGCATGGTCCCACTCTGGAACACAGCTCCGTAAATAACAAATTTAGGACTTGCCCTCTTCTTCAAATCAAGCAGGCTCTGTTTTCCTTGCTGCAGATTCAGCCTGGAACTGGAGAACCGACTTGGCACTTCACCATCAGTCATAAACATCCTGCAGCCAAAACCAAAGCATTACTGGTATCTGCATGGCCCCAGTATTGTAAATTGGCCTCAGACGTGAATGTCATGTTTGAATACATGTTCACTAGCCACTGTTAATATAAGGTTAATACAAGGTGCTAAATGTTTCTGAGATCCTGTTTTCCAACAGGAGCTATTTTGCAAGGCCACGTTGCTTTTAGCTATACTGCTGCAATGGAACTGAAAACTTCAGCAAATAATTTTTATGGAGATGTACAACAAGCTGACAATAGCAGGGACTTAATTTTGCCATTAGCATGAGGAAACACGAGGTGGAATATACAGGAGGACACAAACAGTTCAAGGAAGAAGATGGCACTTTCCATTAGCAAGAACATATTGCAGAGATACTGCAGCACAGAACTTGCTTTGAAAGTTGAAAATACATAGATGGATAAAACTAGTTCAAAGTAGACTTTATTACTGTGTCATTTCAGCACAGCTGACAAAAATCAAAAGATGATCAAAATTCCTAATTCTGCTCCGTCTGCCAGTTTCCCTTCCGCAGGAAGAGATCTTTCTTGATCTGGGCAGTTGGCCAGCTCCGTCTGATACGGTTACTCCAGTTAGGCATAAAGCATCTTTGATGCAGTTTGGTTTATTTACAAAAATGTACAACCCTGCTTCTTTGAGCACAGCATAAATCAAACAGCTGGAGGCAGCTTCTTTCAACACAGCTCTTTCAGCCAGCACCTGACCCAAGAGCCCTTTTGCAATGCTTTTCCTGCTGGTTCTCCATGGAGCAGCACGTTGCATGCTCCTCACCACCGTGCAGCGTGTCTCAAAGCCTAGCTGATACACCCAGGGCTGCTGATGAGCTGTCACACAGCTATTGCCCACCCCAACGAGGGACAGCCTGCCTGGACTCCGCAGCTCAACAGCGAGGATCTGATAATCACCAGGCTGAGATTAGTGCCTTATTAACACGAGGGACATGCAGGAGACCTGGGAAATATGAATCAGTGGGTGGTTTTAACTGAGGAAGATCTTCTTGCAGCTGTAGCTGTCTGGGTGGCAAACCGATAGTTAAAGGCATTGAACAAAAGCTCATAAGGATGCTTGGAATATATTTCCTACACCTTTAAAACTCAGCCATGTCTAAAGGGACTGAAAATCCCACCATAAAGGCTTTCAAAAGCACTGATGCAGCCAAACAGATGCTGTTAAAGGGTGTAACTATTTAAGTGTTCGTGCTGTGTGGACGCTGGTTGGCTGGCAGGTACCCACCGAGCTGCTCCATCACACCCCTCCCTCAAGAGCGCAGTGGGAGAAAATACAATGAAAGGGTTGAGATGAGTATAAGGAGATCTCTCGCTGATTACCATCACAGGCCAAACAGACTTGACTTGAGGAAAATTAATTTAGTTTATTGCCAATTAACATGAGAATAGGATAATGAAAAATAACAAATCTTAAAACGTCTTCACCCCCATCCCTCCCTTCTTCTCAGGCTCAACAGCACCCCTGATTTCTCTACGTCCTCCCACCAAGTGGTGCAGGGGAACAGGTTATGGGGGTTGTGGTCACTTCTTCACAGGCTGTTTCTGCCACTCTTTCCTCCTCACAGTCTTCCCCTGCTCCTGCGTGGCATCTCACCCATGGGAGACAGTTCTCTGTGAACTTCTCCAACATGGGTCCTTCACACAGTCTGCAGTCCTTCATGAACTGTTCCAGCGTGGGTCCCTTCCACAGGGTGCAGTCTTCAAGGGACAGACTGCTCCAGCACAGGCGCTCCTCTGGGGCCATGAGTCCTACCAGGAGCCTGCTGGAGCACGGGCTTCCCACAGGGGCACAGCCTCCATTGGAGCACGTCCACCAGCTCTAGTGTGGGGTCCTCCACAGGCTGCAGGTGGGCATCTGCTGCACTCTGGACCTCCATAGGCTGCAGAGGGCAGCCTGCCTGTCCCAGTACTTTGGTCATTTCCCCTACAGGTCCACAGAAAGAAGGGCTAATCCTCATTTTCCAACTTAAAGGAGTTCAGGTGTATTAAAGAATTCATTTTCAGTCCTGTGATGAAATCTCACTTTCAGCTGCAGTTCAGTACACTGAAATATTATTTAACTGACTGAATATGACTTTTCAAAAGAAAATTTCTTGGCAAGGGGAGCAGCCACATACAACACTCCTCTGACAAACGTGAAAGTGTAAGCCAACTTAGATCCCTCTGAGCCTGCTTTGCAGCTCAGTTTGCCTTGTGAGGCTGGAGTAGTACATTGTGTATTAACAGCTGAGAGGGAGAATGTTTGAAAAGGGGAAGGATGCCAACCGGCCTAGACAGAACATTAACGTCAGCAGCCAGCACCACTTTAGTAAGATCCAAAGATAATGAAGAATCATTGATGTTTGGTCGTTTCCTGCTGCCTAAGTGAGTCTGGGTCCCCAATAATCGTATTTCAGCTGTTTCCAGCAGCCCGTGTTACCTGTGGAACTCCGGAGGCTTTGCATATACATGCAGCCTCTACTTAATACTGAGACATTAGGTAATGGTTGCACTGTTACTGTATTTCATTTCATTAACTAGCCCTTTTAATCCTAATTTCTGCCAGATAGCCATTCAGCTGCAATTTGACTCACAAAAAGGCCTGCTGCCTTAGGAACACCACCAGGTAGATAAATAGCCCTGGAAAATTAGGGTGTCTCAATCAGAATGGAGAGAGCTCCACCCTACACCTGAGACAGACAGTGGGCTGTGTATGGATGAAGCACATCACCTGCATGAAATCTAAATAAAACCAAATAAAACATGCTAAAAAAAAGGTGTTGCAAGGGGGGAGTAACCAATCAGCTTAGCTATGTGTGGCTGCAGCTTAGAAGAGGAATGCAGGAATGCACCAGGAATCCAAAATCACTTTCCAACAGTGGTTGTTTTCAGATTACAAGTCGGAACGTGATTTTTGCTTTTCAACAGCTACACTCAATCACTGCTTAATCACAACCCAGGCAGCACAATGGTATTTACAAACTCTGCCAGCCCAAACCAAAGCACAGCCTAAGGAGCTACTGGCCCAAGGAGCATCAAAAGTGTGTTTGATGCCCATAGACTGAATTAACTGTTTTTGCTCATCATAACTTTTTAGGGTAGCAAACAGGTTAGATCCAATCCAACTGACTTAAAAAGCCACCCTGTAAGGCTTCTACAGACAACCACAACTCAAGGCCTCTTGGAGCTGTGTTTTTTTCTTACTAGTATTTATAAAACACTTGAAGATTTACACTCTTAATTAGCAAAACTGTAAATTAATTCTAGCTGCGTTAGCTGTTCTTAATTGGAATTTTCCTCAGATGGGAATGAAAATAAGGCTTATAAGTGACCTTTCAAAAGTCATACAAATGTCACTTGATTTCCAGGAAACTCAGCGGCTGCTAAATTTTGGCTCCTCGAGTGTAATGAAAAGTTTATTTCAGAACACAAACCCAGACATCGCCCAAGATTAAGAAAAAATATAAATTGTTGCATGGCGAGAAAACTGGGGTGCCTGATCTGATTGTAAATGAGCCGATTTTCCTGCTTTAAGCGTACAGGCAGAACATTAAGGGAAGAACCCATTTCATTTTACTGGATTGCTGAAGGGAGAGGCTGAGAAACCAAATGCTTGCTGTGAAGTGGAGTGACAGGATGCAATTCAGCAAGTATTTACTGTTCCGCAGGGCTTCTAGGAGGGCAAGTCCAAAACGCGGCAGCACCGAGCGTCCCTTGCTCTTACAAACACTTGCCAGGGATGTCAGCAGCCCTCTGCAAAACTCTTTTCAGCCTCTATGAGTTCAAAGCTGATACTCTTGAAAGTCAAACTTATCTCCCAAACGAGCCTCGCTGGGTCTCAAAACTGTTTGCAGCCTCTGCCACGATCTCACACAGAGTGACGTGGGGTTAGAAGAGACCTGTGGAGATCATCTAGTCCGAGCCCTGTCTTCTAACACAGCCTGGACAACCCCACTTCTGCTCCCCCTGTATTCAACGTGGAGGTGCCCTCCCCACAGAATTGCTTCTCCAGCTCAAACGTCAGCTCTGCCCACCTTCTGCGCCCACTTCCCTCCAAGACAACTCTACTACTCCAGAAGACCAGAGTTCTGCCACCCTGCATATGACCACAAAAAGCGTTTGTCACAAGTTACCTTCGCTATAAACCAACAAGGAGGGCCCCAGACCAGAAGGGTTTTGCCCCTCCCACCCGCTCACTTACTAAATTCATCCTGGAAGAGCATATTAGAATGCTCTCTTTAGACTCAAGAGTTAATTAACTGATCTCCTCACTGCCCCAGAAAATGAAATTCATCCCACACAACTTCTCCTTAATGGAGCTTAATGGAAAATCTAGCTCTTTTCAAGAGAGCACTGGGCAGCAAACACTGCATGTGAAGTTTCCAGCTAAATGTTAGAAAGAAGGTGTGATGGAACTAATCCATGGTAAGACATCTAGAGCAGGAAGTATTCCACTGCCTCCTGAAGAAGTCACGCTTCTGTGCTTTGAGCGTGAATGGAAAAAGCTTTAACTGGAGTGAGGGATGAGGAGGCCAAGTTTGCTGCGAGTACCTCCATACAGTACACGTTAGCGCTTTCACTGGTGAACACAGTCTTAAATCACTGCCCAGTGGCCAAAGTACAGCGGCTGATCTCCAGTAAAGCTGGGTGAGGCAGAGGCACACCTTGTGCCAGGAGGTGACCCGGCACTGCAGAGCTGCTGAGACATTCCCTTCAGGAAACACCAAAAGGGGCATGATTTTTTGAAGGTGTGATTTGCGCTGTTGCTGGTTTTTGTACAGAAGCTAGTAATCTGTGATCTCGAGGGGAAAAAAAATGAGGAGTTAAATAAACCCCCAAACACATCCAGCAGACGCTTTCTAGGCCACCCCTTGCACTGAAATTCCCTCTCTCCTGAGCTGGCAGCACCTCTCCAGTAAGTATAACCAGGTGAAAACCACACAGCTTCCTCCCCGTAACTCTGTAAAAACCCAGAGCGGGACTAGAGAAGTCTTGTTGCTGCAGATTGTGCGTTTAAGGTCGTATTTTGCAAATGATGGCTTAAATCACAGGGAGTTTGACATTCTCATTTCAGGACAAATGCAAAGTGTATTTTATTGATACTCTCCAAACAGCCCACTAGAGAGAAATGACAGCATTTTAAAAACAAACAAGAAAAAAAAACCCAAAAACAACCAAACAAAACCAAACAAAAACTGTAAAGCTTCTAGCTTGCATTCAGTGTAAAATCTTGGAGGTATAAACAGAAGCCTGGAGTAAAAATATTAAGTACTTTTCCCATCCCACAGTGCAGAAAACTAATAACAATGGTATTTACTCTACATTACAAGTGTTTCCATATTCAATTCCACATATATGTTTTTCTCTTATATAAACTTCTGGCAACTTATGTACAAATAAATGTCCAACATCTGTTCTTTAATATAAATACATGACTTTCATGACCGAAAAATTACAACAGTTTAATTGAAAGTATAGAAAAAAAAATCCATTTAGCATTTTTTACTAATGGCAGTATTTATAAAAAAAACAACCCTTGAATCCAAATGACCTCAGAATGATAGGTGTTTCTATATAAACGCATCGCTCATTCAACATGCAAAGTATTATTGCATACATGAGTCAGTTGAACTACAGTAAGTGTGAAGGACAGGTGCTGAACAGCCCATTCTACCAAGTGCTACCTGTAAGATCATATGTATCACATAAGAAAGCATAACTAATAGTGTTTTTTTAAATAAAACGCTACAAACTCAAGTATTGTCCTCGCACATAAGACTTAAGGCAATCAAGAGTTGGGAAGCTTCAGTTTGGTATCATTGGTTTAAGCTCTCCCCTTATCCCCATTTATACGTTTATTTTAACATGCTAAATTTTATTTTTAGAGTGCTGCTGCTAAGTTTTTGCTATACATATTAATACAACTCAGTGTGAAGTGATTAATCAGTAACCTAGTTTAATATCCCCGCTTACACTGAGCTGATCTAATTTAAACAACATTTTCTCCGCCGGTGAAGTTTTCCAGCACAGATTTCTAAATTGGTAAGAGAACAGAGAAAATATTAAATGTCTGCTCTCTCAGTGTAACTGGCTTTATGACTTGCATCCATTCTTGGGGTATTCTAGAATTTAACAGTTCAAAATAGATTTGACAGTTAAATAATATTCAACTTTACAAAGGATGATTATTTGCAGTAAAAATACTTTATATATAAACATCCACACAGTAGATCAAAGTCGACAGGCATTTCTTTATGGCTTTTTTCACTGAGGTACTGCTTGTTGTAACATCCAGCAACAGGATGCGAGTGTTCATTCGGTATGAACGCCACATTCATAAGCTGTGCCACCAACTCCGGGCAAGCGGCAACTGCAAACCCAGCTTCACTGCAGGACTGCAGAAGGAGAGTCTTCCCTTCTACACGGAGGGTCTCAGTGCAAGCTACAGAAAGCCTCAAAGGCAACTGGCATAAATGGGGAAAGTCAAAATGAAAAAGTCTCACTCGGTCAACAAGAGAAAAGGTACTCGTGGCAGATTGGAATCTCACAGTCAGGCCGTTTCTTACCATTTACAGCAAACGTTTGGGACTGAATATTCCAAGGCAGCAAGGGTGTATAGCACAGCAGCCACACAGTAAGACCTGAAACGTGTAGTTAAGCTCTTGCATCTCATCCTTAAGCGAAGTGCAGGCACAGGCTCAGAGGAGCCACACGGCTATGGCAATACCACACACCGTGAAGGGCTGCAAGCCAGAGACACGGTCAGGAAAGAGGAGATTGACAAGGACATGACTTCAGCCAATGCCACAGCAGACGGAAGACCCTTGGTGACCACAAGTTTATTCCTCAGCTTTAAAAAGGCTTTTTGGGAAGGCAAGCTTAGTTGCACCTTTCCCCCCTTATTTTACATGAGGGGGAAAAGCAGATGTATTAAGTTCCTAGTCACGGTGCTTCCAATCAGAATACTCTTAGCATAAGGGGAAGCGGTTTATATTAAGATAGCGATTGTTGCTGTATGTATTTAGTATTCCACCTTTACGTGAACAAAAACCCATTTCTTTTTGTTTTTTAAACAAAGTAGCCACATGACTACTCCAGCCTAGACTTATTTTTATTACACCTACACCAAAAAAAAGTGTTTCTGCAATAAATGCTACTAAGAGTGAAATGGAAATTCAAAATATGCTCAGTTAACTATGGCAACTAATTCTTCGCAACCAAGGTCTTTTTTTTAAACTCCACAAACTCATTAAAGAGCCTGCAGATGCTTGAGTGAGTTCCTTATATGATGATACAGTACAACATTTAAAATTCAGAGCTTAGCCACATACAATTCATACTTTAGTTTACATACACTTTATGGCACATCACTGGTTAGATCAACTAATTCATCATCCCTCTTGACCAAGTCATCTTCATCTTCCAAGTCTTTCCAGGTGCTAGTTGGTAAAGCTGGTTTTACAGACTGTCTTTGAAGCAAAGCAAACGGAAACAAGGATGACAAACGGGCAGAATTTCTCAGCAGTGGAACAGAACGTACGTCTCCAGAAATAGCTTGGCAATGTTCTTCGTCCATTTTCACCTGCAAGCTTTGCACTTCCTCCATCAAGTCCAAAATCTTGGCAGCTGTGGCTATTGTACCACCACCATGAAGCTGGGCTTCAGGAATCCATCGTAAATACCGCTGTGCCCAAACTTTGATTTCAGGGCCATCGATGCAAGGTAACAGGAGACCGTGATAGTCAACAGGCTTACTATGCCAGCTGTCATAAAATTCCCTGAAGCTATTAGGAGGTTCATCTGAAGAATTTATCAGCTTGCCAATTCTTTTACCCAGAATGTTTTTAATGAAATGATCCGTTTCCTCCCTGAAAAATCCTCTCTTTGTGGAAGATTTTGTTGGTGTCAATGGTAAAGAAAGTTGCCGTTGATGCTTTAAGAGGAAAGAAAAGGAAAATATACCGAGTTAAATGTTGGTGGGACGTTAGAAAACATCTTAGAAGAAAGAAAAGTATAACTTGTATTCAGAAAATACTTAGAAGCAAAGTCACTTAGACTATCTAGGAAAACAGTGGCCGTGTTTAAACTTCAATGGTTAATACACCAAATACTTCCCACAGCTTAGTTAGTACTCCCAGATACCTTTTCTGCACTTTAATTACAGCAACAAGTTAACACTGAATAAAGCCCTTTCCATTGAAAAAGGAGAATTCTTTCATACATTCAAGTATTACAAATCTCCATGTTTAGTTTAAGCTAGCTACACAAATCAAAGAGCACTTGATTTGGAAGTTTTTATCCAGTGGTGCCTCATCGCATCCACTGCATAAAAGTTCCCTGATTGGTGCTATAGATCATAATGACAGTGTCTCACCTGTGAATGCTTTGTACAGAACAGACTTTAACCAACAGGGGTATTACAACCAAAAAGGGCTAATCCAGACAACCTTTTCTTACTGAAGTTGTGACACCTTCCAGAAATCAGGTGGTGCACCTGTAATCCTTCACATCCCAGACAGTTTTTTTGCTGTTGGTCACTCATCCAAATGCATGCACATGCTCCAGTTACAATCACACAAAATTAAGGAGGCAATTATAAACCTGCTATGTATTTCAGTTAGGTAGTCCCCGGAAGAAGGAAATAAACCGACTTCAAAGTTGTCAGTGCAACTCACCTGGCTGTTAAGTCCCAGGGGCTATCACTACACTTGCACAAAAGAGAAAAAAGTTCATGGCTATGCACAGTAACTGTAAAACAGTGATTTATAACTGAGGCAGGTGCACACTGCAGTCTTAAGACCCAGGTGAGTCTGAGGTGTACGTGTATTTTGTTAATTAAAAACCTTGCAGCAATACTTTCACTGTGAGCACACTTGAAGCATGACCTTTGCAAATTTTTTTTTTTTTAAATAAAGCAGTTAAGGAGCATACATCTTACTTTGAATCGTGTAGTTTTCCGTTGGCTTTTATCTGGTTTCGGCTTCTCTGCATAAAGAGGGTTGTTCAGGAAAGCTTGGGCCTTGGGGTCAAACTGCACAGACCAGTCCCACACAGTAAGAAATCTGAAAGGACCGCTTTGTGTCTTGAGGCTTTCACCGCTCTGCCAAAGCAAACAGGTCACAATTAATACTGCTGAAAAGGCATTCTGACCAAGTCAAGGTGAAATTAAGAAACAAGCTTTTCACAGAAGTGGCCGCAGACTTGCAACACCACTCATGGTTTCTATGTATTCAATAGCTGAGTAACATTCTTAGATGCAAGCGAGTACAGACACAAAGGCTATCTACGTCTTATTTTCCGTAGCGTCAGACTATTTAATTTCAGCAGTGCAATTAGCACCAAAAATGCCTGTCCAAGCTGAAAATGAGATTATTTAATCTGAGGAAAAAGTTTTGAAAATTGGGCAGGAGATAGACACTTAAATCTCCCAAGCACAGAGGGTGTGTTTGGAGAGATCTATTTTGCAGTCCTAACTCCAAAAGTTAACTGCAGTTATGTAGTGCTACCAGTTTAACTTTTATGATCAATGGTTTATTGAAATGTAAGACACTGATCTTCACTCTTTTTTTTTTTAAAGTCTGTACAGCCTTGTGAAGAATACTCCTATTGCTTCCAGTTTCTTAGGCTAGAGAAAAGCATGAGCCAAACACAAATGTTGATTTTGAAATACAGAAGAATATGCTGTACAGTTATTCTGTAGATAAGTTATCGTGCAGTAGAGCATGACACTCCTCTTAGGTTAAAGAGCTCCATTTTCACTGAAGGGCAATAAACATGAACCTATAGCTATAGTAATATATTCCTGAATTATATTCTTTTTGTCATCATAAACCTGACTCCTTACAAAGTTGCACTTATTCACCATTCAAGGCACCACCCTGCAATTAAGTATGGAAAAACATGCTGCTAGGGATTTTTTATTCTTTTTGTTGGTCAAACCTGCTCTCCAACACATTGCATCCCCAAAATAAGAAACCCTTACCGTATTAGTGTCTTTTTGATGTTGTGAGTTGAAGAAGAAAGTGCTAAAAATAGGCACATAGAGGCTGTCTGACAAGACAGTTAAGTAAGTTTCTGTGAACTCAAATGCTGGAGGATACTGCTGTACCAACTGCCAAACACAATTTAGCAGGAGCAGAAAAACAGGAGCCTAAGTAAAGAAAATATTGCCTCAGTTTCAGGAAAAAAATACATTCTAGCATGCAGAGTATTAATTTATAAAGTTTAGAATCTCCAAATGCAGATCTTAAGGAAACCAATCTGGCTAACCACAGAACTGCTGCCCCTGTCTTTGGCTGAGCTCTGAAGAAGCATCATCTGAGCTACCTTTGGGCAATTGCTGGCAAAAAGAGGTGAACACATTATAACCCGAGTTCTTACATATCAACTTGCCATTAAAGCTGCTGATGTGCAGCCTTTTAAAGCTTGCAAAGAAAAACTGGTTTTATAGCAGTTTTTATATTTTTGATCAGTCAGTTTACACGTATGATTTCCATTCTGCAATAGATATCCAATCTATTTGCAAAATATAAACAAAAATGGAAAGGTGAGGCTGCAAAATTTAGCAAGGCAGTATAAAGTTAAGTTCTCCATGTGACAAGAGACATTCACTTGAATTATGTCTATGGACACTACGACCATTTAACAGTTTAAGAGAACACGAGATACATGTTTTTCAAAATGCTCCAAGATTGAATGGGTGACACTGTACAAAACATCAACCCATAAAACAAAATTGAAAATTGGAACTTTTAGACTGACATCTAAATCCCTCCTTTTGCTGAGTGAACTTCAAATAGTAAGGAAAGTAATAAAAGTCATACCTCCTCTTTGTCACTTTTATGTAAGTGGTTACAACGATCCAAAAAGCCATGTCCTCCAACCACCCACTCCTTCTGAATAAGGCTCTGAAACCCTGACTTTGTTCTGCTGTATGAATCCATCATCACTTGCACCAGAGTAGAGATTACACAGCACAGATCAGTCGCGCTCTCTTCTACAGAAGGGAACAGAAACCACATTGTCTACTGAGCCATTCCTGAAACTCTGGGTAGGAAAGCAAAGGATTGCTAGCTTCACATAAACAAAACTGTATTTCAAGATGTGAAGCACAATTTCTTGCATGTTATACCATCAGAAATAAGTTAATCCATGTTTCCAGTGCTCCACTTCGTATAATTGTAAGGTTTCTTGTACGCTTACACTAGGATAATACTTTGATGATAAAACCTGCAAAACCCAAGCTTTTACTTACTGTAACTTTTTGTCTACGGCCTTCAGTCTCCCACAATGCACACAGTGCCCCTCCTGCCCTACGCTACCAGGCCAGGTATCTGCCCTTACACTTCCTATCCTGCGTGCACCTTTTCACAAGGTGTGAAACTGTATTCTCATGCAACATGCATTCCTTCACCTTACAGGTGCCTTCTAGGAACTTCTCTTCCCCACCCTAGGTTTCTCAAATGGCAGTGTGTAGGGAAAAAAAAACAAACAAACTAATTACCAATCCAAAAACAGCTTAATGGTTAACACTTAATGGTTTTCCATGTGACTACTTCACTCTATGTAGGAAAAACTGCTCAAGATGTGTACAATAAGCATATTCTTTCATGTATTTTTAATACACACTGAATACTATGTAGTCTCTGTATCTAGAACATAAAACCATCCTTTTAGAAAGTTTTTATGCTCCAGGTTCTTTGTGTATGTGCATCTGCTTATGTCCTTAAAGTCAGCAAAGGTCTAGCATACCTTTAAAAAAAGTAAGTTAGGAAACAAGAATGCATACAAAAGACTCTCCTGACAACTTCTTAGCAAATAATATGTCTCATTCATGACATATTTCTCTTACTCTGGAATTATGCTTACCATGGTTTGTTTGGTTGGGTTTTTTTTGTTTGTTGGGTTTGTTTTGTTTTTTTAACTGCAGTAAGCATTTCCAGGAGCATTACAGATTTAAGTGTCTGGTACTTTGAGTACTCTACGAGTTTTATCAGCCTCTACCATAATTATAAACATACAGCTTAAGCTACAACTAAAATTCAAAAGAAGTTTTAAAAAAAAATACATATAGGATACTGTCATTAATTCTTACCTATAAGGAGAACATTTGTATGCTGTCTTTCCAGACACTCAGCAACTTCTATTGCTTTCTTCAAGACTCTCCTGTCAGGAAAAGATAACTGAATATTTTCATTGCATTTTTAAAATTAAGTTTCTTATATTAGTTTTCCCTACAAGTGGTTAGAATGCCATACTACTTAAATTTGACTAGTGTCTTAAAACAACAAAACCCATGCTGAACTTGCGTTAACGAAGAACCACTTAGCCTCAAGAGCAAACTTTCAAGAGGTATCTTTATTTGGTCACAGGTCATGCATTTCCAGTTGTTATCTTTGTACGTTTGTAATACAATACTTCATTCTGGATCAAGAGCAGCCATCTCACACACTAAAGTATTAGGGTTGCTAAGAGCCAGATCTTTATCCTGGAAAGCGTCAACATCACCCCGCTTATGTTCTAATCTCCGACATAATACATTTCTCCCATAAACTGGTTTTAAGAAGCAGAAGGAGCATCAGTAATCAGATATTGTGAAGGTGCAGACAGTATTTATATTTGAGATAAACATTGCACAAGGAAGAGCCAATGGAATTAAAGATCGCATAAAACTAGACATACTGTCAGTTTCTAGACCTAACTCTTCATAAAGTCAGTTACTTTCAGCAAAAGTTTACATACAACTTAGGATTCTTGCAACTGCTTAGGTCCTTAATAGAAGCTGACAGCCCAAGTGTGGAGTTGTCAGATTCTTTGTTCTAGCACCTGGAATAGCTTCTAAGGCATTCCTATTAACTGCAGGAGCCAAGAACTGACTGATCCAGGAAGAACTGGATCAAAGTATGGACCAAATTCAAACCAACATAAGGACAAGAACTTGGGCTGCCATTTACTTTAAATTACTTGTGATCTTGGATGTCAGTGCACTTCTCAATGTAAATCGTCACTAGAACCTTCCATTCAACATACTTGAATTCTGGATTAAGAAATGAATAATTATCAAGAACTCAAGCTGACTGCAAAAGCACTTCAGGATATAAACTGATCTCAGAATAAATTAGCAGACAGAGCTAACAAAAAGTACCACTGAAAACAAGTAAAACCCTTCAACATTCCACTATAACAGGCCTTAAGTCAGCCAACACCATTCCAACACTTACTGTGGACTGCTGAGAGAAGGAAAAAGAACTTGAGGAACAATCAGGAGAGGAAGGGGACAAAACTGAGAACAACTAATGGTGGGCTAATATCTTGAATACTGCAGTTCATCCCGTCCTAAAGGGTATTACAGAAGTAGAGAGTACAGAGAAGAACGGCAAGGCTAGTCAGAGACACAGAACAGGTTTTAAGCAAGAAACAAACGATTCTTCTACAAGTCTGCACTGTAAAAATACTGTCTCAAGTTGTAGAAATAGAATATATATATGGGACCATAAGTCTGTCTTAATTTTCTTTCACACTGGAGGCAAAGAATGTCATCATACCTCAAGAAACTAGCTAGAAAAACCACTACAAATGCATTTAACAACAATCTGAAACCCAGAAAGTTATAGATATAGCAAACCTGATTATCTCCAACCAGTTTGTGCTCTCCAGTAATGAAAACCATTTCACATCAGTTGCCCAGAAGTCTGAACTGTTGTCTGCAAAAACACCAGAATGAAAAACTGGTTTGTTCACATGAAGGTAGTGTAAATTATCAGCCATCCGTTGTATTACTGTTCAATTATGAATTGTTATAAAACAAGCAATACTAAGGAGCCAGTAAATTCTCATCACTGTTGAAGTCAACACCCTTAAAACTGAGGAAGTAAAGCAGTCCTATGAACTACAGGCTTTTGGAAAATGTATGATGTAGGTTCACATCAACCAACAATAAATAAATCTGTTGACAAAATGGGAAAGAAAAAGAAATAACGTTTAATTGGAGGCAATGGTTCTTCCAAGCTCCAGTTGCCTTCACTCTAAGGTATGCTCTATATAAAGCTTAACATAATGAGGCTGGGTTTTGAAAGTCATTACCATTGGAGCCAGAAACACAAATGGGTTTTAGAAGGAGGTTACACAAACTTATGAAATGTAAGACTATTTCAAAAAGTTTTAAACAGTTTTCACTGTAACTGAATAGGCATTAAAGTACATGAAGAAGGGAATAGCTAAGAAACTCTGAGGACAAGTACAATACCACAAAGTCCTTCAACTATTAATCCTCACTAGGATTTTTATAGCTTTACAAATGTAATATAAAGCTCTATTGCTTTTATTTCTATCAAAACCAGTACTCAGAAACTGGAAAGCTGATGTTGTCAATTAAAACCAGAATAGATTACCTTTCCTGCATAAGACAGAAGCCTTGAAGCTCAAGTTCTACTACTGAGAAACAACTGAGATAAATCACACTGCCCTCCTTCCCCACACTCCCCCGACAGCCACAATTCTGAATATTTCTGTGTAACTTCTTTTCACAGAATCATTGATTATTTTGGGTTGGAAGGGATGTTTAAAGGTTATCTACTTCAATACCCTGCAATGAACAGGGACATCTTCAGTTAGATCACATTGCTTCAAACACTGTCCAACCTGACGTGGAATGTTTCCAGGGATGGGGCATCTACCACTTCTCTGGTCAACCTGGGCCAGCGTTTCGGTACCCTCAGAGTAAAAACTTTCTTGCTTCTATCTAGTCTCAACCTTCCCTCCTTTAGTTTAAAGCCATTATCCCTTGTCTTGCTGCTACAAGACCTGTTAAAAAGTTTGTCCCCATCTTTCCTGTTAAGCCCCCAGTAAGTACTGGAAGGCTACCCCTATAGCTTCCCTGAAGCCTTCTTTGCTCCAGGCTGAACAATCTGAACTTTTTTCAGCCTGTCCTCATAGGAGAGGTGTTCTAGCCCTATGATCATTTTCATGGCCTCTTAGACCTGCTCCAACAGGGCCTTCCTGAACCAACATTCCTACACAATTGGGTAGTGTCCCTACAGCTCCTCCAGGATACCCGTCCCTGCACTTCCTTCTTGTCCTTTCGTTTGACCAGAAGGTCTTAACTCATCCACGCTGGTTTCTTGCCTTGCTTTCCTGATTTCTTACACCTGGGCATTGAGAGATCTTGTGCTCTATGAAAAGCATCCTTAAGGATCTGCCAGCCTGGTTCTGCTCTTTGAGGGCAGTTTTCCATGGGGTCCCATTGACTAACTCCATGAACAGCTGGACTTTTGCTTTCCTAAAATTCAGTCCAACCAAATTACCTTAATAAATTAACTAGACACATAAAGAACAAAAATAATGATGAATGTGTTCAGAGTTTGACAATAGTAGTAAGGTAGTAAATTCCTGCAGGATCTTACTACTTCCGCAAAAAATTACTTGAATGCTTTTTCTCAGATGGCTCGTGCATGGTGCTATCTTCAGAAACATTCACTGGAATGCAGTTTTAACATATCCACTTTTACTTCAAGTAATGTAAGACGATGGTATAATTACACCAATGAAATACGCAGTATTTCCTGAGAGATGTTAAATGACTTAAATTCAAGCTTTGGCCTTTTTTCTGTAAGAAAGTAAATTATCAGTACCTACATTAAAATACAGACAATTATATTTAGCTCTTAAGATTCACTGTGGATTTGATAGTGTACTCTGGACAAAATCTTCAATGTGAAACTCTGGCAAATACCTCACATCTCCTAGACTTCTCTTCAGAGCGTACCTGATATTGTTACTAGAAGACCATTCATGCTATTTGCAGTCAATGTCAACTTACCAGCTAAACTCCACATACAATACCAATAGGACTTGGATACTGTATGGCAGCTACACTGCAAATATACAGTTCCTCAATGCTGATCAGTTCAGCTATGTCCAACAACAGCCACAGCTCCAGTGTTCAGCATACCACCAGACAGAGGTTATAGCAACATTTACCCTTTTAGCCTGTAGAAAACCCACTGTCCAAAACCATCCAATGGCACATTGTTCTGGTGCAAGTGGTGTAGCTCATTTTCTATGATGGGAGGTCAAAGTACTGTTTCATGACAGCAGAATAGTTAAGGAGTCCCAGAAAAAAGTCTAAAAGCCTAGCTTATACTTTCACATGGCTCTCAATTTTTACTTCTTTAAGTGGACTTACTATTTACAGTAGTCTTGTTTTAGTCCTATAGCTATGGACAGAATTTTAAGCAAGCTCACTCTTCTTATTTTTTGAGATGTGATCAGTTTGTAACAAAAGCTAGGACAACAATTAATTGGCATTTAGTCTCAACTCTTGACGTAGCACAAAGCCTTTAAAGGTTAATACTTAACATTCAATTTAAATGGACCACAGAACACTGAAAGATCTCTAGCGTATTCCAACATTTAAACTCTACAGTCACTCTCTTTAAGTCATTTTCAGATACTGTGACTACTTAGCAAGAGGTACTAAGTTTAAGAATTACAAATCTCCATTAACATGCCAGTCATAAGCACAGTCTTCAGTTACATGTTTAAAAGTCTTCTCTGAACCAACATCAAAAGCAAGGCACCAATCCAGATAAAGACTGGATGCATGAGACCTAAACCAGCATCATTATCCTTAGCATCTCAATCACTTCAAAATCAAGAGACTACTTTTAAAGTTTGACTTACCTATCAAGAAAAGCTGCTTAAATTTTGTGTATGCAGTCTGGATATCCTGCAGAGATGGAAGGCTGCTTGACAAGTCATCCGTCTTCAGGAGTTCATAGGGAGCTTTGCTAATTGTCTTATAGATTCTAAATCAAATAATCAAGAGATTAAAGCCTTCTACTTCGTAAGTCAAATAATGCACCAACTATTATCACTGAAGACAAAGTTAATAGGCATTGTTTGGGAAACAGCTGTAAGACCAAAAGATACACATCCTGGAAAGCTGATGGCCTCCATGCATGTTTAAGTACTGACTGAAAGCTTGCCTATAAGCTTATGAAAAGTTTTGCTGCTCTTAACTGTTACAACAGTAAAATGATATCCATGCATATTTGTGCAGTTATGAATATTACAAATACTAGCAGATTTTTTCTACTGTTTCTTTAGTCTTGTCTTCACTAGACACACCAAAATGACTTTACTAGCAGGCTTATTTAGAGGTGAATCCAGAAAAAAAGAGAAGGATAGAAATGCCCAAACCCTCCAGCAGACACAATTTTTCTTGACTTTTACCAATGGAATTACATTCTACTACCTAGCCACGAAGTCTGCTAATGGAACACATTAGTAAAAGAAAGCAGCAGCAATTTGGACTCAGACAAGATAGCATACCTGCCTTGTACTTCCCTAAATGCCTCCTATTTTTTTACCTAGAGGAAAAAATACCAAGACAGGAGAAGGTTTAGTTTGGATCCAGAACACCCCCTTCAACTCAGCCTCCAGAGCTCAGAGGAGTATCAGCTTAGTAAATAACCGCTGTTGTCATGCTGACTTTTTATTGTCAAAATTTGTGAAAAGCTGTTCTGTCTTGCACTTCAGACATGAAGCCTTGTGGGCACTTGCCCATACAGGACAGACTACTTTGTTTCCTTTAAGTTGTAGCATAGAAACCTGCTTTAAGCAGGGCAGAAAGGGTGAAAAGGCTTTGCAGACAGATCTGGACAGGCCAGACTGATGAGCCAAGGCCAATGGGACGAGGTTCAACAAGGCCAAGTGCTGGGTCCCGCACTTGGGTCACAACAAGCCCATGCAGCGCTACAGGCTTGGGGAAGAGTGGCTGGAGAACTGCCCAGTGGAAAAAGACCTGGGAGTGTTGGTCAACAGCCGGTTGAACATGAGGCAGCAGTGTACCCAGGTGGCCAAGAGGGCCAACAGCATCCTGGCCTGTATCGGGAACAGCATGGTGAGAGATCTGGAAGTGACCTGGGAGGTGATTGTCCCCCTCTACTTGGCACTGGTGAGGCTCCATCTCAAGTACTGTGTCCAGTTTTGGGATCCTCACCACAAAAAACCCCACTGAGGTGCTGGAGAAGTCCAGAGAAGGGCAACGAAGCCAGTGAAGGTCTGGAGAGTAAGCCTCACGAGGAAAGGCTGAAGGAGCTGGCGTTGTTCAGACTGGAGAGGAGAAGGCTGAGGGGAGACCTTAATGCTCTCTACAGCCACCTGAGAGGAAGGTCTACAGAGGCGGGGGTTAGTCTCATTTCCCAAGTCACAGGTGATAGGACAAGAGGAAATGGCCTCAAGTTGCACCAGGGGAGGTTCAGATCAGGTATCAGGAAAAATTTTTAGGTTGAAAGGGCTATTAAGCATTGGAATGGGCTGCCCAGGGAAGCAGCTGAGGGTACCTTCTCTGGACATATTTAAAAGACAGGTTGACATAGGGCTCAGTGACATGGTTTAGTGATGGGTTGCTATTTTTATCAGTTAGGTTGATGGTCAGACTAGGTAATCTCAAAGGTCTCTTCCAACCTAGACAATTCTATGATGCTAAGTCCACATCAGAAATGCAGGTTACTAGATTTACCAGAAGAGGCATCATGTAAGACAACTGAGGGAAAACAGTTATTTTTAAGTTATAATACTTCTTCCAAATTGAGGTAAGGAATTTGTACTAGAACATTTGGCTCTAAGCATTTTTTTTCCAATAAAAGAAGCTGTTAATTTTAAACATCTATGTGGTGGAGTTCAGATTACTGTTATCTTAGCAAACCCTTATGGACAGTTTGCTGATATATTTTTAAATGTAAGTACCCTATAGAAAAGAAAACCACCCATACTGCCCCAAAGTCAGATGGCTCAAGACAAGGGATCAAAATATCAGTTGATACCTTGTGACAGCTTATTGCTAGTTTTACTTACATTATGAAACAGCATTAAAAAGTGCTGCAAGTCATGTAAACGTCCCTATATCAAGAGAGAAACACTAGAGAATCTGCAGGAAGGGTCAAAAGCCTTTCCCATGCAAGCGTAATTAATTTTTAAAACAAAAGAGTTTTCAAGCACATAAGCAAGCTATTTTCTGTTAGTTCTGTGTGATTAACAGGTTCCCCATCTATAAGAAGAAAAGGAGCTAGTGGTGAAGCAGCATGAGCATGAGCATGACCTTATCAGCTTACTGATAAGACAGAAGTTCTCTCCAAGACATCCAACAGCTTAAAAACAGCCAAGAAAAAAAGAAAGAAAGAAAAAAAGAGCAACAAGTCATTGCTATAACTCTTAGCCAGGCAGCTGTGCTCTTCCCTGTATGTTAACTTTGGCATTTTTCAGACTGCTGAGTTAATTCAGCTCACTACCTCAGCTGAAACAAAGCCATGTCTGCTGTCACATCTGAAAGTGGCTGTACTGAGCTGCCAGATTGTCTCAGTCACTTTTGGTCACTTCAGGTGAGTTAAAGTTATTTAAGAAGACAAATCTAGCTCTGAGAGGACAGAAGAGTTCAGAGAGATTTAAAACTCAGCTTGCAAATTCATCTTTAGAGATGGAGTCTAGACCTCTCTTTCTTGAAAACACTATTGAGCCCATCAGCTGATGACACAGTAACTGTACTTCAGACTGACAGACTTTGGTGCTGCTTTATCCAATGACAAGCCATAGTTTGAGCAGAGATTCATAAGACATACACACATACATGAACATCTGCAAATAAGCCTTCAGTGATGTTACAGTCCTGCACAACTGACTGATGTGGTTAGGCCAAGGGCTTAAACCTATTCCACTAGAGAAAACTACTTTTAAATGTTGAACTTGTTTCCTGATGCGTGCAAGCTTAAAGATACAGCATATATGGAAAAAGAGAAGCAAGGTCCATACCAAGCAAAGTGTTGTGGACAGAATAGCTATTACTGACCCATCCAAGAAGGCTTTTTGCGTTTGTGAAGTGATGTCATCCTGTTCTTTGGGAAATGCAGACATTTTGAGAAGAGCAGCACCATTATGGCAAGACCAACACCAAATCTGTAGAAAGACATTTACCAGGTGATAAAAATTGGTAAACCGTCCTGTATGAAGCATCTCCTTAAGTGACTGTTTACAAGAAATTTCCCTATACTGTGTTTTATTGAATTTTTGGTGCGTTCAACAAAACCACCAGAAGAAGCAAACTTCTACCTCTGCACCAAAACTACATGCCTCAACACACTGTGTTATCACTTACAAGTTAAAGTCGAGTTTTATACAGGCACAAGGAAATATAAAGTGTCAAATTATATCAGAACATTACTTTCTCAATGGATGAAAAAAATTGGTCAAAACATCTATGGCCATATTAAGTTGGAAGGTGTGCCACAGCAAGACAGCTCTTGGAACTCATATATATTAGCCATCAGTTTCTCCATGAAAACGAGTGTTTTTCTTACAGTTCAGCCTTGAGATAACTCACAACAGATTACACTGCTGTGCCTTTCCACGTGAGCTAAACATAAATCATCATCAAAGCATATGAAATAAGACATTAAACAAGAACTCCACAGCTAAATCAGATGGTGTAGTTAACAGGCATTCTTTGTAGAAAGTCAGTCCTCAAAAGCTTCTTACTTCCCTTTACACATTATTCCTTGACTCACATCTACTCCTTGATGCTCTCAAGCTGATCTTCAAAATTGCTTTGAACCCGGGACTCAGAACTGTTTTCATCAGGAATATTACACAAGTCAAATCAGGAAGTTAAAGTTGTGCTACCATTTTACAGTAGGCAAGAGGTGCACCTAAGGATGCAGAAACCTCACAATCATGAAGAGTGGAAAAAGCGACTGCATTGTCCTTTCACTGCCCTCTCAAACTGATTTAATATGGTCAAGCTATTTTGATAGTAGCTTCCCCAGATGGATTTGGGAATAAATACAAGAGTTCCATATATTGCATCTTGTGCTGTTCAGAGATCTTAATTAAAAAAAAAAAAAAAGTCACTTCTGTTTCTGCGTAATCCATGTAATTTGTATTCTGTGTATCCACAGTAATTTGTCTGGCTGACTGAGAAAAAGTAAACCAAACTACTTTGAATTTCAGTATCTGAAAGGACAATTTGATATCATGTCTTCTCCATGGACTCATTAAATTAAAAGCATGAAGTAAATATAGTTTTCCTTGGCAAAGTTGACAGTCATGCAGCAACTAAAGTAAGGCCTCATAAGTGGGGTTACTTTGCTCCCTGTTTCTGTCTACTCTGTCTTACTGGCTCTTAAATTGTGGTACAAGGTAGATAGCCAAATCCAAATTGCTACAGGGCACAAAACAGTATCTTTAACTTCGTTTTCTGTTCAGACTAGTTTTTCAGCAAGGCTATTTAGCTTTGCAAAAATGCTGCATCATCACAGCCATACTACTTACCCATACCCATGCCCAGGCAGCTGAAGGCATTCAAATACATCTGCACATTCAGAGTCTTCACTTCAAAATCCAAACAAGCCCTATATCCTGCCCAGCTACACAGCAGCCAGTACTCATGAAAAACAGGCTGGGGGATAGACAGACTAGTAGATGAAGTCTATAGACATCAGAGACCTCATATAATATATAGGCTGTGAACCCCCATTTTGCTTTACACTTTTTAAGGGGAATACAAAATATCTGAAGCACCTCTGCTGCCAGCATCTATTTTCACTTCTGCAGATGGCTAGGTATGTGTGAGCTGTTGAAAATAAGTTCTAAGAATCATCTGCAGTACTATCTGAATCGCTCGTTGAAATTATGCTTTCTTAGTAAGATTTCTTACCCTTAGTCATGCACAGATACTTACAGGAATACCTCTGCCTTCATACTTCAAGATACTCTCTTCAGAAACGCATAAGGGAACAACAAAATACAAAGGCAGCCTAAGATAACAGAAAAAGTTTTTTGCACTTAAAAAACGAGAAAAAGAAAAACCTCCAAGCTCCTTTTAATGATGGAGAGTGATCTAGCCCACACACTAATTATATTTTCACTCTTACAGCTACACTAATCTTTCCTACTAGATAATTATATTGACCACAACACCCACTCTTTATTTTCAGCTGCGTAAGATATTTTCTTCCAATCTTGTGATGCTTGTTATTTTCACTGCATCACACCCCTGCATTCCCAAGGCTGCAATGAAGTTCTACACTTAATTGTAACATCTAAGACAGATTGCTAAGACTGTCTTTGTACCCTAATTTTTTTGTTGTTTCAAGAGATACTCTTATACTACTAGATACCTAGTTCTATTTCCATGCCTTGCAAGTAGTTCACATCGCAAGTCAGGATATATTTAAATATACAATCAATTTCAGTATCAGCCATTGCTATTTATGTTCAAGGCCCACAGAAGCAAAGATAAGTACTTCAGCTCAGCTTGGGTCTCTCAAGACAGAGTTCTAGGATAAGTAGTTAAGACTTTGGAAACAAACACCAGTATTTTAAAAAAAGTCTGTGAAACCTTCTAGGATTTGACTATTAAACATCAGTAGTACACAAAGCCTTGAGTACATTCTAAAGGGTTCATTGATAAATATCACTTAAACTTGTAGAATTATACCCCTTCAACCTTCCACTAAATGCAATGCAACTTAACCTTCATCAGCGCATTTTGTGGATATACTTTAAACCAGTTACTCTTACCCCACCCAGTCCCCCAGCTAAAAACAACAGGAAATCTCAAGTGCACACAACTCAACGTTTATCCAGAATAGACATACAGAACTGAGAAAACACCATCCTAACCAGTAAGTATGAAAAAGATAAGGTACCAGAGCTACCATTTTCTATTTTCAACATTTCTATTCCATTTTAAGGTGGTATTGTCCACCACCAGAGATATTCAAAGCTTAATTGACCAAGGTCCTGTGTAGCCTAACTTAATACGGAAGTTAACCCTGCTTGAACAGGGATTGTGTAAGATGACTTCCCAAAGGTCCCAAATCAAAGTATGCCACGAATCAAAAAGAAAACCAAATCCTAGAAAAACCCTAAGCAACTGTATAACGCTCAGCATCAAAGGTAGCACTGATTTTAGACATATATCTCATGAAGATTTGCAAAAGTTCACTATTAGCCACAGCAACCTTACTTTTCAGAAACTCTGTAGCCTTCATTGACAGTCACTGCTTTGTATTTCACATTCCCTTTGGTCCGCTCCAACTCATCACGCCAGTCCTCAAGTGTATCAAACATCATAGTTTGGTTTCTTCCATCTGTCAGACATCAATAATATTAATTTTGCAGAGTATCAGGAATTCTAACATGAAAGCACTCCTAAAAAGTAGTTAGTTTTCATTAAGGTAAGCAATCAAAACCTCTTGTGTATAGAAAGCTCTGTGTCAGAGATAAAATGCCTTTGTGCAACACTGCTTCTGTATGACCTTTAAAAACACATCTTCTGTCAAATACTGCCACAACTAATAACTTCAGGAAGTTTTTCTTACAGAAACTAGTAATTTCTTACAGAACTTCTACACAGTTGCAGCTGTTCTCACAACAAGCCTAAAACCCGGGATGCTGTGCAGCAAATAACAAATGTATGAGAGTGCAGCTGACTGGCATCTAATAACACAGACCTAAATGTAGAAATTAACAGTGATTCCAAAAGCCTTCCTGCAATTCAGGTATTGAATTTCATTTAAAGTTTGTTCTTTCATCACGGATAGGAGTTTTGGACTGAACAGAGCATTTTGGGTACTTGTTAAGAGCAGAAAACTGATTAGAGCAATTCAGTCCTAATCAATTCAACTGAGAACTTTTCCTGTATTTCTGTTAAGCCAACTCAGTAACAGTATTAAGTATCCTGCAACACCAGCTAATACTGAAGTGCCAGAGCTAGAATTACCACAGAAGATACAATGGAAAATTGAAACTCCCTACTGTAAGATGATAAGGTAGATGAAATATTTACAGCTGGAAATGGAACATTATTAATGAGCTCTAATGGATGAGTTAAGATTTTAAGAGACCATAAGAGGCATAAACTCCATTTTCTAAAGTCTACTTGGTCTGTCCTGTAACATCTTAATAAAGAATGAGATCTAGGCATTTATCATTGAAGATCATTATTAAAGTATGTAATAATTCTGGCTCAACACTTCAGAGTTGCTATAAAGACTAGGCTTTTTCCACACTCGCTTAGCCTCTACCTGGAAAAGCTGACAGTCTTTCTGATGTTTGTAATTCAAAATGAACACCAGTTATAGATGAAGTCTGCAGAAACTACCTGAGCAAGCAAAATGCCCTTGCAGCAAAGGCAGACAATGTATTCTTTGGATGCATTAGGAAAGTCTTTGCCTACAGGCTGATTAAGCTGGTTGCTGTTCTTGGCTTGGCACTGGCGAGGCCATGCTGGCAGGACTGGGTCCAGTGCTGGGCTCCCCAGTACAAGCCAGGTGCAGGCCTGCTGGACCAAGTGCAGTGAGGGCCCATTAAGATCACTGAAGGGTTTGAAGCACCTAATATGAGGAGATCATATCAGAGCTGGGATCATTCAGCCTGAAAAAGAGAAGTTTGGGCAGGGGTTCAGGGTGGCAAAAAATCTTTCCAGTGTGTATAAACACCTGACTGGGGACAGAAGAAGGGCAGCAGGGCAAAGAAGATGGATTTAGACTCAGTGGTGTCCAGTGACATACAAAAGGCAGTGCACACAGGATGAAATACAGCAAATCCCATTGGAACGTAAACTTTATCGCTATGAGGATGGTGAAATAATGACATGGGGTGTCCAGAAAGGTTGTGAAGTCTCAGTCCTTGGAAATATTCAAAACCCAACTGGACATGACCCTGGTAAGCTTTTTGCACTTAACCCTACTCTAAACAGGCAGATGGACAGGCACATGACTAGGTGATCTCCAGAGGTTTCTTCTAACCTCTATGATCTGTAATTCTTTGACATAGTTCAGTAAGTGTCCAGTTAATACTTCAGGTACATCAAAACTTTCCTCTGTGAAAGGAACAGGCATTGCTGGGGCACCAAGAATCAGGTTCCTAATTCAAAACAGATGTATTACTTCAGTTCAAGCCTGAGCTGTGAAATGCTAGAAAGTGCACTGACTTTACATCCTGAATTTTGCAGCTTACTGTATTATTCAGCTAAGCTTGATCAAGTGGGAAGATTATGTAACAAATTAGCTATGAGGAAGTCAGATGTCTACTGGAATATTGCTATACAAACCTCTGTTTTGTTGTTTTTTTTTTTCAGTTGCCTAAGAGAAGCAGATTGCTTGCAAATAAGAGAGAAAAGGGAAATACTTTCTGTCAGAGGCCACCAAAAATATAATAATTTAAGAATTACGAGCAGGAAGTTTGGTTCACTGCAACAGTAGTGGAAAAACACATTGATAAAATAAGCAAAATATTTTCTAGATGAGAACATTCTAGTCAGAAACACATGAAAAGTATTTGCACATATTGATCACAGCAAGTTTTTAACCCAGTGATGCTACTTCTTGCTTGGAACATTTCTGTGCCTCTATGATGAAGGGCACAAATCAACAGCAAACAATTTACAATTTAGCAACAAGCCACAACATGTAACAAGAGAATAATGCATCTTCTGAGGCTATCTGCCGGCAGGACAGAGACATAAACCAAGCACAAACTCAGCTACAGGACACTTAGTCCCAGACTGGTGAATGAACTAACAGTATGCAACAAATACAAATCAAAACCAGAAAAACATTTACCTGTATTGTTTGGGGCTGCTGATGCATAAGAGAACAGAAACAAGCGTTTAAGCAGCTTAGGAGTCTGGCTATGATGAACTATACCACTGACGATCTAGGAAAGGACCAAAAATTAACAACAAAACACAGACTGCCAGCGTAAAAAAGATGATTTTTCATGCCCCCCTGTGCCCTGCCCCCCCCGCCCCAGGTTCTAAACAAAACTGTTCAATGGGTCCTATCCCCAACAGTTGAAAACTGATTTTTAGAAAGCTTTCTCCATTGCCTGCATGACATTATATCTACTTGGCTAAATGAGAAGTATTGTACACGTTCAAGAATTACTCTTATTATTTAAGTAAAGGTAGTAGACTCCCACTTTGGAGTTCAGACAGTTCAGTTTAACCTGTGAGAAAGCTCATGGCTTCAGTCAGGGTTGGGCTAGCAGCTGACACAGCTGTTTGGATTTTTTTTTGGACAATGTTTTGGATTTTGGATAAGAAGTACTTTTGATAGTGCACTGGTGTTTTAGGTTGTTGCTAAGCTCTCAAGGCTTTTTCTGCTCCTTGTACCTTCCCCACAGCAAGCAGAGCAGGGGAACACAAGAAGCTGAGAGGGGACACAGCCCCTCTCAGCTGAGAGGGGACACAGCCGGGACAGCCGACCCCAACTGACTAAAGTGATACTCCATACCATACAATGTCATGCTCAGTATATAAAGCTGGGGAGAAAAGGAAAGGAGGGGGAATGTTCGGAGTTACAGTGTCTGTCTTCCCAAAGAACCATTAGGTGTGATGGAGCCCTGCTTTCCTCGTGATGGCTGCCTACCTGCCTGCCCTGCTCACGTGGGAAGCAGTGAATTAACTTCTTGTTTTACTTTGCTTGTGCGCACAGGTTGTGCTCTACTTATTAAACTGTCTTTATCTCTTCCCACGGCTTTTTTCTCCTTTGTACTCTTCTGATTCTCTTCCCCATTGCAACTGGGGGAAGTGAGAGAGCAGCTGCATGGTTCTTGCTGCCAGCTAGGGTTAAACCATGACACAAAAGAACTGAAATTACCAGAAAGTCATCGGGGCCCAACTTACAGGCCTCTGTGCAAACACATAGCAAAGAGGAGTCAGAGATACGTGCACACCTGCAGGGGTGTCTTACTGGCATGACAGACGTGGTGGAATGACTGCTATGGCCAGAGTGTTGGAACAGAAGGATATAGGCTGTTTAGAAGGAAGAGAAATGGAAGATGAGAAGGGGGTGTCATGTCTCTATGTCAATGAACAGCTGGAGTATAAGGAGTTCTGCTGGGAATGGATGAGGAACTGACCAAGAGCTTATGGGTCAGGATTAAATGGAAAGCAGGGGAAAACAACAAAGAGGAAGTCACAAACACCAGGACTCCTTTCTGGATAAAAAGGAGCTTTTGGACAGATTGAAACAGAAAAAGGAGGCCTAAGGAGGGTGGAAGCAAGTACAAGTAGCCTGGGAGGAATACAGCAGCCAGGGATCAGGTCAGAAAAGCTAAAGCCCAGGCGGAGTAAGATCTGGTCAGGGATTTCAAGGGCCACAAGAAAAACTTCTATAGGTACATCAGCAATACAGGAAAAACTAGGGAAAATCTGGTCCACCTCTGGAAGGAAACAGGAGACCTGGTCACCTGGAACATGGACAAGGCTGAGGTGCTCAATGACCTTTTCAGCCTTGGTCTTCACCAGCTGGTGCTCTAGCCACACCGCCCAAGTCATAGAAGGCACAGAAAGGGA
>VZRU01010710.1:42155-55789 GCA_013398155.1 Pedionomus torquatus
GTGTATAGCCCCTATGGGCTTGACTTCTTGTTTATTGTTCTTAAATTATTTTATTTAAAAAAAAATAAAAAAAAAAATTAACGCTTTGAAACTAGGGCAGCATGTAGTTTGGGGGTTGTACACTTCCAGTTAATGAGAATACAGACTTCAAAAGATAAACACTTCAAAGGGATTACAAAAGAAAAACTTTGACTTTAATCTCGACTAAATAAATAAGCACAGACCATACTAACGCCCTCTGCACCCGAGTTTCTTAACGTTTTCCACAAACTAAGGGCACGCTGGGTACCTAGCATTTCAAAAAGGGGTGAAGAAGTGGAACAGAACACCGGGAAAAAAAAACCCTGTACAAGTTTCTAGCAGAGCAACAACCAAATTCAATCTCTGCATTCTGCAGAAGCAATAAAACCTGGCAAGTTAAGGCCCCAAGCTCTAAAAACCCAGTACCTGCTAAAAAGCCATTGAGTAGAGCCAGGTTCTCACCTCCCCCCCACCCAACCAACTGAGAAGCAACCAACACCAGTTACACCGATCTTTGAAATGTTAGTAGGACTGTGCTGCATTTTTTGTCTGTGATGGCAACGGTGGTGGTCACACATTGCCTGACTTCAGGTTGTACTTGCACTAGCCCTACAAGCATGTCCTCCAGGAGATGGGTCACAGCAGATGGCCAACTCGGTATCAGTAAGAGAATTCCCCAATTAGTTCAATTTCTACCTAAATAGCAGTTGTCATCTGTACATCCTCAAAAGACAGCAGGAATTAAGGTGCTGCAATAACTCCAGCTGCCACCTACAATGTCCAAGGCAAAGACCACTAGGGATGGACAAGGCACAAACAATCCAGTTCTCAGTCAGTTCAGGCTCTTCTTAGAGAGATACGCAGAAATGGACACCCAGCTGATGACAGAGAAGAGTTGACACATACATGCAAGAAGCCCCATGAGCTGTCACCACCTGGTGACCTTCCACTGGAAAACAGTCCAACGACTTCACGAGTTCCACTTCATGCCCAGAAATTCGAAAGCCAACAAAAAGTTGGATGGAGACATAAAAACGGTGAGGACACTTGACACATTTGCCTAGGATGCTGTCTTGCAGCATCTGACACCACTCCAGAATCAGAGAAACAAGGGGTGATGCAGACCAAAGGTTTCCGCCACACGGGAGACTAAAGTCACTTCAGACTACAAAAATAACAGGTGAGCAGACATCCAATCATAGAATGGTTAGAGTTGGAAGGGACCTCAGAAATCATCCAGTTCCAACCCCCCTGCCATGGGCAGGGACACCTCCCACCACACCAGGTTGCTCCAAGCCCCATCCAGCCTGGCCTTCAACCCCTCCAGGGATGGGGCAGCCACAGCTTCTCTGGCCAACCTGTTCCAGTGCCTCACCACCCTCACACCAAAGAAGTTCTTCCTAATATCTAATCTAAATCTCCCTTTTTCTAGTTTAAAATCATTACTCCTTTTCCTGTCACTCCACTCCCTGACCAAGAGTCCCTCTCCAGCTCTCCTGGAGCTCCCTTCAGATCCTGGAAGGCTGCTCTAAGGTCTCCCTGGAGCCTTCTCTTCTCCAGGCTGAACAGCCCCAGCTCCCTCAGCCTGTCCTCACAGGAGAGATGTTTCATCCCTCTAATCAACTTCATGGCCCTCCGCTGGACCCGTTCCAACAGGTCTCTAGGGCTTCCCTAGTTGAAGAAGTCCAAAGAGTGCATGTTGTTTGCCTCGGTGTTAAATGGTTGATTTTCTAAAGTACAACAGCTCTGAGAGCGAGCTCATGCAGCAGAGACCATATTCTCAAGCCTTTGCTCCATGGTGAGAGATCCAAGTGGCCAAAACATGAACCTGGCAGAAAGCTTTCCCTCCCACTCTGTGGATGTAGTTTTCCCGGGCAATAAACCTCTGTGGCTCACCAAAGAGAGACCTCAAAACACAGCTTCCTTCTCAGTTTCTTTGGCTCGTAATCTCCTCTATGCTACTTATTTTTAAGGAGGCCTTTGAGCCCTATCTCCCACACATCCACTATGCTTAAAAATAAACAAATCAACAACAACAAACACAACAACAAAGAAGTCCCTAAAAATTCAGGTGAAAACGCCAAAAACTTCTGAAGTTGCTGGAAGAAGCAGGCAAAACACAGCTGGAACATAAGGACTTTTCATTTAGAGGAAACACAGGACACTTATGGGTCCCTCTGCCAAAGACTTCCTGGCAACCCAAGTATAAAAAGAGTCTGTTCTTCTGGGTGCTTGTGGAGCTAGGGGCAACAATTCATGAATTGCTCCCATCTGCAAGTCTAATGAGGTTCTTGGCTCTTAGAAGCAGCGAAGAGGAGTTTAAAGCAGCCCAAGAAGTATAAAACCTCACTCTTCCTAGCAAAGGAAGTCAACTGTTGGCCACACCAGGAACAGATGGTTGGGTGGCATTGAAAGTACCTAAAGTCCCTTAACTGACACGGATAGAGCTGATCCCACCTCAGGGTAGCTGGTGGGTCTGTCAGACGTCTGCTTCTGTCTCTGAATCTATGGCATAGGGGAGGCCCAAGTTTGGGTTCCCGTTGGAGGACATGTCCCATGCTTGACAAGACAGGCCAGCAAACATCAGGCCCATCAGGCTAGTGTTCAGCAGGCACCGAAACATCTCTGCTACAGCAATGGAATAATCATAGAATCACCCAGGCCAGAAGGGACCTCCAAAAGGTCATCTAGTCTCACCTCCCAGCAGTCACAGGGACACCCCCAACTAGACCAGGGCCTCATCGAGCTTTGCCTTGAATATCTCCAGGGAAGAGGCCTCAACCACCTCCCTGGGCAACCTGGTCCAGCGTTCTACCACCCTCAGAGTAAAGAAATTTTTTCTAATATTACGCTGAATTCAGTTGTAAACAAAGCTGAAAGGGAGTAGAAGACTGAAAAAGACAGTGAGAGCAACACCCTAAATCCCCTTGCAAAGAGGTCAGATCGCCCTATAAGAACATTTCCTTTATATAGAACAGAATCATAGAATGGTTAGAGTTGGAAGGGACCTCAGAGATCATCCAGTTCCAACCCCCCTGCCCTGGGCAGGGACACCTCCCACCACACCAGGTTGCTCCAAGCCCCATCCAGCCTGGCCTTGAACCCCTCCAGGGATGGGGCAGCCACAGCTTCTCTGGGCAACCTCTTCCAGTGCCTCACCACCCTCACAGCAAGGACATTCCTCCTAATATCCAATCTAAATCTCCACTCTTTCCATTTAAAACCATTCCCCTTTTTCCTATCGCCACATTCCATGGTCAAGAGTCCTCCCTATTTCTCCTGTAGGCCCCCTTCAGATACTGGAAGGCCATTATAAGCTTCTTTGCAGAGTCCTCTCTTCTCCACCCTGAACAGCTCCAGCTTTCTCAGCCTGTCTTCATAGGATGGGTGCTCCAACCCTCTCATCAGCTTCGTGGCCCTCCTCTGCACCCATCCCAACAGCTCCACATCCTTCCTGTGTTGAGGACTCCAGAGCTGGACACAGGACTCCAGGTGAGGTCTCACAAGAGCAGAGTAGAGGGGCAGAATCACTTCCCTCAACCTTTCTGGCTGTGAAAAACTAAGAGTCTGCATCAGGGTCACCAACCACAATTAGAAATGCAAACAATATTAATGTTTTATATCGCTGCATGATGCCTACAGTACAAGAGAATATACCCCAACCCTACTGGGCCAACACTCTCAGAGCTTCCAAGCCAGAAAGCGGTAGGAAATCAGTAGACTTCAGCAGATCTAAGTTTATTTTACTGTCCAAGAACAAACCAGCTAGGTCTTCCAAGAAGGCCTTGCCTCTACTGCCCTGAAGGAGCTGCTTGGTGGTATCCAGGAGAAACAAATGAAAAAAAAAAAAGGGGGAAAAAAGAGGTCACAGCATGCTCTTTTCTCCTTCAGAAAGATGGTCTTGACACATTGGACAGTTGAGTCAGGCACCAGGAGGTGCCGATGGGTTAAATCCTCAGAGTGATGAAGACACCCTACTGCTGCTTATGGTGAGGGCTCTGAAACCCTTGGCTGGATCAACCAGAAGAGATGCCAGTCACTTCACTAAAGTTTTCCTGCATCCAAGTGGTATTCCAGCTAGTGGGGATGGTGGTGTTTGAGAGGAGGAAGGGCAGCATCCAGGAGGGAGTCAGGAGTTTCCACGTTACAACAGCCAACTGTTAATGCCACTGCTGGTAAATGGTGGAGAGACCGCAGGGAAGGACCTCTGGGTCACAGCCAGCACCAACCACAGAAAGAGGTTGAACACAGAGTGCTTTTGGTTGACACAGTCCTAAATGTACACAAGTGCCTCTGACTTCCCTAGACACCTACAGACAGAGCAAGTCCAATACGTGCCTGGTCTCAGACCACCAGCACTACCAGGGAGGAAGACACAGAATTATGGAACAGTTCAGATTGGAAGGGACGTTAAAGATCATCAAGTTCCAAGGGACACCTCCAGCACAAGACTGCAGCAGTCCAACTGTTAAAAAAAACCCAAAACACCAGCTCAACAGTTCAACCGGGGTGAGAAAATACAAGGGCCCAGACGGTACAAGGAGTGTCTGCTGATCTTGGCAGAAGACATAGAAGAGGAGGTATCTGAGTCACACCATCAGAGAGACATGGCAGGAAAGCCCCAGAGAGGTCTGGGAGAAATTGGAAGGGGAGGGAGGCTGCGTCTTGGCTAGGACACCCCACGTTCAACCTGAGCACAGAGAAAGCCAAGGTGAGGGAAGAGAGGAGAAGCCATCAGTGGAAAGAGAGAAGACCTAGGAAAGTACAGCTAGATGTTGAAGAAAACTCTGGAGGGGCTCAAGCACAGACAAGAAATTAAAATATATTTAAGAAATTAACAAGATGACATAATATTTTTCCTTTCTGAAGACTCCAAAAGTTTTACCACCTCCACGGAGCTAAAAATCCAAAAGTTTACATCAAGCCCTACCCATTCTCAACGTGTTTTGGCTGAGGAGTTTGTTGGAAACAGAACTGGGTTTGAAGATGCATCCTCTGACAAGTGGCTTCCTTCACAGACAAGCTGTTCTTCCCCCTCCCCTAAACACACACCCCTGAAGAGTTCACCCTAAACACACATGAATTGCATTAGCCAAGCATTGCGCCTCCAAGGGGCAGTTGAAGCTTCTCTGGAAGGTGTGAGCAGCTGAAGCAGAAGCAGGTCCACCACCTTGAGTAGAGGGCTTGTTGTCCGTTTTCCTTAAGACAGAGAGAAAGGGTAGAACTAGGATGCCCCATCCCTGGAAGTTAATGCCCCATCCCTGGAAGTATTTAAGGCCAGGCTGGATGGGGCTTGGAGCAACCTGGTGTGGTTGGAGGTGTCCCTGCCCATGGCAGGGGGGTTGGAACTGGATGATCTTTGAGGTCCCTTCCAACTCTAACCATTCTATGATTCTCTGAACTGCGTGAACCACACCAACAGCACTCATCTGAGAATGAGCAAAACGCCTCCACACCCACTGCACGCACTTTAATTGAAACAGTAAGGGGAAAAAGAAAATAAAACACAAAAAAAAAAACCAAACAAAAAATCCCAAAACCCCAAAACCCACACATAACCACCAGCAAAATTCATTTTACAATCGATGCTCCGCACGTCTGCCGTGCAACTGCTACCCAGAGAATTAAACATGAACGTCTCTGGCTTAATGAGAGGTGGAAAGTCCTAGTTAAGTGCATTACAGCTCTTTATTTCCTATGGCTGATTCCTTCCATACAGCTCCAAGAAACGTTCCTCAAAATGTGTTCTTAAGCAGTGGAGAAGCTAAATTAGCAATGGAGGCTTTCACGTACTGGATGCTCCTTGCCTCCCATTCTGCAGGCAACCAACACCCAATGTTTGTGGCAAAACCATTGTTTTGCACAATGTGTGCAAAAAAAACCAAAAAACAATGTGTGGCAAAACACCCAAATACCCTCATCCATCGCATCAGCAACAAGACCTGCACCTCCACTCCATCCAAGATGTCATTCCAGCTTCTGTTCCCCTGCTCCACAGGGGTGAGCTGCTCCTCTGAAGCTCCCTCGTTCAACAAGCCAGATACTGGCTTGGCTTCCTATGCCAACAGCACATAAATTAATTTGATTAGACTCCAATCACTCAACAAACTCCTTCCCACTACAAAGGCGCTGGAGGTGCTGTGGCCAAAGCAATCGAAGGAGAGTCAGCAGGATCTGGTGACATGAAAGACTCGCGAGAAATCAACTCCGTCTCCCAGATTTTGGAGAGCTTCTGGCTCCAGCGCTTCTTGTTTCCTTCTCATTGCAACCAGGCTGATTTGGAGCAACCAAGACCAACCACCGGAAAGAACTTTCAGGGATTTACTTTTAGATGGAGCAATCTAAAGAGCCATAAGCAAAGCGATGAAAGCCCAGGAGAGCTCAACGAGCAGAGTAAGCCTGGATTAGGAGGAGGAGGACCTCAACCTGGTCTAGTTGAGGGTGGCCCTGCGACTGTGGGGAGGTCGGACTAGGTGACCTTTGGAGGTCCCTTCCAGCCTGGAGGATTCTATGAACAGAAAAGGACTGTTGAGTGATCTGTATAATATAGGCGTGGGGTGGGGAATACCAGAGCACTCAGCAAAAATAAGAGCATGAACGTATGAGACAGGAAGGAACAACAGGAACCACAGCCTCATGCCTGGGAACACTAGATGTGGCACGGGCTATGAAAACGCTTTGGAAGGTTCACAGCAGACTCATGCACTGCGTCTCTCAAACCTGAGGACACCACTTCTGACTCAGGAAGGCTCTCAGGGCTAGAGGTAGCCCTGAAAGGTTGCACAAGGTCCATCCTTGGAGGTTTTCAAGGCCCATCTGGACAAAGCTCTGAGTAACCTAGCCTGATCTCAGACACTGACCTTGCTTCAAGGTGGGTGAGATGGAGCAGAGGTCCCTCCTGAGGTCCCTTCCCATCCGAGGGAGCCAATGGATCCAAGATTAAACAAAATACCAACTGCCAGCCCCCACAGGAGCTTCAACTGCCAGAATGCACATGCAGATTTTTTTTCAAGCAAACAGCTACAGCACGTTCTGGAAGCCTCTCTACTAAAGTGACTCCAAATTTAACATATTGCCCCCCAAAGCTATTCCATCTGCCATAAAATAAACCCATTCTGATGAGCTGTCAGGGGCAGACTCCAAAATTGGCTGTTTCCATTTCATCACATCCACTATAGCCTTCTGCTCACTTGAAAAACATGGAAATAAAAACAACATCAGAAAAAAAAAATAAAATTTAAAAATAAAATATATTCACACACCCCAACCCCCTCCCTTCATTTTTAGTTTGGTATTTTGGCCTCTGGCAGAGCAAAGGCCAACATCCGATCTACCCCTCTGCCGTTCCAAAGATGCTCTAATAAAGCACAGCTTCGCCTCACGCTCCCCAAAGCTTCTTTCTAGTTATTCTTGAATTCTTTCCAGTCCTGTATAAGTCAGTCTGTTCAGGGGAAGGAGACAGACAGTGACAGCTGCCCTCCCGGAGGATTTACAGACTCAACCTAGAGGCTGCACCGCGAATGAAAATCGCATCTAAGGAAACGAGTAACGAACGACAGGTTACAACCACAGCATCACACGGTTCCTCAAACGTCAGGTAAATATTTTCTTGACTGCTGATGTGTGTATTCTTTCAAAAACGGGGAGTTGATCTCTAAAAAGGCATGAATAAGGACAAAGTGATTTTACTTCTTGCCGCAGCATAAATCTTTCAGAGGGGAATTTTCTCTATTGGCTTAGCAAGCGGCTGTGACGTTCGGAAGTGTTCCTCTCGCTTTCCAAAGAACATCTCAAAATGCTGGTCAAGGTCATTGCGACTCTGGCATTAGAAATGATGCATCTAAGGAAGAGGAGTGAGGGTGAAGTCAGGAAGAAAACACCCTCCATCCACAGGGTGACTCCCAGAGTGAACAGAGGAGACCCTCAGTCATTTCATGAGACCCCACCTGGAGTCCTGTGTCCAGCTCTGGAGTCCTCAACACAGAAAGGACATGGAACTGTTGGAACACATCCAGTAGAGGGCTATAAAGATGATTAGAGGGATGGAGCACCTCTGCTGTGAGGACAGGCTGAGGGAGCTGGGGCTGTTCAGCCTGGAGAAGAGAAGGCTCCGGGGAGACCTTAGAGCAGCCTTCCAAGATCTGAAGGGAGCTCCAGGAAAACAGGAGAGGGACTCTTTGTCAGAAGTGGAGTGACAGGAAAACGGGTAATGGTTTTAAACTAGAAGAAGGGAGATTTAGATTGGATATGAGGAAGAACTTCTTTGCTGTGAGGGTGGTGAGGCACTGGAACAGGCTGCCCGGAGAAGCTGTGGCTGCCCCATCCCTGGAGGGGTTCAAGGCCAGGCTGGATGGGGCTTGGAGCAACCTGGTGTGGTGGGAGGTGTCCCTGCCCATGGCAGGGGGGGTTGGAAGTTGATAATCTTGAAGGTCCCTTCCAACTCTAACCATTCTACGATTCTATGATTTCCAACCCATGCCTGGCGAGTCTGGTTCTAATAAAACCAAAAACCTAAAACTCCATCTGTCAGTTACATCAGCTACTATCTTGTTTTCCTTATGGAGAGGACCAGTCAGGAGGGATTCATCAATCTCATTTACTGATGCAAATCCAAGACCTATTAGCTGAAGTGCTTTCAATCATTTTGGAGAATTTTTCATACAACAAGCATTAAACCAGTCCATTCCAGCGTTCTCCCCAGTATCACTCATGCTCTTCCCAGACAGTTTCCAGTAGCACCACCACCCAGCGCATTATCAACAGTGAGGAGCAAACTGTCATATCCAAGCTTATCATCATTAGACTGAAGCAACGACATCGGCAGCAAACTGCCTTCACAGGAAGGCAGTTGTCTCCCTTCCACCCCACCTCCAGCGAAACTCTACGCAAAGCTAGACAGGAGATATTTGGGTAGTCAGTAAATCACGAGGAATAGGGGTACCCCGTCACTTGTGACACGCTGCCCATCCTTACAGAGCCTACAGGAGAGCAGGAGAGGGACTCTTGGTCAGGAAGTGGAGTGATAGGACAAGGGGTTATGGTTTTAAACTAGAAAAAGGGAGATTTAGATCAGATATTAGGAAAAAATTCTTTGCTGTGAGGGTGGTGAGGCACTGGAACAGGTTGCCCAGGGAAGTTGTGGATGCCCCATCTCTGGAAGTATTTAAGGCCAGGCTTGATAGGGCTTTAAGCAACCTGGTGTGGTGGGAGGTGTCCCTGCCCATGGCAGGGGGGTTGGAACACGATGATCTTCAAGGTCCTTTCCAACTCTAACCATTCTATGATTCTACAGTCATTTCTACATCCTTCCCCCTCCTCACTCACAACCTGCAGGTGGTTGATGCCAGTCGGATATTCGGAGAAAACCACAGCTGGGTTATGGTGAGCTGTAGGATTTGGGATGCTGGCGCAAAGCTCCCCAACCTGGCGTGCTTCAAAGCCCTAATGCCCATTTAGGTCATTGCTTACGATCCTCGGCCTCACGCTACAGAGAGCACGGGTTTGAGGAAAAGACCCCAAGTGGTCCATTAATACGTTGCTGTGTAGTTTGGTGGGAATTGCTTCCAGCCCAGAGCAGCTTATCCCAACATCTGGAGCACTTAAGCAGCAAGTCCCCCAGGAGCCCAAAGGCCAGGCTTGAACACCACCAGTTGTTTCTCTTCCCTGTAAAACATTAAGCTTTCTAGGAAAAAGCCTCAGAAAAGGGAAACGCTGAAAGTTCATTTTCCTTAAGCAGCTCTGTGACATGGCAGTAAGCGAAAATAAAAAACACCTGACAGGTTTTTACCAGGGCAGAGCGCTCAGCGTCACAGAATAAAAATCAGTTCCGCTCACTCAATGCTAATAGGACTGACCACAGGGAACGTGTCCTCAGTCAACCAGATGACCTGACCTTTCCTTTTCTACATAGAAAAGAGATGTCACCAAAGACAAGGACACGCCTCAAGGCAGGCCTTTCAGCACCAGACAAGGGAAAAAACACCCAAAAAATTAAATGCAAAAAATCCAAGGCTTCCTGCACATCTTTTGATGAGCCATCCTTACGCAAGCATCAAGGATGCAAGAGAAACTCCTGCTAAGTCCTCAAAGCGACGCTTGCTCTGAAGACAGAAGCATCTACCTAGGTGGGTCAGGCACCTCATACATCTGGAATATAGCCTGAAAAGCAGCCACATCCCAAGAAAGCAGAAAAGGACCTGCTGGAAAGCACTCCTGAGGAGAAGAAGCTGGGGGTCCTAGTAGACAATAAACTATCCATAAGCCAGCCATGTGCCCTGGTGGCCAAGAGGGNTCTTTTGATGAGCCATCCTTACGCAAGCATCAAGGATGCAAGAGAAACTCCTGCTAAGTCCTCAAAGCGACGCTTGCTCTGAAGACAGAAGCATCTACCTAGGTGGGTCAGGCACCTCATACATCTGGAATATAGCCTGAAAAGCAGCCACATCCCAGGAAAACAGAAAAGGACCTGCTGGAAAGCACTTCTGAGGAGAAGGAGCTGGGGGTCCTAGTAGACAATAAACTATCTATAAGCCAAAAATGTGCCCTTGTGGCCAAGAGGGACAAGGGAATCCTGGGCTGCNAGCTCACAAGGGTCTGAAGGGCGGGATGAAGAAAGATGGAGCCAGACTCTTATCAGAGGTTCCCAGTGACAAGATGAGGGGAAACGGGCACAAGCGGGAAAAAGGGAAGTTCTGTTTGAATATGAGGAGCAACTTCTTTTGGGTGAGGGTGGCAGAGCCCTGGTAGAGGCTGCCCAGGGAGGGTGTGGAGTCTCCTTCTCTGGAGACCTTCAAGCCCCACCTGGATGCAGTCCTGAGTGATGTGCTCCAGGGCAATACTTGAGCAGGGGAGTTGGATGAGATGATCCCTAGAGGTCCCTTTCAACTCTGACAATTCCATGATTCCATGACCAGAAGCAGCAATGATCTGGAGCACAGAACTCCCACAGAAAAGCAGTGGGGTTTTGTGGTTTGGTGTTTGGTTTTTTTTATTATTCTCATATACACGTGCCTCCCTCAGGGTTTATTTACTAAGAGGTTCCCAGGAACGTTAGCCTATGCAACTTGAAAGGGCAAGCCAGCTGCACCCAAACACGGCCTTTCCAGGATTAAACGGCTTTCAATCCAGCCCACTTCACATCCAAGACATCACCCCAGGTTTGCACCTTTGGTCAATTCAGATTAAGAGCCCGTCTTGGTAGGAACATTGAGACAAGCAACTGTCTGCCGAAAACAGGCAGAATTCCTTTCCACTACCCAAGAGCTAAAAGTATATTTATTTTCAGCTTATTTTCCCAAGAAAACACACTGTGATTGCATAAGCGTCTACGTTCCTGTTCTCCCCCCTTCCCTCCCCAAGCAACGATGCCCTGGAGCATCAGCCTCCTCCAGCCCACAAAGTGGTTACGCGCCGGAAAGCTCTTCCAAAAGAAGCTGCTGCTTTGGTGGGAAAGGAATCAAATGAACTTCCCCTCCCAAGAGAAGAGCCGTTCTAGCCCATCTCGCTGTCAAAGGCTTGTCAGCACGCACAGCTGGAGACATGAAAGGATGGAAGTGGGAAGATTAAAGACTTGAAATAAATTCCCAAAGAAACTAGACCTCCTTAGCTCTTGGGGTAACTATTTTTTAATTTTTTTTTTCTTGTTGGTTAAAAGTAAAACTTTGAGAGCGCTTCACATTAAATAACTTGCTGGATGGACGGCCCAAGCGGTTTCTGCCACTACCTTGAACAATTCTGAGAAGGGCCTGAAAAAAAATACCGGCATATTCATCAAATTAAGAGAAAGCACCAAGAACCCCAAACCAGCATCTTCGCAAGTGAATTCAGGGAGAAATTTCAGAATGAGGCTTTATAAGTACCCTCAAAACAAACAAAAAAGACCATCAGCAACACTTTCCTTTTTTTCTCAGAATGGTTCTTGCATTGGTTCCCTCAACAAAGAGAGGGACTCTTGGTCAGGAAGTGGAGTGACAGGACAAGGGGTAATGGTTTTAAACTGGAAGACGGGAGATGTAGATGAGATATCAGATCCTGGAAGGCTGCTCTAAGGTCTCCCTGAAGCTTTCTCTTCTCCAGGCTGAACAGCCCCAGCTCTCTCAGCCTGTCCTCACAGCAGAGGTGCTCCAGCCCTCTCATCAGCTTGGTGGCCCTCCGCTGGACCTGTCCCAACAGGTCCATGTCCGTTCTCTGTTGAGGACTCCAGAGCTGGATACAGGACTCCAGGTGGGGTCTCATGAGCACAGAGTAGAGGGGGAGATCATTGAACCAAGCTCAGAAAATCCCCAATTAAGCACCCTCTAAGACAAGAAACCTTCTCCTCAAAGTATTCCAGGACAAGAAACTCTTGAGGTCAATCACTTTCCCACTCCTTCCAAGGTGTTTATAGGGCTTAACACCATCACTCCATTCATAAAAGTGCCCAGGATCCTACTAGCCCTCCTCAAGGGATCACTGAAGGCACAGGGCAGAAGGACCTGTATGGACATAAATTAGCAGGTTAATCTATCATCAGTAAGATGAAAAATAGAGATAAGTGAGGGGGAAAAAGAAAAAATAAAAAAATAAACGAGGTGTGTCTCATGTCCCTGTTCCCAAATCTGGCAATCTAGCTTGTTTTAAGAATGATTTTCAACTGAAAACAGGGAATCTAGCATGAACACTCAAGCCTGTGCAGGGGTTTCGGACTTCCACTTTCCCTTGAATCCATGAGATGTGAGCATCATGGTCTAGGTAAGGCATCAGAGACAGCAGAGCATCCACACTGCTTTCCAGAAGTCAGAAGACTTGGCTTTCCCAATTAGGACGCAATTTAAGAACTAACACAGGTATCTTCACATCCAGATTACAATTCAGCTGACGTGCAATCGCAAGTCTGTTTGACTCATGGTTGATTTGATGGTGGCTTGATCTTCTCCAAACTTCAGCAGGTCCTTCCCCATTTCAGATTCTGTGGGCTTATCAGCAGTATGTTCTAGTGGGAGGTGTCCCTGCCCATGGCAAGGGGGTTAGAACTGGATGATCTTTAAGGTCCTTTCCAACTCGAACCATTCTATGATTCTATTACCTGAAATGCTTTAATTTGGAGGAGCGGTTTGTTTTACATCTCTGAAACGAGTTGTTTCCATAAGGCTGGGGCTGATTGGGACCTGGAAGATGGGCTAATAATGGCAGAATTCAGGTCAGAAAAGAAAGTGCTACTTTTCCCATTCAAACCCAGGACTCTTATGTAACTGTTCATAAACCAGCTTAAGAGATAGCTNGCTGAAGAGATAGCGGAAGGGGGAGGGGGGTGGGGAAATAAAACTCTCATCAAACATAAAATCATCCCACTACCAGCTTACTCAAAGCCTCATCCAGCCTGGCCTTGAACCCCTCCAGGGATGGAGCTTCCACAACTTCCCTGGGCAACCTGTTCCAGTGCCTCACCACCCTCACACCAACGAAGTTCTTACTAATATCCAAACTAAATCTCCCCTCTTCCAGTTTAAAACCATTACCCCTTGTCCTATAACTCCACTTCCTGACCAAGACTCCCTCTCCTGTTTTCCTGGAGCTCCCTTCAGATCCTGGAAGGCTGCTCTAAGGTCTCCCCGGAGCCTTCTCTTCTCCAGGCT
>VZRU01010713.1:0-18178 GCA_013398155.1 Pedionomus torquatus
TTAATTTAAAACCATTACCCCTTGTCCTGTCTTTACAAGCCCTAATAAAAAAATTGTCTCCACCCTTCTTATAAGGTCTCTTTAGGCACTGGAAGGCTGCTGTAAGGTCTCCCTGGGGACTCCCTCCTTCTCTTCTCCAGGCTGAGCAATACCAATTCTATCAGCCTGTCCTCACAGGAGAGGCGTTCCATTCCTCTGATCTTTGTGGCCCTCCTCTGTACCGTCCCCAACAGGTTCGCATCGTTCCTGTGCAGGGGGCCCCAGAGCTGGATGCATTACTCCAGGAGGGGTCTCACAAGAGTGGAGTAGTGAGACAGAATCGCCTTGCTCGACCTCCTGGCCAGGCTTCTTTTCACACAGCCCAGGATGTGGTTGGGTGTTCTGTTGACTTGTATTCTGCATCCCATTATTCTAGTTTACAGTAGGAATTTTGAATAAAATTCCCTGTATCTACACCTAAATTATTCATGTGTATGCCATTTCCATGCCAGACATTCAGGGCTTTTTCATGTGTTCCTGTTCTCTCATTCTTTCCCTACGCCACCCCCAGCTTGCTTCCCTTACTACTTGAGCACGAGGAAGTCTGTGGTGGGACAGGTTCAAAGCTATGACTGGAAAATCGGCCTTTAGACTTTGAGGCATGGGAAAGGAAGAAATACCAAAACAAATAAAATAAGAAAATGTTTAATATTAGTAGGGTAGATACCTAGTTACAGCTGAAAAATTAATACTTGTTTTGTTACTTTGTGTTTTTAATACAGTCACTGGGTTTGGTTCTCGTTCACGCCCACAGTCGTTGGATAGCAGAACCGGCTGCTCAAAACAGTACTGCAGAAAATTCAGTGGGATTGGATGAGAATGCACCAAAGAGAATTGAACCCAATGTTTCATTATGGCAGTTTTACCTTTCTCGGTAGGTGGCTTCACAGAATGGAATTTGTTTCCTTGATTAGGGTATTCCCCAGCGGTGCCAAGCTGTGGTCCTAGGGCACAACACTTGTAGACTTGCGGATCAGGCCACTGTAGGATTTCTTCAAACCGGAGACAACATTTCATAAAAAAAAAAAAAATACTCCAACATTAACACCATTTGTCCAATCTTTTTGAAGTAATCAACATGATCAGGAGCCAGCTGTCCTGTGCATCAGAACACCTCATTTTTATGCTAGTGTAGACACCTTTCAGACCACACTGGAAAATGCATTTTCTGACTGCACTTGACAAATTATTTATGCAGAGCTGCTGATCATTCACACACAACTGCAGAAAGTGCAAAATCCTTGTCACTATTGCTTCTCCTTCAGCTCAACTGAAGTTACTGGCACCTGTGGCTTTATGCTACTTCTGAAAACTCGGAACTATCTGTTTTAGGAATTCTTCCCCCCATCTTGTCAGTTCAGCTTGCATCACAGTAATCGTTTTGGTAGAGGATAATAATTGAAAATTTCTACTTTGTTGTGGGGAGACTGGTGTTAAACCAGTTTGCTGTAGCTGTTAGTGAATGTTTTACAGTAATTTCTCTTACTGGGAATACTTTTTAGATAAGATTTTGCAAGTACTTTGTGACATCTGAAAATTCTTACATTGTTAATAATACAGAGAATGATTACTGTAACCCTAGCATATTTGAATGTCTCATGTTAGAAAATCTTTTGACTGCAATTTCTGTAACTATAAATTACAATGAACTATTACCCTTTCTAAAGCAAAGGGATGTCAGAATGCTGTTATAAACAACAGGTTGTATATACTGTGTGTTTACTTTTTGTCTGTTTTAGAATGGCCAGTATGGATATCGAACAAGTGATCACTCTTGGATTAGCCCTTCTCCTTGCTGTCAAATACATTTTTTTTGAGCAAGCAGAGACTGAGTCCACACTCTCACTGAAGAATCCTATAACCTCTCCAGTGGTGGTCCAGAAAAAGGTTCCTGATAATTGTTGCAGGAAACAATCTGGACTTCTGAAAAACAATCAGAAATCTAACACAGCAGAAGAACCTTTAGTTCCCAAAGACGGAAATGGTAATTTTTAAGATTTTGAAGTCCTGAACACTTGGAACAAATAGTGAAATCTTGTTAGTGCATTGTATTTGGAATCAAAACTTAAGAATTTTGTAAACCAAAGTTAATTTTAATTGTCTTTATGCAGCTGAAGTCATAAAACCTGTATTAGCGGAGTCATCAACCAAGGCTACATTTGTAGTTGGCAGTTGCAGCCCTATGGAAACTTCTCCATTTCTTAATGGAAAAGAGGAAGAAATTGAGTTACCTAAGGAACCGCGTTCTATTGAGGAATGTGTTCGTATACTTGGAAATGCAGAGGTATGAAATCAACTTTTTTTTAAACACCTACTGCAGCATTTGATTTAACAATTCTTAAATGGTTAATATTTCAGCTTTTAAATGGTCCTATTGATTGCAATATCATTCTTCAGAAAATTCTATGACTTCAGTAACTTGGTTGGGGATTATGACTAAAATAAAAGCCTTTCATAAGTCACTTCTCCAGTCACTTGGGGCCAGGGAGGGTTGGGGGGCACGCAGCTTCATCATTTGTGGCATACCAAGTCATTGAAGCTTTATCGTGTAGTTAAGTGGGTGTCTGAGTAATAAGTTTTTTAACATATCCTGGCCTAGTATGAAACCTGACCTTGGCAGTTGGTTTCTTTAGATGTATTCTGATAACGTCAAAGTGAAGTTGTTACTCTTTTTCACTTGAAGACACCTAAAAGGATTTTCACCAAGAGAATCTGTATTTTTTCTCCTCACCCTTTAAATTTCCAGAAAGGGGCAAAATTCCTTACTGATGCTGAGGTTATCAACTTAGTTAATGCTAAGCATATTCCTTCATACAAACTGGAAACCCTGATGGAAACTCAGGAGCGAGGTGTGTCCATTCGCAGACAGATGTTATCTAAGAAACTCCCAGAACCTTCATCTTTGCAGTATCTTCCTTATAGGAATTATAATTATTCTTTGGTAAGTAAAACACAGACAAGCAAAACTCACTGTAAAATCATTTTCCAAGTACACGAAATACATGCTCAAAGTAATGTTTATGAATTAACAATGAGCTTGGTCAAAAGTGATGTAGAAGGCAGGTGGGGGAGAGGGAAAGGCAGACATAAGGCGCTACCTTTTATGGCTCTTGATGATTTTAAACTTAAGAAGGTAGGTAAGTTTTGTAGCTTACCCCGAAAAATACTTCCTACCAAAACATGCAGCTACCTTATCTGAGAAACGCATAATTCTACTAATACTATATGATTATTATCATTCAGTTCAGCTGAATGATAATACTACCTTGAGTTCAAGTTAAAATGGAAGTTTATTTAAAATTCATTTAATGGTATTAGGGTTTTTTTTTTAATCGTATTTAAGACTTAAGCCTGAATATGTCTGCCAAATACTAGACTTGAACATTATTAGCTGTTGATAGCTGTAGCTGTTTTTGGGGTGGGAACTGGTTGCTTTATGGGTAGGGTTGTGGGTTTTTTGCTGAGGTGCCTTGTAGTCACAGGCATAGTATGTGGCATGCTGTACCATACCACTCAACTGTAACCTTAATGATACCTTTTCTATTATTTTTGTAAGGTTATGGGAGCTTGCTGTGAAAATGTTATTGGATATATGCCTATTCCTGTGGGCGTAGCAGGACCACTATTTTTGGATAACAAAGAGTTTCAGGTGCCAATGGCAACAACAGAGGGATGTCTTGTAGCAAGCACTAATAGGGGATGCAGAGCGATATGTGTAAGTATTGTTTCACTAGCTTGAAAACATTTCTATATTAAAAAACATATTTGGGGTAATACAAGGATGTTTTTGACTTCCTAGAAACTAAAATTCGCTTTCAGTGATTGTGCTTTGTTTCCCTTCTGCTTTGATTTTTAGCTTGGTGGAGGAGCTCATAGCCGCATTCTGGCAGATGGCATGACCCGAGGACCTGTTGTAAGGCTGCCCTCTGCTTGCCAGGCTGCAGAAGTGAAAGTTTGGCTTGAAAGCCCTGAAGGCTTTAAAATAATGAAGGAAGCTTTTGACAGCACAAGTAGGTTAGTACAATGGCCATTCCAGTCTTATTTCCTGACATAAGACTTCAGTGGATGGTAGACAGCTCCTAATTGGTTTGTCTGTTGGGTTGTTTTTTTTTCGCATACTGTGATACAGGAACTGCATACTCATTTTGGCTACCCATGTAGTGTGCATCTAAGAGCAAAAGTCACTCTGGCTATATACTAATGCTTGTAATAAACACTTTCCAATGACAAATGGTAAACAAGTGTATCTTAGCAACAAGTACATTTGCATTGTGTACTACATAATGTGTTATTTATTTTGTCTAAGCGTTTAAAAATAAACAAAAGCTTATTTGGATATTCTTGTTACTATGCAAAAAGTAATTGGAAGTTTGGAATCTAGCCTTTCAGATGGTATGACTAATATTAATAATGAATTTGTGAGGTCCCAGAAAATACACAATAAACTCATGCTAGAATTGAAATGCTAAAAAATCTAAAATAGTACTTGGAATAAGTCTATGTTGAGCCCTAGAGTTTTTCCTAAGACTTACAATTTCCTTATCAGTTTTGTTTCTTACCCGTCTTAGAAATGTCAGCCAAGGACATAAGTGTATTTCAGCCAGAATCAACTTACTCTGCTGTTTAAATGCAGTATTTTCTGGTTTTTGTTTAACTTGCGGAGCTTGCACTATTGCCAAAAATAGCATGGATTTTGCCTTGTAAAAATGAAATAATAATTTCCAATGCTGCACTATTTATACCTGTTAGTCAGATGTTTTAAGGAATACAAATTAATTAAATTTATGTTATCGCTTCAGGATATTTTGGGTTTTTTTCATTAATTCCAGAGACAGAAAACATAAAAAGGCAGTGACTGCTTTTATAGTGAACGTCTGTGAAGTATTTACTTGAGAGAACCAAGTGCATGGTGGCTGAAGGCTTTTTCCTGTGCTGAGAGGAGGAACACAGTGTAGTCAGCAACACTATCTGCAATGATTTACTGTCATTTTCCCACTTAAATTTTAAATTAAACTTTTCCCTTGAGGATTGTAAGTAATAGCTAAATTTCCTTGCAGGTTTGCCCGCCTACAAAAACTTCTCATCTGTTTGGCTGGTCGTAACCTTTATATCCGTTTTCAGTCTGGAACAGGGGATGCAATGGGAATGAATATGATTTCAAAAGTAAGGAGCAGTCCCCTTAAGTCTTTTTAATAGATATGTATTTCTTTTAAAAATAATACACAAGTCATAGTCTACCAATGTGTGACTACCTGGCATGTGAAGACAGAAAGATAAGACATGGTACTGTTTGCAGTTCTATAAAATAATAAATGTGGTTTGCCTTGTCAAGTGTAAACAAGAACAACATGTGAACAATGACAAAAAAAATTGTATTTGTTTTTTGACTATTAATATTATTTAAAGAAAGTATTCTTGATAGTATGGAAGTTAGGCTTGTTGCTTTGCTGCTTTGGGCCAAAGATTTTACCCAGCAGTAAATAATCTGTTCCTGTATTTATCGCTTACTTCTGAATAAAGGATTAGGAGTCTGATGAATGGCAGCAGAGGGGTGTTCTCTGGTTTTGTTTGATTATTTTTAATTTTTTTTTAAACACAAATGTGGAAGAACCTGAGGCATGTCCCATAGATTGGGAGGATACCTTGTGCTGTTTGAGATTATTACCATTTGCCTATTCTATGCAAAATTTATGCCTATCAGAACCATTACATAAATGGATCTGGTCATAGGCAGGCACTAAACAGAGCAGACCTTTTATCTGATTCCTTAGTGTAGAGAAGCTCCTTCCACTATATCCAAAATTAATTAATATCACGTCTGTAGTGTTTGACGTAGTTCATGTTGTATCTTCATTATGGTAAGCATATGCCCATTCACCTACAGTGAATATAACCCAGATAGTCCATACGTACTGAGAAGAACCAACTATTCTCCATCTAATTCCCCAAGTGGGAAGATAGTGATAATTGGGGTTTTTCTCCTGTTTCAGGTTCCTTCCTGAAATTACATTGTTCTCTTCAACTGTAACTGATGATCTGACTAGACTTAATCTAATCTTGCTATTCCACTTGTCCCTCAGTAGCTTAATTTGCAGCTGTAATGGTACACTAGCCTTCTATCTGTTTCTCTTCTAACAGGGTACTGAAAAAGCACTGGCAAGGTTGAATGAAGAGTTTCCTGACCTCCAGGTTATAGCTATCAGTGGTAACTATTGTACAGACAAAAAACCTGCTGCTATAAACTGGATAGAGGGAAGGGGAAAGTCTGTTGTCTGTGAAGCAGTCATTCCAGCCAAGGTTGTTAAAGAAGTAAGTGCTTTGTTTTACTCGTTTATAAAAATGCATATATTTTACAAAACTGACACCTATCTTACATCATGAATACTAACTGTAGGTTGTTTTCCAGGTAAGTGTAATTCCTATATGTATTTTTTTGGTCACTGCTGTAGGATAAGCCAATCTTCCTGAGACAGTAGATATTTTTTCCTTTCATTGTCTATTTTGACATAATGTGCATGTATTTAACGATGCATATCTAGTTGAAGGATTTTTGCTTTTTATCTTTGAAAAATTGTGCTGCAGTTTGACAGATTTTTACACATGGGGTTTTCCCTGTCATTAAACCCAGGCATTTTGATCATTTCAGTCATTTGTCTCTTGCACAAACCTGGCATGCTCTTGAAGGTTTGTAGAGCTGCTACTACAACCAAAACAGATAAGCAGGTACTCCAGTGAATTCCCAACTGCATTAGCATCCTGTGTGGTGAAGGGTGATCTTTATAACCAGTACCAGTCCTAGCCCCTGCCAAATTTGCCCTGCATCATAACAGCCTATGATAAATTCTCTTCTGCCTGAGCCCAGGAGACCAGGTGTGTGTCAGACCAAATCTAGTGCCTGTTACCTGCTCACCAGCACTGGCCATGAGAGATGGTACCCAGGGAGGAGTTTACTGCACCACGCTCAGCATAGTCTTCCATCAACTTGTCCAAGATTTCTTAATTGCTGCTTTCGTATTTGATGGATTATTGATGGTCTGTTTGTTTGTTTTCTCCCAGTAATTAGTCTGGTCCCTTTGTGAAACTGTAAGTTTTTAGCACTAGTATTCCAGGCAGAGCTACACCTTGTGTGAGAACTATAACACACTGACAATTCCCTAGTTTTGTGCTGTAAGAGATACTGAAAACTGTCTTCAACCTGCTGCTCAAGATTTTTAAGGTCTAACGTAGCCTTTCTACCTTCCCAGCTATTCTTATTTTGAGGCTAGAAAGTACTAGTTTCTTTATGAGGAATGAGTAAAAAGACCATTCTAGCATGTCCTTGAACATCCTTATGTTGAAATCTTTTTCAGTTCTAAAATTCAGAGTTGGAACACAGTATTCAAAGTGTATGGGGGGGCTGGATTTATACCTTGACATAATTACCATCTTTTTGGGTTTGTTTCCTGCTAGTTTCCTAATTTTCAAATTGTTTGCATTTTTACAGCTGATTCAGTGCAAGTATCGATATAACCTGAAGATGTCATTCCAGAGTAGTAATGGGGAGCCAATCCTTTGGTATACGAGCATGTACAGTTCTTCAGTAAATTTGGGCTGGTTTTCCCCAACCATGTACATCATACATCACTATAATTGCTTAAATTGAACTCCAGTACTTAAAGTTTAAAATTTTTGTCAGTGTTGTAGACTTTGTGCAGATATATCATCAGTTCCTATTCCTACTATGGTGGAGTATCTTAAATTATGCATACAGCACTATTTCTTCTTGTTCTCTGTGATCATTTTTACACAAAATTCAGTGTAGATCTTCTATCCGAAGTTTTCAAAATACAGTCAGTGTAGTACAAATGTGCCCCTTAAACGTGCACAGTAATACCAAATTATCTACCAGTGTAGCACAGTGGTTTGTATTTGAACTTGTCAGTTTAGTTCTGGATTCTTACGCAGAGCAAAACTGGAGTGTCTGGAGGAACTTTGATGGAATGTTGCCCTTATGTAATTAGTGGGGTATTTCTGCACAGTTAATTTTTTTTCATTCTGAACATAAGTGAGAATTTGAAATGGAGCAGGTAGCTGGTGAGCTTTTCTTAAAGGTCTGTGCAAGTCCAAACCCATCACACTGACTTTTCCATTGTTACTCGGACAATGCAGCCTGCGTTGCAAAGGGCTCCTTTTGGATAAAAATAGAAGTGGATATAGAGATCGATGATTGAGCTGAAGTCTGTATGGAAGCAGATAAGGGGTGAGGGCTTATTAACCATAAATAGGTATGTTCACTCCTAAGCAAGGAATGGTGTAGTAAAGGCATATTTCTTTGTCTAGGTATTGAAGACAACTACTGAAGATATAGTTGAAGTCAATATAAACAAAAATTTGGTGGGTTCTGCAATGGCTGGTAGCATTGGTGGCTACAATGCACATGCAGCAAACATTGTGACAGCTATCTACATTGCCTGTGGTCAGGTAGGTTTGTTTCACACCAATACAGGTTTTCTTTAGTTCAGTAATTCATAACCAAACACTTGGTTGAGTGTTTTGTTTTGTTTCTCCCTCCTGATTTGAAGGATGCTGCGCAGAACGTGGGCAGCTCTAACTGTATCACTTTGATGGAGCGAACTGGTTCCACCAATGAAGACCTCTACATCAGCTGCACAATGCCTTCTATAGAAATAGGAACTGTCGGTGGAGGCACCAACTTGCTCCCACAGCAGGCCTGTTTGCAGGTATAAGTCAGAAGATTTAAACCAACTTAGCTTCTTGTATCAAAGCTCACTTTCATGTTATGTATGTTGTGTCCAAGTAACGTTGTGGGAATGGGATCTCTCGGGACTTGGTGGATTTGATGTGAAAGTTTTAGAACTACCTAATGAATTTTTTTGATGTATCTACTTCCTAAAGCTTAAGATACTTAATACTAAAGAGATGTACTGCTAGTTGATTAGATGTAATTTATAAAGTCTTTTAATACTAAATGTAGTGTAAATGTACTTAGATTGCAGATGTACTTAGATATGCAGCATAATACTGCATATTTTTCTGTACAGATGTTAGGAGTTCAAGGCGCGAGTCAAGACAACCCTGGTGAAAATGCCCGTCAGCTGGCTAAAATTGTTTGTGCTACAGTGATGGCAGGGGAATTATCACTGATGGCAGCTCTTGCAGCTGGACATCTAGTCAAAAGCCATATGATCCACAACAGGTAAGAAATGGAAAAATTCTTGTGTTTCTCTGCTGTTTTGCCCTTCTTCCAAGTACACAAGTTTCAATAATAGTGACATTAGTAATGGCAACATACAGCAACAGCAGTGTAACATTTTAACTATCTAATTTAACTATCTCAGGTAGTTATCTTAACTTCTTATTTTATTAGGTCAAAAATAAATCTACAAGATCTTCAAGGAACCTGCACTAAGAAGGCAGCTTGAATACTAAATCAACTTTGAAATGAAGAATTGTTCTAGCAACTGTCCAGTTGCATGGGGATATATATATATATAAAAAAAAAAAAAACAACAAAAATCTGTGAAGTTTAGAATAAAAATCGCCTTCAGCTCAATGATGTCTGTGTAAGATAAACTGAGAGATCAGTGGACTTGTGTGAGACTTCTTAGGCCTTTGACCTTCTTCAGTAGTTAAAGAAAGCGTGGTTCGACTTGATGAAAGTCATTAGGTTTAATGAAAGAAATCCTGTCAGGTGTCTTGTACAGGGCTATGGAATTCTTACTCTTAGACATCATTTTGTAAAGGGTCAGTCTAATGTTTTTACAGATAGATCATTTTGACTAGTAAGCTGCTGGTAACCTATCAAGTTGAAAAGTGATGTAATGTACTTTGTACATTTAANTATGATCCACAACAGGTAAGAAATGGAAAAATTCTTGTGTTTCTCTGCTGTTTTGCCCTTCTTCCAAGTACACAAGTTTCAATAATAGTGACATTAGTAATGGCAACATACAGCAACAGCAGTGTAACATTTTAACTATCTAATTTAACTATCTCAGGTAGTTATCTTAACTTCTTATTTTATTAGGTCAAAAATAAATCTACAAGATCTTCAAGGAACCTGCACTAAGAAGGCAGCTTGAATACTAAATCAACTTTGAAATGAAGAATTGTTCTAGCAACTGTCCAGTTGCATGGGGATATATATATATATAAAAAAAAAAAAAACAANATCTGTGAAGTTTAGAATAAAAATCGCCTTCAGCTCAATGATGTCTGTGTAAGATAAACTGAGAGATCAGTGGACTTGTGTGAGACTTCTTAGGCCTTTGACCTTCTTCAGTAGTTAAAGAAAGCGTGGTTCGACTTGATGAAAGTCATTAGGTTTAATGAAAGAAATCCTGTCAGGTGTCTTGTACAGGGCTATGGAATTCTTACTCTTAGACATCATTTTGTAAAGGGTCAGTCTAATGTTTTTACAGATAGATCATTTTGACTAGTAAGCTGCTGGTAACCTATCAAGTTGAAAAGTGATGTAATGTACTTTGTACATTTAAAAAGAAAAAAAAGAATAGTTGGTCTAAACTTGGCTTGAATGTACTGGTCCTTTTCATCGTTATTTTCTGGTTAGACAAGCATGCTTTTTAAAGAGATGGCATCACTTTTCATGAACTCCCGGTTTTAATTTTGTTCACATGTACAACTTATGTCTTAGGCTATAAGACAATTTTGTTGAATCATATTAGTTTTGTAGAAACCTCTGTCTGTACTTAATTTGTAAATTAATTGGTACTTAATTTGCTGCTGTATCAGCTAAGCAGCATACAATGTTCTAACTCCACAACTTAAGTTACTCCTTTACAGAAAACTTGTGACCTGTAAAGATCTGAAGTGTTTAATATAGTCTGTACTGAAGGAGGGAAAAACACTGTCCTCAACTGTTTTGTTATTTTGCTCTTATTATTTAGTTCAGGTAAAAAAAAAAAGTGCATTCAAACAACAGGAGTCAAGAACAGATGTTTACACTTCTTCTTTTAAAAGAGATCTCTTAAGGTACAGTGTGTTTGTATATTCCTAATTATTATTTTTTTTAAGTGTTTGACGCCTTTATTCCCTAGAAGTAGGTGTGTATCCACAGCTTAAGCCAACGTAAAATGGAGCCAGAAAATCACACTGTTCTTTGACGCTATTTTTTTTTTTACGTTTTAATTAATTTTGAACTTTCTTTGTGAAGGGGGAGTATTTATTTTAAGAAGAAACCTTATCTTTTTTTTTTTTTTCAGTGAAAAGAACTAATTAAGGGAATTCAGTGAAATGACATGTTAATACAACAGCAGTTTTTGTATTAAAACACTGTACTTGGACCAGTAAAGCAGTCTCAGGTGTTCTTAATGTAATACAGAAAACCCAGGTGTGCTCTGGTTTGATTCACCTTTAGGAATATTGCTCAAAGCATTGCCCTGCCTAGTTAATCACAGGACAAAAATTGTTAAAATGCTTGATGTTGGGTTGGTTGGGGTTGGGTGTTTTGTTGTTTGTTTTCGTTGGTTGGTTGGTTTGGGTTTTTCTGTTTGTGTTTTTCTTGGGGGGATGAAATCAGTGGATTGGACTAGGTTTCTTACAGGAACACAGTCCTCAAAGCGGTGACTAGCAGAGGTGCTCTTCCAATGTGCAAATTTGATATAAATCATGACGGGTTGTTTTGTAGTGCATCCACACATTAATATCACTGTAATGAGTTCATAATGCTAATGTGCAAGCATGAAGATATGCTACATGCTAGATCTGTTATGATAGCATGTAAATAATCATGAATGTTTATCTTTTGCAGTATTGTTGCTAATTGCTATCATTTTGTTTAAGGAAAGGTGGAACTACTTTGTTTCTATTTTCATTCAGTGATCTTATTTAAATAACACTGTTCTGGCAACGAACGGTGGTTCAGTGTTGATTTTTGGTGGATTGAACTGACATTCTGTCTTGCAGAATTAACATTTTGTATTAATACTAAATTGTGTACATTTTGGTACAAAACTACTTTTTAAGTTTCAGTAAAACAATGGCAAATGCATTGGCTTAATTGTGATATTTTAAGTTTACTTCGTGTCTTAGTGACATACCTTACTAGACAACATAAAATTAGAGGGTTAAGGAAAATTAACGACTGGCCTATAGTACTGAATGCCTCTGACACTGGGGCTTCTCAGCCTGCTTTGCAGAAGCCTGTACTCGATTCTTCTCCTCGAATCTGAATTACGCAGTGCCCAAATGGCAGAACTAATTCACTGCAGCATTAGCGATACCTTCTGGTTTGGGCATTTCTCCTGTCTTCCAGAAAACCGTTGATTTTACTTGTGGCAGTTTCTCACACGTCCACCAAATCCAAAGTTTCAAAGCTGATTTTTAGTCTGTTAACTTGCTACCTGAATTTTAGACACTGCTTTCACCAGGAAAATGTAATTTTATCAAAATACTGTATATTCTTGCAAGTCATGTTAAGCTGCAAGAGTAAGAGAACCCAGCAGAACTAATTGAAATCCGTACCAGAGCTTTTAATACTTAGTGAATGTCAGCAGCAAAGGGGTTAAGCTTTTAGACAGTGGCCTACCCACACATCATGAGAACCTATAAACAATCCCCCCCCCCCCTTTCCTCACCTGTGGTCCAACTCCCGTGGCCTCAGTATTGACCATCAGTCTATAACTGGGCGTACAGTGCAGGCTGCATTCCTCCTCAGTCTCCTTCAAGAAGACTTTTTCAGAATTACAGGTTCACGTGAAGGGCTCTTGTTTCCTAGCACACACTGACATTTTTTGTGCAGCCTTGTACTGTTTGCTTTGAGCCCTTGGCAAAACCAAACCAGCTGTTTGTAAGCAAGTTCCTAAAGCTGCCCCAACTTAAATTCTATACTACTACATTTTGTAACATTTTCCACATATTTTAAAAGCCCCCCCCAAAAAATAAAAGAAGTGGGAATAGTGCATTTGACTCTGATAACCATTTTGTTCTCTCTGTATCTCCATTACCCCCTTTCCTTGTGTCCTGAAACCACTTTACCCCCACTACATACAGGTCGCCTCCCTGCTGTCTGACATGAAGGTTTGGGAGCTGAGAGGCCTGAAGTTCTGCAGTTGTGTCTAATTACACAATTGCTGTCAACTTTGATTTCCCTCAGCCCGAGTAAGACGTTTGCAGTGAAGCGTGCCTTTCCCTGTCTTCCTGACAGAGTGGCTTCTGCTCACAGCGCGCATCGGTGAAGAACTCCCCCTTCTGCAGCTGTGGTACCACCAGTCTGCAGCAGCTGCCGCTGCAGCGATGGGATGGGGTGTGCCAGCAAGGGCACAGCTGCTCCTGGGAAAGAGCTCAGCCAAGAGCCCGATGCTTTCATTGGGAGCGTCCAGGTGTACGCAGGCTCCAGCTGTGTCTGCGCACAGCTCTGTGGGAACAATGTCCATTCTAGGTGTGAACCCTGCTGGTAAGGTGAATACAGCTCTGACAAAAGCTGTGGCAGACACCTTTCATTTGCCTTTTGGGGCGGAGTGAGAGCTCTTACGACTCACAGCGCTTTCAAGATACATCGTCGTCTCCAGCTCCTTTGAGTCATAACTTACCATTTCTGAGTTTATGTCCTCTTACCTGTCTCTCTTTGGCACAATGACACCCGCTGAAAGGAGCAGATGATGGTTTGGGCTCCAGGTGTTGTCTGTGTTCCGGACGCAGTTTTTCTGCCCCACAGATCCTCTGTGTTGCCTCAGGGGAAGCTTGTATTCCTGGCAGAGTCATCTTGCCTTACAAGCAAGGCAATTACAGTGCTGTGCCTCCAGTGACACTCCTAGTGCTGACAGTTCCGTGCCATCATCTTCCTGCCCTGAGATGGCTGCTGGCCCCAGGCTCTCTTGACGCACCAGCCCCAGGGAGGAGGCCTGCCTCTGAAGCAAACCTTATCCCTACAGCACTCTAGGCCTTTCACAGTCTATTACACAACGCAAAATTACCTAGTGACCCATCGTCAGTGCTGGTTTGTGTTTGGTCTGCCATCTGTTGCTTCATCTACACGGGGGGAGACTATGGGCTTTAACTGTGGCTTGCACACATTTTTCCCCAGTTGCAGAACCCACTAGGACTTTGACCATCTAGGACAACATGGTGGGTTGACCCACCATGCTGCTTGCTTACTCCACCCTAGCAGGATGGGGGAGAGAATCTGGAAGTGTAAAAGCAACAAAACTTACGGAGCAAGATAAAGACAACAGTTTAATAGGTAAAGTGTGGCTGCACACCCAAAGCAAAATAAGAAATTTATTCACTCCTTCTCAGCAGCAGGCAGGGCCTCAAGCATACTCGTGGTTACTTGGGAAGACAAATGCCATAAACACAAATGTCCTCATTTTCTCATTCTTTCCCCAAGCTTTTAGCGCGGGACACAAGGCCACATGGTGTGGATTATCCCTGTGGTGGGTCTGGCTCAGCCGCCTGGACTGTGTCCCCTCCCAGCCTCTTGACCAGACCAGCCTGCACACTTGCCGGGGGCACAGGGGATAAAGAAGTGAACCAAAAGCCTTGACGCTGCCAAACCCTTCTCAGCAATAGCCAAACACCAGTCTGTTACCAAGTCAAAAATCCAGAGCAACTGTCCCATACAGGGTGCTGTGAAGACAATTTCACCCCAGCCTGTACAAACCAGAAAATCTAGATCTTGGTGCCAGTATCTGCTGAGATCCACAACAGCCAAATAAAGACTAAAGACCTGCTGTTAGACTCATGTAATGGGTTGGGTTGGAAGGAACCTTTAAGTATCTTCCAGTCCAACCGCTCTGCCATAGGCAGGGACACCTCCCACTAGTCCAAGTTGGCTCAAAGCCCCATCCAGCCTGGCCTTGAACACCTCCAGGGATGGGGCATCCACAGCTTCTCTGGGCAACCTGTTCCAGTGCCTCACCACCCTCACAGGAAAAGATTTCTTCCTTACCTACTTCATTCTTCTGGGGAAGAATTGTAGAAGGTCAGCCCCTTTTCATAAATTAGAGTGCCAGGATGAAATAACCACACCATAAAAATTATGCCGATGGCTAGGGATACTGGGTGATAGACCAGTCTTGGACAAGCTCATCAAGCTCAAGATGTGCCAAGCCACAGAGGTCTGCACCTCCACCCGGTACCAGGACAGGGTTTGCCAAATTGCTTCCCACTTCCCCTGTGATGAAACACATATTGAAGGCAATCCCACAGCATGTGTGCACCACAGGCTGCAGCATCATCAATCCACAATCTCAGACAAGTGCTCTTGCAAGGAGCCAGTCACTGAAGTTGCCCTGAAAAGCCTAACTTCAGCCTCAAAAGAAGTGGGTGATGTTGCTACCTTCTTTTGCCCAGCACTGGTTCCTTGATCAGTGTTTTACCCCTAGGCCACTCCCAATCAAGCCCGATTGCACCCACTGTGCACTGGCACAACTTTGCTGCCAAGGATAAAACTTTTTTTAAAACAGGTACTTGAGTCAAGCCAAGTAGCAGTGTAACAGTGAGCACAGCAGCCCAGCTCAGTCCCCTTCACTCATGCATGAGAGCTGGTGTAGGCCTGTGTGAGGTGGCCCAGTTAAATTACTCTGAAAGAGTCAAAATTATCTCAGCTTTGGAGAATATTTGCTCTGAAGGAGTTCTTCATTACTGAAAAAAAAAAAAGGGCAGGTCTATTGGGTACACGGGGAGATACCACTCTTGGCAGAGTTTCTAGCCAAGACACTTTTCCAGGAATAATCTCAGCTTCCCTCTGTGAAAACTGTTTCTGGGTAACTAAATCCAAAGACCTGGGCACTTAATGTTCTTACCGCAGCTTCTTTTAACAAAACACTAAATTGGACATTTAAAATCCAGTGGACACAGTCACATAGTATAGAAGTATTCAAGTTCCTGTGCAACCTGCGCTAGGAGGACCTGATTTGGCAGAGGGGTTGGACTAGATGATCTCCAGAAGTCCCTTCTAACCCCGTATCATTCTGTGATTCTGTGATAGAAAACTGCATGGTATGTTCTGGTAATATGAACATAGCCAAGTCTGGAAGCCACCATGCTTCAGCTCTCTAACTTGAAAAATTTTCCTGCTTTGCAAGGTAGAGAGGAATAAATCGTAACCTGTATTATACTGAGGGTGATAATAAGTCATCAATTACTGGATGGGTGTTGTCATCTCTCTCTGTCTGTGTGCCGTAAGGTTACACAGGCCCTTTGCTTAAGGCAGCCCCTCAGCTATTGACACATCACTGCTTGTGGTAAAATGGCAGAGAACAGCCCCGTGTTCCAGAGTTACCTGCTAAGACAAAAAATGATGTTGTCGCGGTCTCAGCCAAACCCACCAAACCCTGAGCGACAGATCCCGCCCCCCCAACCTCCCCCTTTGGGTAAAGAGAGGAGAGGAAGGAGTTAAAGAGATTCAAGAGTTTAGAACAAACTAAACTACTTTAATGAAAATATAAGTAATATAATAAAAAGGAAATTTAGGAAAAAAAATAAAAAAGGAAAAAGGGAGTATACAGTATATACAAAACCGTATCAAGCTCCCAGGATGACGACCACGTCACCAGCAGGCCTCAGGAAAAGTCCCAAACTGGACCCAGCGACCGACAGGAGCTGGGCTCCAGATCTGGAGCCAGGAACGCCGAGATCGGGATCAGAGGCAGATGAACAGGCAGGGCCCTCCTTGGACGTCAGCCATTGAAGAAGGAGAAAGAAGGGGAAAGAAGAGGCTTGACCTGTTGATCCTTCAGCTTTTATAGGGGGCATGATGCTGATGGGATGGAATACCCCTGTTGGTCAGTCCTGGGTCACCTGTCCTGTCGGCTCCTCCTTGAAGGCGGGACCCTCCGACGGGCGAACGACAAAAATTATCTGACCTTGGTTCTTCCAGCAATAAGTCTAAACAAGGGCCTCTCAGCACCATCCCCCGGTACAATCAGGTCCTATCACTGCGAGACAGAACAGCTCCGTACAATGTGCTGTTAATTTCAGAGCCCAGCCAGCTAGGAGAGGCCTAGCTAAGAAAGCAAAACTGTAAAACAGAAAATTGGTTCATTTTACCTCAAACCAGGACAGACGTAATGTGTAATCCTAGCCTTGAAATTCTGTCAACAACTTTTAAAAATGTGAATTAGGCAAGGAACTCTTTACATAAAGTGCCTATTATATAACTGGAGTAATTAATTTTGACAAGTGCACACACAGATTTGTGGGGTAGGCTTTTTGTTATTAATTCACTATCAGTGAATAGAAGTGCTATATGCTTAGTCTCAGAGTGATTTTGATTGATAAAGGTGACAAAATGGGGATTCAGACCCCAAGTCTGTGAGATGAGAGTTTTAAAACCCCCAAGTTTCAGTGAAAAGGAAGAAAAAGAAGCTACACATGCAGTTTACATCTCTAACTGAGCCTTCTCCCTATAGTTTGTTCTGTTTCAATGTGTCTGGATCACACAATGCATGAGACGTTTCCCTGCAGGAGCTCTGCAGGGAGGGCTCTGCTCCGTGCACTTGTGATGTTGTGATACAGAGCTGAGACAAGGGCCTGGCCCCGCACGAGCATCTCATTTCTCTGACACAGCCAGGCCCATAAGGAGGGCTTTAAAGAGAGCAGAGCAGAACTTAGGTAGGTGGCTGGGAATAACGTGTTTACCCTCTGTTTCTATCTCTGTTTCTCTCTACCTCCTCCATCTGTCTGACCAACTGTCTTTTGTGTCTGCCGCATCCTATCTTCAATAAGTGCAGAAAAATGTTCCCTTTCAGATACCTGTAAGGTATGGAGGTGCACCATAAAGCCTCCAAGCCCAAGGTGACCTGCAGCTGAGAAGCTGTGGGACTGTGTCATTTCTGTCTTTACACAACTAATAAAGGGAGTTGGAGATGGTCTATGCACACGCGGAAGGTGCTTTTGCTCACCTATTTTCCCAGTCCTGCAAAGAAGTTGCCCAGATTTGGGGGAGAATTTATTTTCTGCATTGCACTACTGCATACCTCCTCAGGCTACGCAGCAGAACTGCAATTGGGGAATTTAAAAGAATATGCATTTCAAAAGAGAAAAGTAGACATCCTCTTAGGGGATTTTTTTTTTCCCTGGCTTTTCAGTAATGTTACCATGCACCTTGGCTCATAAGAAAAGGGCAATGGCAGACTGGTATGGAGTCTGAAGCCTTTTATCCACATCCTGTGGCTGG
>VZRU01010717.1:0-29908 GCA_013398155.1 Pedionomus torquatus
CTCTCTCAGCCTGTCCTCATAGGAGAGGGTGTTCTTTTGGTGTTTTTTGGTTGGTTGGTTGGTTTGGTTTTTGTTTGGTTTTTTTATTATTTTTTTTTTTGTGTGTTCCTGCTGAAGTCTACTACAGTAGATGACTTTTCCTAATTCTATAGTCATATTTTTCAGCATCTTTCATGTAGTAAAAAGAATCGATGAAATGGGAAATGAGAAGGTAGGGCTGTTACCCTCTAGGTTAAGCCACAGCTCCTGTCATAGCCTGAAGGTCTCCCCCCAAGCCCCAGTCCTGGGGCATAATTGCACAATCTCTTCCCCCTTCAACTGCATCCTGCCTGAAGCCATCTTGGTCATGCTAAAGCTGTGTGTCACATGTGCCTCCACACAAATTCGTATTCAGGGGTTTCCAGTGCCAAAGCAGCTTCATAAAATTAATTAAGTTTTTTATACACTGTTGTTAAAGCCTCATAAAAGAAAGCAAAGGAAAACAGGAGAGGAAATTATTTGAAAGAATTGTCTGCATATGAGTCTGTGCTTAAGCTATTTGGACACTCAAAACTGTTGTCTGATGAGTCTGATTCCTTTCAACAACTGTTCTTCTCATGAGGGATTGTTGGGGTTGTTTTGTTTGTTTTCTAGTTTGTTTTGGTTTGGGTTTTATCTGGTTTCTTAGGAAACAAATTATTTTCCAGTGGCATCTGTTCTATGTCCCAGTCCATCAAAGCAGAAAACAGTCTGTAAGACTGAGGTACAGAACATAAACCAGAAATGATCAGATGCCAGGTGACAATAAGAATAGCAGAAAAGGGGAACGAGGAATTGCTGGTTTTGTTATGACACATAGGAAGTAAACAGAAGAGCAGATGTGAGGAGAAAGTCAGATGCAATCTGCCACCTCAGAGACAGAAATTCTGTCACTAGAAGATGGATACTATAGCTATAGAAGAAAAAAATAGGCTTTTCCAAACATCCCTTTTAGTATACTGTAAAAATAGACCTTTTTTTTTTTTTTTTTTTTTTGTGGAGGTTTATTCTTCCTTCTTGTTTAGTCCTTACTGGCTTGAAACTACTGTTGCAGTAGTGACTTACTGTGGGCAATAGCTTGACAGCTCCAGCTCTGCTAGAAGATGAGATAACCTTTAGAAGGTCATGGTCTGCTTTTTTTCTGGACAAGATTTAATTAATGATTTAGAGATTAAAAGTTCTACAGCTCCTTGCGTGTTTCTGGAGATAGTTATTTGTCAAGCACTGATGAATGTTACACCTTCATTTCTAAGGTACAAATAGAGGCTCCAGTGATGGCATACCTATTGCTGTTTTGTGGTGCAAAGCCGTTATGCTGCTATACTTAAAGTATTGATGTTTTAATCGCATTTTAACATTACAGTTACACAGAAAATACTCATTTCAGTTAGTAATGTTTCAGACCTACACCAATCAAAACAGTAAACCAATTGAAGCTAAATATGTCTTTCCTTTGGCTGATAAAGCTGCTGTTTGTGGATTTGAAGCTTTTATCAGTGGAAAACATGTCATCGGAGAGGTAAAATGTGATTGCACTTTGCCTTTGATTGCACTTTGCTTTGCCTTCAATCTGAAGCCCCTTTGTTGTTACCACTTGCCTGGATTTGAAGGTAGTCATGTAATTTAAGAGAACATTGGTTAAGTTCTTTTGTCTATAGAGATGAAATTACTTATTTTGGAACAATTTTTCATAGGTTAAAGAAAAGAAAGAAGCACATAAGGAATATCAGAAAGCTATCAGTCAGGGTGATGGAGCTTATCTAATGGACCAAGATGCACCAGTATGTTGAATGTCATGATTTAGTACCTACCTGGAAATTTTGCATTGTCCACTTACAGATTTGGTGCTGAATTATGTCATTATTGGGTAACTCATTTTTGCTATTTGGACTATACATTTGATTGTGGTTTCCTTTTTCTTTTTTTTTTTTTTTTTTTTTTTTTTTGTTTGTTTGGTTGTTTTTTTGTTTTGTAAAAGATCTATTTACTTGATTACTTTTGCCAGAAATTAAGGAATTACTGAAAGTTTGACATTTCATATCATAGTCCCATTTTTCCTTACACTTGATCAAAACCAAATAATAGTTTCCGTGTAGCATTTGGTTTCAGTTTTAATTAAATGATTGTTTTGGAAAACATAGGCTTTAATGATGTCATTAAAGCTAGTTTGTGGGTTTTGTTGATTGGTTTTTGGTTTTTTTTTTTAGGATGTTTTTGTAATAAGTGTTGGAAACTTGCCACCAAATTCTACAGTTGTGATCAAAATCACCTATATCACCGAACTGAGTTTTCAGCATGGTTGCATCACCTTTCATCTGCCTGCTTCTGTGTCACCATGGCAACAGGACAAAGCATTAAATGAAAACACACAGGTTTGTTAACATACAATCTTAAAACAGCATCTTCTTGTTTTGAAGCAGAAGTTCTGTGCTTTGTAGTTACATGAGAGGCTTCAGTAAGCTTGTTTGTTTTCCATTTCACTTCATCTCTTTTGTTAGAAGGTAATTGTATATAGCTATTCTTGTCATAATGCAATATGAACACAACCATAGGAATGCTGTGCTTGGTAGAAAGCCTCTAACTATCTCTGAGGATGTATTTGCTCCTACAGGACTTAGAAAATTGACTTGAGTTGGCACATGTGACATCTTGTATTTTGAGTCACCAGCTGTTTCTGTGCTGCTGTTCCTTCTTTGGCTTGCAAAGACATTATATTATCTCCAGCTGAGCATCTGCTGAGCACCCTGCTCAGGGTGCTCAGGTTCTTCTCTGCTTCAGGGGCAAGGTTGCCCATCCGTTCTTCTGATGCCCTTGATGGTTCCTGAATTCTCCAGATGGGAGAGGAGGTCATTTCTGTGTTTAAATGCTAGAAAGAGCCAGAAATGGTCCTTGTGGTCCTAGTCCTGTGCAATCATATAGCTGTATCGTATGTCTGAGTGTTCAACTATCATGCCTTTGAGCCTGTATTATACTGAGTTCTGAAGTTCACTCTGTCTTTGGGAGAGGAACATCATCCATTCATCTTCATTTTAGCTGCTGTGGTGCTCAGATTACAAATCTATACAATTAAATAAAGAGGGTTCCACACAATCCAAATTTAGTGATAAAAGAAGGGAAAGAAGCTCCAGGATGATAGAAGTGTCAGGAATGACATACAAATATTTCATAACTGGTGCCAGTAATTTTTTTTTTCTTTGTAGGATACAATAAAAAAGGTTTGTGTTAAACAACTAAAACCACAGAAAACGTAAGTTACTTACACTAATATTGTTATCTGCCTTATTTTATCAATATTATTAAATTATTTATCAAATTTATTTAAAAATTATCAAAATTATTAAGTTAAAACATCTAAATGTGTTGTTTTCCTATTTATATGGAATATTTGGTGGTAAATTGCATTATCAAGAAACTAGTTTAATATCACCTTTCACTTTAATCTTGTGTCATCCTTAGATGAGTAATATGATAGGGGAATAACTTTTAGTTATTGCACTCTTTTTCTTTGCTAAAAGAAAGTTAATTTTGTTTCAGAAACATTTTTGTTACTAAGGATTATAGATAAATTCTTCAGGCACAAAACTTAATGAGATGATAATCTTAATTTTTTCAATATCACTGCACTTAATATTTTAGCCTCCTTTATATTTGTATTTTAAATAAAAAATTACAGTTATCTGACGCTGTGATGTTGCTGGCAAAGTAAGACTTCTTGGAAACTGAGTATTATAATTTTATTCCCAGTAATGTTTCTGCAAACGGCTGTTCTCAACCTGAATAACAAGCAGTGCAGGTAGCAGTAGCAGTAAATACGTTAAAACTTAATGCTCTTTCTATTTCCATATTAAAAACCATGAAAAGTGCTTTTTATGAGCATGTCCTAGTGTCTTCTCTGCTTCGTTGGCAAAGCTGGCACAAAACCACATCTGTTATAATTTTCTAAAGTTATATTTAATCTTGAAATAGTGTTTGCTGTTATTAACTAGCTGTTATTCAGTACAGTTACTACTGATTAGTACAAATATTGTATCGATCAGCTAAAAATTTGATGCTTTTTCTGCCATATATCAGGAATAAATTAATAAGTTCATACACTACACCTCCAGTTGTAGAAAAGACATTTAGAATGATAATACAATTTAACATTAAGGGAAAATTCAACTAGAAAACATGAATAAAAATTGGGAAACGCTGTAAGAATAGTTATTGTGTGAGGTTGGAGATCAAGAACCTCTATCTCACTCTTTCCAGCTTCAGTTTCTAGAGGGAGCAGCACAAAAACATCCAAGTTAGTTGCAGACTTACTAATGTTATATCAATAACATAATGCTTTTCTGGCTGCAGGCTGGTTCCGTCTGCAAAAACTCAGGGGCTGTGCATATTTATTTCATGTTTTATCCACAGTCATCTTAAGGATGTTGGAGAAGTGGCTGTAAATAGAAAATAATTGTCCATATGGTATGCAGAAGATACATAGATTCGTGGTACATTATTCTAAGTCCTAACCTCAATTATTCTTAGTCAGGAATATTAAAATGGGCCCATGTAACAAAAATGCTGTAAAACTGAAAAATGCAGATCTACACACAGATGAAATAATTGCAGCCCTATGCATCCAAATCTTGGGAGATTATGTGCTGGAATGCAGTGACTATCAATAAACACAGGGTTTATTATTCACCCAGTAGGTCAGCAACCTGGAATGAACAACCTCTGTGACAGTTAAGGCAGAAATGGTTAATACCATCCCAAAATATACAAAACATGGGGTAGTGAAGAGAGATTATTTTACTTTGTCAGGCAAGAGTGACTGAAATTGGCAAAATGCCAACCTGAAGATTTTAAAAAACCCCACAAACTTGAACATAAAAAACCCACAAAAACCAACCGCAACAAAAACAAGAGAAAAAACCAACAGCCTCAAGCTCACGGACATTGACCTCTGCACACTGAAAGGTGATTCCTTGACACTGTATGGTATCTTGTGTCTCTTATATACCTTGTATTGTGTGATTGCACCTATTATGTCGTTAACGACATTTAATGTCATTACAGAAATAAATTAAGAAGCGAAGACTAGGAATTACAGCTGAAAAAAAGACATACAGTTTTAGCAGTGAGGTTTGGAACAGTTAGCCAGGGACAATAATGAACTTACCTTCTTTGAAATCCAGTTTGGCTGTCTGTTATGAAGCTTTGCTTTAGAAAATAAAACGTTAGGTTAACAAAGAGATAATTGGCTAAAATGTTAAGTAATGTGTTGAGGACATTATGGGCTTCTTGGTCTCTTCTAACCTTTTAACCTATGGATATCCATAGTGAATCAGCATGGGTATTCTTTGGGTATCCTAGGGGTAGAAACTCTTCTAACTAGTTCAGTGTTCTCCATTTTTATCCAAGAGTTAAAAAAGACATGAAATGTAGCTTCTTCTCATGGAGATGTCACGGTAAGCAGATTAAACATCATCTTCCTTGGAGTGCTGTTCAAGTTTTGAGGTTTCTTCTCTTTATTTAGTCGATTTTCTGTGGAAATGTCTATTGAGATGCCATCTAGTATTGAACACATACGCAGTTGGACACATCAACTTAAAATAAAGGTAAATTAATTTCACTGTAACTATGCCTCTGCCTTGGCAGTTCTGCTGTGTATCTAAAATGGAACTTTTGTCCTAGAAAACTCCTGTGCCAGACCCATCTGGCTTTATGTACTACTCATTCTCCAAACGGTTTGGTCCTCTGTTTCTCTCGGATGAAAATTTCTGTGGTGCTTGAAGCCTTTCTGTTTTGCTTGTCTTCTTATTTTAAAATATATCCAGAAAAGAGAATGACATTGTAAAGAATGTAATATGTAAATAGAAACTGTACCTCATAAAATTTCTATAACTTTTGTGGTAAAAAAGTTTGGGACTACTCGTGTTAAATCTGCTGTCATCATTCCCTGTTCCCGTAAAGTAAATTATGTTCGTGGTATTGTTATTAAATAAATATTTCAATGCATCTTTTTCTCCTCTTCTAGAAAACAGACTGCAAGTCTGTAATTAAGACTGTGGAAAACAGCTCCTTGGACACTAGTGGCTTTGTTCTAGATATCTGTATTTCTCAGGTCTACCTACCTCGAATGTGGGTAGAGAAGCATCCCAACAAAATAAGTGAGGTACTGAATAGCTTATACTGTTAATGAGATAATATTGAATATGCTAAAACCTAATAAACAGGAACAGTTTAGTTTTGATGGGTAAACGATGAAGAAGAATTTCACACCATGGACGGAGGTCTGTTTTATTAGGCTGAGTATTCTCCAGAAATTAGGTTTTTTTTCGGTTGCACAGAATCTTGTTGCTTTTGTTTTATCCTTTGCCTTGTAAGAGAGAAACTGTGATTCAACACAGAGTCCAATCCTTTCTGTTAAAGCACTTTGTGCTGCTGTTAGTATTTCGTAGAAATGTCGCTACAGTTTTTCGTAGGGGTGTTACCTTTGCAGCAGTGGAAGTGAACATAGAAGTCATGGCTGAGGCTGGAACGAAGTAGCTTCAGAGTCATGCAATCACTATACTGATTAAAATCAAGTGAAATTTTAAACCATTAAATCTGTAGGACTGTATTTACATCTTACACACAAACATTTATAGAATCTGTCAGTGTTTTATTTTAAGACACCTGGCCTTCCTAGAAGATCTTACATTCTCTTGCACTTACTACTGCTGCAGTGATTATTCTCAAAGGTATTGACTTCAAGGTGAAAAAGACATAGCTAGCACTTCTAGCACTCTGTCATCACCCAGAAACAGAATCCACCTGTGGTTGTGTCACAGAAGAACTTACTGTCACCACTGGAAAACATTAATAAAAGCTTAGGTAAGACAGGAAGGATCAATCCAACCCCTTTTACCTTCACCTACAGTAACTCTTTGCCCAATAAATAAATTTCCAACTTAAAATACTTGACTTCATGTTGTTAGAAGCTGTTTCACTCTCCCATAGTTTTTGTGAGAGTTACATTTTTAGTTATATTCAGCTCCTTTTTATATTTTTTTTTCATTAAATAAGGTATAATGCTGCAGAGGTGAAATGTAAAGTTGTTGGTGTTACCAACCTGTCAGTCCAATGGTGAAACTGATTAAAAGCAGTAAAATGACAGACAAGATTGTTTTCATTCCAAGAACTGTCTTCTGTTTTTCTTTGTTTTGATCAAAATTGTTTAGCTTAAATGTATTAGTTTAGGGATTTCTTTCTGATGACTGCAATGATACTGCTATTCCCCTAAGGAAAGAAGAAAAGAGAGAGATTCCCCTTTGTGTTTTCAAACGGCAAACCTCTCCTTCTCTATTGGAAATACTTCCACTCCTTCAAGCATTCCATTGTTCTGCTTTTGAAAGGCTTTGGTTTTAATAGTATCTCTGTTGACAGCAAGGACAGTATGCACTTCTGACTTACATAGTTATTTTTTTTCATCTAGTACTTCTCACAAACTGATGGTGGTGACAGTGATAATTGTGAAAAATTGTATCTGTGGTATTATTTTTTTAACTTTTAGAAGAGAATGCAGTGCTGTTTGCGGAGGAGCAAATCAGATAAAATGCTAAACCACAACATTCCTTTTCCAGTTTTTCATGTGATACCTGGGATATAGATAAAGGACAGGGAAGTTGCACTTTTCAGGCATTAAATGACATGTATTTATTAAAACTTTGAAATACAGCTATATTCTGTCCTCATTCCATAATAAGAAAAAAGAAGATATTTGGGTACACTTCTAATGAAATAGTATTTGTCCACTGTGCTGATGACTTTGTTTCTCCGTCTGCAGGCTTGCATGCTTGTATTTTCAACCGGAGTTTGAAACAGAGCTTGAAGAAGAGCACCTGTGCAATGAATTTATTATTTTATTAGACTGCTCGAATTCTATGGCAGGTCCAGCTCTACACCAAGCAAAGCAGATTGCTTTACGTGTTTTGGAAATACTCGGTTTCAGACAAAGAGTGAATGTAGTCAAATTTGGCACAAGTGAGTTTCTTTATTTCCTTTTTACCTGAGCATAGCCACCTCTTGCCTTCTTGTCATCACTCAATGTTATGCACAGCATCATTATCACGCCAGCATAATACACTGAACATAATACACCCAGAATGTGTAGCGGCATGGAGTGCTGCTACCATATGGAATACTGTTACTCTGATATTCCGGTCCTAAAACTTATACTTGTGTTTCCATATTGTTGCTACGTGCTTCTTATTTTAATGCTCTGGATCTCAATCTTTATTCACAGATTTCACAGAATTTTCTTCTTTTTCAATGAATATCATACATGACGTGGAGTCACTGAAGAAGTTTATTACAGTAAGTAAATCAGTTTGGTTGTACTGTAAAGAATACTTCTTTGTATAGGATGCTTATCATTGCCAAACTCTGCTATGCAACTTTTCCTCTTTTTTTCTTTTTCTTTAGGTCAGCTTCTAAGATTTTTCTGTAACTTAATCTCTTTGAAGTCTGTTTTCCCTAGTAGCAAGCCCAGCCACATCTGAATATTAGTTCCAGTTTGGTTTTAAGTGATTGCTTAAGTGAAGTTGAGTAACTGTCAGCGTTAGGACATTTTTCAGTGTTTCTCCCTAAAGCTTTTGGAGTCTTATACCCCATGATCGACTTCACTCTGGAAATCTCTAATTTTTAAATGAAAGCAACTCTTATGCCAAAGGACTTTCAGTGAAGAGGAAAATGCTTTTGGCACCAAAAGATCAGAGGTAGAGCATTTAGGACAGTGGGTTGTGGTTAGTACCGTATCTTGTCAGTGCCAGATGCAGGCTTCTCAGCTGTAACTAAAGCTCCTTGATGATAGCATAATGCTTAAGTTACTAATATAATAGATGTCTTGAAAATGGGATGGTAAGAGGCAAATGGCAATCAATGCAGAGGAACATAAAGAGAAAAATGACACTAACTAAACCTGCACAATATTGGGGTTTAACCCAGCAAAGAGATACTGGAGACATTGTAAATAATCCATTTTAAACGGTGGCCCAGTGTTCAGCAGTCAGAAAGGTAAACACTTAGGTAGCTGTATAACTCTGTATTGTTACTGCATCTTGAATATTGTACACTTTTCTGGTCACTGCCATCTCAGATCAAACAGCTATGGAGACAGAAAACAAAGTCGGACAGATATGTGAAAAATCTGCTGTACAAAGAGAGGACTCATCCTGATTTAATTTTTTTTAGAATCTGTTGAATCCTAACAAAGTAATAATCCCTTTTCCAGGGTAAACAGAGGAGAAGGGGCAGAGAGAGGGTTACTTGCTGTTTCTCACCTCATAAATATCACAGGACACCTAGCAAAATGATGAATCAGCAGATTTTAAACAAAAACAAACAGTCCTTTTCTTGCATAATAAATAGTGCAAGTTCTTGTCATGCTTGATGAGGCTAAACTGTAATTCAGTTCAGAAAGTGGGTTAGACAAGTTAAAAGTAACAGCTATAAGGAGTGTTTAGATGTAGTAGTCTGGATGAAAACTCCAGTTGAAGAAGTCCCCAAACCACTGACTACTGAAAGCTCTGAAAACAATGTAGAAATAGAATTTACCATTTTTCTTATCTATTTTGCCTGTGCCTTTAACCTAAGACAGAGAAGATACAGGACTAGATCGACCCTAGGTTCCATCTTTGATAGTAATTACAGAAGAACAGGAACAAATAAAACTAAGAATGAATTTTTTTATATTTGGAAACCAGGAGTCATGTATAATGAAATAAAGGTTAAATTATACATGATATGTTATTTTAGGAAAAAAATAATTAAGTTCAAACTAAAATTGTAACATTTTACTTCTCAGTCTGCTACTGCAACATTGGGAAACACTGATTTATGGAAGACCTTACATTACTTAAGTCTGCTGTTTCCTTCTCAAGGACACCGGAACATTCTTCTTCTATCAGATGGGCACATTCAAAATGAGAGTGTGACCTTCCAGATTGTGAAAGATAATGTCCAGCATACAAGGTTATTTACATGTGGTGTTGGGTAAGTACAAAGTTAGTTAACTAGTAATTGCATTTGTTTAAAATCACTGATATTTGAGGTGAGAGGTTAATAAGCTGAGAACTGACTGATGCCTGAGTATACTGTCTCAAATACATATGTATGTTTAGATTAAATGGGGGAATGTTTGCCTGCCTTTAATAATGGAATGGAAAATCTGTAAGGATTTTTGAAGGTAAAATGCTGCAATAATGCTAATCCTGCATCCAGGTCTTACCTATTCATATCTGTCTTCATTAAAATAACTATACTATTGAAGAATATAATTGGAAAATACAAGAGTTAACATTTTGACATGTTGCATTTTATGTTTTGGTATAGTCCCATTTTAATAGTGCAATTTCAGTGCAATGCTAGTAGTTGTATAATTTTATTATTTAATATTATTTTTAAGGCAATTGCTTAAAGACAAAGTAAACACCAGGCTTCTCAATGATCAGAGGAACAGGCAAAACCTCACTGAAATTCATTGCAATATAGTTTGACTGTTTTCAGTGACAGCAAACTGGAAAGATATGTACGTGATGGAAATAACTTTTTAAAAAAAAAATACCCAAACAAAACTTGGTTACAGCTATATACTTCATGTTGAGAGGCATAAATGGGAAAGGGTACGAGAGGTGTTAGATTCTTACCATGTCCTGGGAAGGTTGGCAAGGAGACATCAAAATAAAGACTAGTAGTGAAGATCGTATTCTTCTAGGATTGTTTTTTTTTAATGACATCTTCACTATAACTCAGGCAACATTCCCCAGATCTCAGGGCTGTGGGCCATCTCCCAGCACTGGGCAAGAACACCCTTCAATCTATGTACCAGGGCTCTTTCAAAGTAATCATCTACTCTGAATATAATAAAATTTGCATCAACACACAAGACACTGGCACCATTTTCAACATATTTACACTCCTCTTATATTCATGTTTCACATACTCACATTCATTGATTATTGGTTATTGATACTCTGGAACTAGGCCTGGTGATAGATTACCTCAGTGCTGGTGTTCTGGGAGGGCATGGCTTTTAATGGCTCCTCTATACCACTAACAGTGATGTGCTAATGTGCAACAAGCTGCTACTTCATTTTACGTTGGTAAAGTAATAATAGTGAAGAGATGTGAAAGAGAAGTTTACTCTGGTTCATACTCTTGTGTTGACAAAGGGAGTGCTTTTCTAGAAGGTGGGTTTAATACATCTGTTTTATCTGTGATAATTCTCTGCAAGTAAATGAAAAAAGATACTTTTTAAATAGTGCAATATTTCTACTTTACAGAGTTGTGTAAGGCAGCAAAATCTATAAAAAGATTTTTAAAGGAGCAGTAAACTTTAAACCCAAGATATTATGTGATCTTAGCACAGATAAAATTGTACTATTTCATTTTGCCTTAAGGGGTTTTGGTGAGGATTCACGAGGTCACTAAGACAGTGGTATGGTCCTGTTGAGGAATGACTCTACTTTCTGTCCGAAAAAGATTCAGGACATACTGTGCTGTTTCACTCCCAAAAGAATTCTCATCTGCTTAATTGTTCTCCTTAAATCCTCTATAAAGCTATCATTTGTGTTTATACCTATGAAATAGCTTCACAGTAGTCAGGTGGTGAGCAGAACCAACTGTTCTGGCAGGCTAATAAGCCATACCATATCGGTTATATCGATGTTGTTCAGCCAGCCACATTCCCTTGCTGACACGGACTTAGCTGTAAGATAGCTATGTCCATGCTAAATAGCTCTACTGAGATTGGGGTTAATTAGTTCAAGATCAGGATTGTTTTGATGCAGTTTTACTAGTATTTGAACCTAAACTAATTTCTCTGCACAGCTCTGCACTGTGACGTGTAGAAACTTGTGTTCTGTGCATTTTCCTCAAATGTTGTCAGGAAATTTCTAATAGAGCAGCACATGCATTGGCTCCATTGCTTTCACTTGGTCTGTCCCTTGAAAAAGGGATAGAATTTAAAAAATTCAAATTCAGAAATTGCAGTACTAATTATTCAAAAAATATTGAGAAATAGGATCAGATGAACAATTAAATTCAATAATTACATAAAGAACTTTTTTGTTAGTTCCACAGCAAATCGACACATGCTGAGATCTTTGTCCCAGTGTGGTGCTGGAGCATTTTGATACTTTGACCTGAAATCAAAGTGTAACTGGGAGAAAAAGGTACATTTATAAATCTTGACTGTATTCACTCTGTCATCAATGTCTGCGGTATCAGTATCTGCCATTGCAAAGCTTCACTATCTCAAAATGGGAATTACTACTCTTCATATGATCCTGTGGCTTTGCTATTTCAGTAGGATAGTTCAAGAGACATTTGATAGAAGGCAGAAGGATAAATGCTTGTTAAGCCTTCTTTTACTTTAAATATAAATTGAGAGTGAGAAAGAGAAGTATTTAATTTGAGTACTACAAAGGTACCTTATTTTCAGCAGGAACACGTGTGCTATAGGAAGGTAATTTTTCACTGTAGTTGCCCAATCCTCTCATTCACATTGGTTACTGAATATGTAAAAGAAAACGAGAAAGCCATAACTAGTTTTATTTTTTTTATTCTTTTTGAGAGAGTTACTGTACTTTTCTTGCTAAGTCCAATGATGGCAACTTGGAAAAAGTTTTTTAAAATGTCAGATTATATAAATAATTGTCCCTGAATGGAAAAACATGGCTTCACTTCTGTCATAGGCTACAGTCTGTCAACACTGTCCTTGCGGTAGTGATGAAGCCTGTAGCAATTGTATTCTGTAACTTTTGGCTGTTGGTGCATTTAGAAATTTCAAGTAATCTGGGACCCAATGTGCAATGCCTTTCAGTTTCCCTTGACAGTTACACATCAACGACCTATGCCTTGAGTCTGGTCCCTCCTGGAACAGTGACAGCAGGGAAGGTGCTGCAGCAAGGCTGGTATCTGGCGAATTTTTGTCTGGGGGAATAGACAAAGGCTTAAGTTTCTCCTCTTGCTATTCTGGCTGTCATTTGAGTGCTGAACTATCCAGAGCAAGCCATGGAGATGTGCAGAAATGTTTGCATGTCTCAGAGTTCACATGTAGGACACGGTGCTAAGTTTAGCAGGCTGTATCCCCTACCCTGTTTCACAACCCTGATGGATAAAAACTTTATTCTCAAATTTCAGGTTTTATAAAGGCAGTCTCATTATTCCAGAAGCCAGTAAAATAACATCTGAGTGATTCTCCTTAGTACCTCCAAACATTAGACTCATTTTGATCAGTAATAGCATGTGGCTTGTTTTGGTTGTTAAAAAAAAAGTTTTAAAAATAGTTCCATTCACATGGAAAACATGTTATTTTCTATTGACTATTTCTATCTGTTTATTCTGAAAGGCCGCTAACAAACTAATTGTTAAGAGCTAATTTCTTTTGCTTCTTTATACAGATACAGAGCCAGGTCTCTAGAATACTGTCTCCAGGATGCAGTTCAGTTTCTATTAAATGGCAGCAGTTTAATACAGGTGCACCAGAGCCAATGCAGGCTCCTGCTCAAATACAGTCTTTATTTAACAATGAGAGACTTCTTGTCTATGGATTCATCCCTCACTGTACTCAGGTAAAGACTGGAATGCACATGCACTACTGGATAGAAATTCATATGTAAAACAATTTCAAGGGAAATACTACATTCTGTTATATATTCTCTGTGCAGCATGCACTTAGCTTCTCTTCTATTGCTAAATATAATGAAATTACTCTGGAATTGTCATTACTAATCTTCCCTCTTAGAAGCAGAGAGTAAAAAGTTACCTAATTTAATATTCCTATCATTGTGCATTAGTAAATACAGGTTTCCTTTACTTGTGACTGTCCCCTTGTTCTAAGGGGAAATATAAACCTAGACATGCAAAGACTTAAGGATTTGAGTTATATTCGGGAAACAGAACAGTACGCGTGTGTGCTGATAACATAGCATGAGAGAGAAGGAAACAGAATTACCTTTTTTCCTTGTAGGCCACCTTAAGTGCAATAATAAATGATCAAGAACTACAGACTGTCGTGTCAACTACTGAACTGCAGAAGACGACAGGAACGGTGAGTTTGGCCAACATTGTTTGTACATGCCATAGTGAGACAAGCTGCTTTAAACAACTATGTACTGCTTCATATTCTTTTGAAGACATCAAAACCCCTGTTTTCAGCAGCTCTTGGGACTTCTACTTCTGTTTCTGATGTTTTAAAACAGACCTTCAGTTTTCAGACTTTTAAATGGAAACTGGTTTACATAGAAGTGTCACCTTTCTCTGTGCTTTCTAACGTAAAACTGATGCTTCTCAGAATAGGAAGTGCTGCTGCTTATTTTGGCATCCTATTTGGACCCTAGCTTTATATTTGGGTTGGCTGTTCTTCAGTTTACTTCTGCGAAGAAGCTGCTGCAATATTATCTTTCATGTTATAAATTGTTGCTATGTAGAACATCTCATCTCCAGTCTGTCATCTCTAGATGGAAAAAGAGACAGTACAGTGTTACTGTACTTTTCTCTGCTTCAATAACAATCAAGGAGTCTTTATGCAGAGGAAAATACAGCACCCATTTTGAAAAGGAAAAAAAGCTAAAAAGAACCATTTATTAAATCTAACAGGTGTCTACACTTGAAAAAAATCAATAGTCAACCTGCAGTATTAATTCTGATACGACTGTCACTCCTTCCCCACTAAGGGAAGCTGATTTTTTTCAAATAGAAATGATACTGTTCCCTATTTAGTGTAATCTACTTTGAAAGCTACTATCATGGGTTGGTTTCCATGGACATGTTGGCTGTGTTGGCTTCCAGGGATGTGCCGTCTACATGCAAATAAAATTGGCAAGCAGAAGCAATGTGTTTGCTTGTCATAATTAACTTTTGATTTTAGAAAAATTCCTCAATTGCAAATTCCAAGTGCAGTTAAAAAAAGCAAGTTTTGAAAGGTTTAAACTGAATGGCTAAATGTTAAAAAACATTTATTCTTGATGCTTTAGGTGAACTCTGAGAATTCCTGTTTCTTTCACCAATTTACCTTGGCTCAAAAAATAACTGTGTGGTTGGACTCGATCTCAGAGGTCCCTTCCAACCATGAAAATTCTGTGCTTCTGTGATAACTACCTCCTTAAGAGATTTTCTTCAGAAATGCCTCTCTCTGACATGTATCATATTCTCCCAAAAATGAGCCAGTGGGAATGTTTTGGCTGTTGGAACTGGAATACTGCTGGACTTCACCACATTGCCCCCACAAAGCTCACTCTGTTAGCTTTAACATATTGAAGATACCATAATTCTTTTCTATCGAAGACTGGTTTAATTCAAAAAAGTAATTTCTGGTTAGTAGAGTTCAGTATTTCCCTCTTCTGTGTAGAGCCCCTTCGGTAAAAAATTACTCCATTATGGTAAACCTAATGATTTTTTTTAAAGGTGAACACTCTAGACTTACTTTACTTTTTCCCCAAATTCTGTATTTTTATGGACAGGATTAATTTGCCTAACTTAACCTACATAGATATTGTTAGTTAACTCTGAGGTAGTTGCCAGCCTTTGTTTGCAGTCACTGGAGAAATGCATACATCCAGAAGTTGCACTCTTCCTGCCTGTTCTAGTTAGCAGTTACAAGTTGGGATTAATGGCCTGGTGAAGTTTTTGTTTGTTTATATGCCAGCTTTTCTTTCCTCACCCTTGAGAGAATGTGCACAAGTGAAGGTCTGGGTGTTTTTGAATTTGCTGAAATTAAGTGAAATAAAAATGTACCTTAGGTGCAGGTTGTTCCTGCTTTTTAAATGGAAAATTGGCTTGACCCTTCCTTAGAGAATGGGATTCTTTGTAAATATGGAAGCTAATTGCCTGGACCTCGACCTCATAAATGAAAGGAAGGAATAAAAAAGAAACAAAAAGTTACTGCTCTTATAATCAGTTTATTTTCTTTTCAGGTTCTGCACAAACTTGCAGCAAGAGCTTTCATTAGCGACTATGAAGATGGGATTCTTCATGAGAACGAAACAGAACATGAGGTTTGATAACCTGAAATAAAAATTACACATTAAAGTGCTACATATTGAACATTTCAGAGGGATAGAGAGGATATTCTTGCTTTGTTAAACATAACTAGAAGGTTGCAATTCTAATATCATTTTAAGGTTAAAATTGCCATATGGTAATGTCATGGTTTAACTCCAGCTAGTGATTAGAACCATACAGATGCTTGCTCCATCCCCAAGTTTGGATGGGGTAGAGAATCAGGAAAGTGAGAAAACTCGTGGGTTAAGATAAAGAGAATTCAATAAGTTAAAGCAAAAGCCATACACACAAGCAAAGCATAGCAAGGAATTCGTTCACAACTTCCCATCAGCAGGCAGGCGTTCAGCCATCTGCAGGAAAGCAGGGCTCCACCCTGGGTAATAGTTACTTGGGAAGAGAAATGCTGTAACGCCGAATGTCCCCCTTCTGCCCACTATGTGTTCATAGGTATGTGTTCAATTTTGACGTCATTGTATCTTTTAGCTGATTGTGGGTTTTCTACCTCTTCCTTTTGTTAATACTTAACAACATAGATGAAGAAGCGAACCTTGAAAAACATGATTATTCAGCACAGCTTGAAGAACTCAATTATAAGCCAGTTTACAAGCTTCGTTGCAGTTGAGAAAAGGGTATGTTTTCTGTATAATACCTTGTTTCCACTCACTTCTCTAATCAAAAGCCTCTAAATTCTGTAACCTTGTACATAGCAAAACCAATCTTCCTTTTGCTGAACAATGACTATTCTTTTACAATAGAGCTCTATTATTTTGACATTATTTTTATTTCTTCTACATTATAGCAAGTTATTTTCCTTTTCTGTCTCTCGTATTGCTTGTCCCTACTTTACAATCAAAGTTTGTCAATCTATGTGTTCCTGTTGTGATTTTCTACATGGGCTGAAATACCCAATAGTGCTGTGGGAGCCAGACAGGTCAAAGGACAAGGCCAAATGAAAACTACTCTTCAGTCCTTGATACATAAGCCACAAACCCCTTCCTCATAAAGAGTAAGGATGCTGAACTATAGCAAAAGGGCCACTCTAGCCATGGATTTTGTATTGGCAAAAGTTGTTCTAGGGGAGTCTCAGGTGGGAGTCACAAGGAAAGCAAAGCTTGAACCCCCCCCATTTAATATTGTGGTAAACTATGGAACTTTTTCATTTGTTTTCAATATTAGAACAGTGGTAGGAGAAACAAAGGCTTTGGAGCAAACGGAAGGTAATACATATAAGCAACAACCTTGAAATTCAAGGGTCAGTAAGAAGAGTTTTCAAATGGAAAGCTGTATCACGATACGCAAGATGGCATCCATTGGATTAATGTATTATATGGAGCACAGAGAATGGGAATTCCTCTGACCAAATACGTGTGTGTACATTTAGCAATAAATCAGTCATGTTTGCCTTCCTCTCGTGGTAATGGAGATAAATAAGATATTTCTAGAGCTTGATTAATCCTAAAGTTAAATACCTAAAGCAGTTCACATTAATTTTCTCAAGATATCTTTCTCTGAGTACTGATTATAGGGGTTACCCGCAGTCACTAGATTCAAGGATCACTTCCTCTAGGCTCGAGGCCAGACTATCCCAATGAGCAGGAAGTCAGGCAAAAATGCTAAGAGACCTGGCATGGACATGGATGAACAAGGAACTCCTGGAAGTTCTAATATAGTAAGGAAGTTAGTACTAACAGTGTAAGTAGGGATAGGTAACCTGGAAGGAATGTAGAGCACGTATCTGAGCATGCAGACATCATTAGGAAAGCCACAGTCCACATGGTTCTCTTTTACTTCAAACCAGGACAGATGTTAATATAAATAAAAGTAGATCTGAACGAAGAATTCAGTAGAAATGCTGGATAAAGCAGTGTATGTACATTATAAGAGTGGGATTTTTCTGGAACTGCTGATTTCCTGAGTAACAATTCCAACATTTGCAATTAAAAATCAAGACAGAATTTGCATTCCAAAAAATAGCTTATTAAAAGCAACTATAAAATGCAACACTGTGAAGCTATTAGCTATTCCAAGGTCAAGGACTACTTTTCAAAATAAGATAACTGAATAAATTTAAATATTTGTAACACACCTGAATGTTCCATCTGGTAGACAGCAGAAACAGTGTTAAAGAAGAAAAACTGTGTTGCAGATTAGCAAGGATCACCTGTGTGATTTAATGAAGTAGTTGTTTACGAAGGGTGTCAACAGATTATTATCTGTCATCTGATTTTTCTGTATCTGGTATTGTTATTCTGCAAAAGATTCAGTTTACCCTCATCGATGTGATGTCTCTCAAGAAACAGACTTCTAGAAGGTTATGTTTGAATTACTTCTGTAAATATAATAGCTTTAATCTCATTTCTAGTCTAGGATGACTTTTTTGTCCCAGTATAAGAAAACATTGCAGACGTCTTAAGGCAAAAACACCTACACCACATAATGCAGTACCATACAGAAATATCCAAACAAGCCCATTCAGATTGTCACTATTATGCTACCTAATTTGTCTTAATGCGATTTTTGCACAATGCAAAGTAATTTAAGTGCACCTATAATAATGCTTATGGTTCCTTTCCTTTAAAGGGTATCAGTAGGATTCTGAGAGAAAGAACTGCACAAGACTTGGATTTTTTATCAATTACGTGGATTTGAACAAATTACACATGCATATATATACTGTCTACCTTTATATTTCACATGCATCTAATTACTGACAATACACTGTCTCTTAATATAGTAAAAAAATGTGACATTACATTTTTGGGTTTTTTTGTATATACTGAGTTTTTTAATGTACTGCATTGTCTACTTATTCCTGTTTTCAACACCTTTCAAACTCCCAAAGAAAAACGCACTGTCTCTATAACGCCAGAGAATTTTTCAGGTTCATAACTATGATGCGTTTTAATTTAGGGTGCTAATGAAACGTGTTCTGCTGATGCTCCAAGAATCCTGGAAATTATAGCTCAAGAAGATGTAGATATTTTACCTTACATAGACTGGGATGAAGTAACAATAGAGTCTGACTCCATATTTGGAGGCCTTGCCTCTGACTCGGTAACTACATTTATTTTATGTTCTTTTTGCTAACATTTTTGGTATATTATCCAGTTGTGGTGCTGTATTGTATTTGTAAGCATCTAGTAATCGTTCATGAATTGTTAAACTTTTAATTATTTTGAATAATTAATGCTACACAAGTACTATATGGAATTTTACTATACCCATGAAAATTTGGAAGAACCTGTCCCAGAAAGTGAAGTACACGTTAAAATGTAATGAGTGCAGCAGAAGTTTTGAGAGACAATATGATAATACAGACTTTTTCTCCCTTCCAGAAGAAAGTAGTGTGTTAGAGTTCTCTCATAAGAATATGGTACTGTAAGTGAAGCCTTAAATACAACTCTAAGAAACACAGGGGGAAGGAGGGAAAGGGGAAGTTTCAAAATCAAGGTGTTGATCCGTAACTAAGTCTCCACTAGAAGAGAGGTATAGCCAAAGTGGAGAGACCACTGGGAACGGGAATAAGCATGACTGGAAGAAGAGAACATATTGCTAGCATGCAATGGGACAGTCTCTGAGATGAGGGAGAAGCAATGACAGAAATCTGAATTTGAACTAGATATGAGGGGGAGAAGGCAGGATAACTGGTCCTGTCAAGATTAAACCCGAGGGAAGCAGGCCAGCACTTGAAGGATGGTGGACTAGTGAGGATTCTCACTCTGCCATTTCATTTGAGAGAAGGGCTAGATGTTTAGAAATCATGGAAGCACCTGAGAAGGGTCTGGTAAGAAATGGGCCCCACATTCACAAAAAGGTGTTGGAATCATTAGCTCATCTGAAGTGCATCTATACCAATCCACACAGTATGAGCAACAAACAGGGGGAGCTGGAAGCCACAATGCACCAGGAAAACTATGACATAGTGGCTGTCACAGAAACATGGTGGGATGCCTTGCACGACTGGAGTGCCACAGTCTATAGCTACAAGCTCTTCAGGAGGGATAGACAAGAAAGGAGAGGCGGTGGAGTGGCCCTGTGTATTAGAGAATGCTATGAGAGCTTGGAAATCAAGTATAGTGATGATGGGGTTGAAAGTGTTTGGGTTAGGTTAAGGGCTAATAAAACTGATATCGCTGTGAGAGTCTGCTATAGACCTCCCAACCAAAGCAGTGAAGTGGATGAAGCTTTCTGTAAGCAGTTGGGAGAAATCTCACAGTCACTTGCTGTTGTTCTTGTGAGGGACTTTAACCTCCCAGATATCCACTGAGAATGCAACACAGCAGAGAGGGAACAATCCAGGAGGTTCCTGGAATGTGTGGAGGATAACTTGCTCACCCAACTAGCGAAAGTACCCTCCTAGACCTGCTTCTTGTGAACAGGGAAGAACTTGTGCGGGAAGTAAAGGTTGGAGGCCGTCTAGGGCACAATAATCATGAGATGATGGAGTTTTCAATTCCTAGAGAAACAAGGAGAAGGGTTAGTAAAACTGCCACCTTAGACTTCCAGAGGGCAAACTTTGACCTGTTCAGAAGATTGCTTGACAAAACACCTTGGGAGGCTGCCCTGAAGGATATAGGAGTCCAGGAAGGCTGGACAAGCTTCAAGAGAGAAGTCTTAAAGGCAGAGGAACAGGCTATCCCCATGTGCCGAAAAACAACTAGGCGGGGAAGGAGACTGGCCTGGCTAAATAGGGACCTTTGTCTGGATTTCAAGAAGAAAAGGAGAGTCTATGACCTTTGAAAGAACGGGCTGGTCTCTATAAAGATGTAGTGAAGCTACGCAGGGAGAAAATTAGGAGAGCCAAAGCGCAGCTAGAGCTCAACCTAGCTAGAGCTGTTAAGGATAATATAAAATGTTTCTGTAAATTCATTCACAGCAAAAGGAGGATTAGGAAAAATCTCCCTCCCTTATTGGAGGCAGAGGAAAACAGTCACAAAGGATGAGGAAAAGGCTGCAGTGCTCAATACCTACTTTGCCTTAGTCTTTAGCAGTGGAACGACCTAGGAAGGTCATAAAGCAGATCATCTTGAGTGCCATCACAAGCCATATAATGGACAACCAAGGGATCAGACCTAGTCGGCATGGGTTTCTGAAAGGCAGGTCCTGCCTGAAGAACCTGATCTCCTTCTATGACAAGATTACCCGATTATTGCACAAGGGAAAGGCTGTGGATATTGTCTACCTAGACTTTCAAAAAGTATTTGACACTGTTCCCCATGAAATTCTCATGGAAAAACTGGCTGCTTATGGCCTGGATGAGCATATAATCTGCTGGATCAAGCACTGGCTAGATGGACAGTCCTAAAGAGTGGTGGTCAGTGGAGTTAAATCCAGCTGGCAGCTGGTCACAAGTGGTGTTCCTCAGGGCTTAGCATTGGGACTATTTCTGTTTAACATCTTTATTGATGATCTTGATAAGGACATAGAGTGTATCATTAGTAAGTTCACAGATGACACCAAGTTAAGCGGGAGTGTTGATCTGCATGAGGATAGGGAGGCTTTCCAGAGAGACTCGGATAGATCGAATCGATGGGCCAATGCTAACAACATGAGCTTCAACACGGCCAAGTGCCAGGTCCTGCACTTGGGCCACAGCAACCTCATGCATCGCTACAGGCTTGGGTAAGTGTGGGTGGAGAGCTGCCTGGTAGAAAAGGACCTGTAGGTTCGAATTGACAAGTAGCTGAGTATGAGCCAGCAGTGTGCCCAGGTGGCCAAGAAAACCAGTGGCATCCTGACTTGTATTAGAAATAGTGTGACCAGCAGAGGAAGGGAGGTGATTGTCCCCCTGTACTCAGCACTGGTGAGGCCACACCTTGAGTATTGTGTCCAGTTTTGGGCACCTCAATACAAGAGAGATACTGAGGTGCTGGAGCGAGTGCAGGGGAGGGCAACGAAACTGGTGAAGGGGCCTGGAGAATAAATCTTATGAAGAGCGATTAAAGGAGCTGGGACTGTTAAGTCTAAGGAAGAGGAGGCTGAGGGGACAGCTTATCGCTCTCTAGAACTACTTGAAAGAACGTTGTAGAGAGGTTGGTGCTGGTCTCTTCTCACAGGTAGTTAGTGATAAGACAAGAGGAAATGGCATCAAGCTGCAACAGGGTAGGTTTAGACTGGACATCAGGAAAAAATTCTTCACAGAGTGGTGAGACACTGGAATAGGCTGCCCAGGGAGGTGGTTGAGTCACCATCCCTGAATGTGTCTATGCATTTAGATGTGGTGCTGGGGGATATGGTGTAGGGGAGAACTTTGTAGAGTGGGGTTGATGGTTGGACTCAATGATCCCAATGGTCTTTTCCAACCTGAATGATTCTATGATTCTTTTCTATGATTCTAATGAAACTGGATGTTTGTAAGTTATGGTAGCTCTCTCTTTACTTTGGAAACTACAGGAGATGCCTGCATCAGTTAGTCAGCAGGTATAATTCTGTCAGCCTGTAAAGTCTTAACAGGTTTTTACAGGCTTTACATCTCCAAATTGTGTAGAGGATTCAAGAAAATTACTATCTGCCTGTTAAATTGTCATGTATGACCACAATGTGTATTTATGCACAACTTGGGATCATCATCTCAGCCTGTGATATATTGAGATTGTGAGCTATTTACAACAGTACCTGGGTGTGTGTTCTGTAACCTAGATCAGCTCCTATAAAGCTATTTTCCTGATCCTTTGGCCCAAGAATTCCTAGGCAGAATAGCACCAAACGTGCGTTGATGTATGGTAACAGTATAGCCTTGGCTCACTAGCTTCCATGCAGCAGCTACTGGACCTCAACCAGTACATGTGCCAGAACTGTACACTTTGTGTAGATCTGTCTTCTCTGTATGTACAACAATGTTGTATCGTGGAACTTCCTTCATAATCATTATCATAATAATCATTTTTATATTAATAATGCTCATATTTTGTCACAGTAAAATTTTCCCCTGAATTTGCCCAGTGTAGGGTACAACAGGGTAAGAAATTTTTAGTTTAGCTGATGTATTACTTTCATTTTTAACATATGAATGACAGTATGATCGTGCACAAAATTTAAGAAATACTGTTTTGATTAAAAACAGACTTCTCTCTTGCTAATTCTGGAGTTATTTTGTTTCCTTGCAATTTTACTAAACAGGTGTGTTTCACACAAGTAAATGTTAATTCATCTAATTGCCTAAGTAAGAAAGATGAACCTGAAAGCTTGCAATTGCAATCAGAAGAAGTTCCTGCTAGTCAAAAAAGCGGGTCACCAAAAAACATGACGCAGGACTCCGAAAATGTTCCCGAACTTGAAAGCAATATTTGCCGTCTCCAATCAAATTTCAGTTTTGATAGAGATATCACAACAAAGAGAATATCATCGGGAATAGCGTCACCTTCACAACAAGAGCTTCATCTGCTCCAAGCTGCTGAACACTTCTCAACATTTGGTTTTAAATCTAATAACGAAAGAGGAATTGATCTGACTCAAAAAAAATCACTTCAGTCATCTACATTTAAAAAATCAGATGTTTGTCTGGATTCTCCTCAACCTCCTTCTCTTCCTCCCCTTCCCTGTTTTTCTCAAACATTGGAGAAAAGCACGAAACAAGCTGACTCTTCTGATGCTGCTCCCATACAGGGCTTAGGCTTTGGTTCAGCTCCCTGTTCTGCTGCTCCGATGCAGGGCTTTAGTGGTTCATCTTCCCCTGTTGCCCCTCCCATATTGCTTCCTTTACCTGGCGCATGTCCTCCTCCAATGCAGAGTTCTGTATTGGGTTCATCTATCCCTTCTGCGCCTCCCATACGGCTTTCTTCACCTGGCTCAGCTCCCCCGTGTCCTCCAGTTCAGAGTTCTGTATCGGGTTCAGCTACCCCTTCTGCTGCTCTGAAGCAGAGTTCTTTGTTTAGCTCAGCTCCCCATTCTGCTGCTCTGATACAGAGTTCTTTGTTTGGTTTAGCTACTGCCCTTGCATCCACAAATTCTGAAAAGACTAATGATAAAATACCAGTTGATCACAAAGTTCTTTTTACCCAAGCTAATACACCAGGATTACAGATGATGAAACACAAGAAAAAGGCAGTATGTCACTGTAACGTTACGGCTCCTGGAAAAGAATTTACTGAGGAAGTTAAGGTTGTGGTAAGTTTCTCATCAGTAGTCATTTTATGTAGCATCATACACTTGTCACTTTGAAATCCAAGCTGAATTCAGCTAATGAAAGCTGCCTTAAATACTTGCATTTCAAGGTTTATGGATGTTCATGAAACAATAAAATAACAACATGGTAAGGCCGCATGACACTGCTTTCCAGTTCAAGAAATGTGAACCTGAAATGCAGAGAGCGTGCTTTTTGTTTGGTTGGGTTTTAGTTACTGTTTTTCAAAGTGATAAATCTTATACTCTGAATTCTGCCACTTGTTCCTTACTGCTCTAAAAGATGACTTTAAATGGAATTACTTTGTATCACAAGTAGTAGCTATATGGGTAATGGTGGTACAGTAAGATTCTTCGTGGGCATTAAGAACATTAAGATTGTTCAGGAACAATCTTGCTGGTTTTTTGCCAGCACAGTAGATTCAGCAAAAAATACCATTCAGTTTAGTAAATAGGAATGAAGTTCTTGAGCTCCAAAATGGAGGGCAGTACCCATCTATTCACATGTTACCTAAAAATAAGATACAAGTAGAAGGAAAACTTATCCCTGCCGAGATAAACATTTTAGAAATTATTTTGTTTTCTTTGCTCTATAAGCTTATTTTATAAAGAGCATGATGACATCAAAGTCATGCTGGTTTTTGTCCCTTTCATGGACAATCCATCATGCTTAATATAAGAAAAGAAACAGTATAGAATCAGAGCCAACAAGTGGTGATAATATCTCCAGGGTCAAATCTTAGTCTGGATTTGGCCAGTGCAAGGTAGAACAGGGTAAGAAATTTTTATGTTAAACAATGCATTTTTATTTTCATTGAACATTTAGAAATGACAGTGGAATGATAATGTGCATAATACAAGACAGTTTTGATTAAAAAGAGAAAAAACGTCTCACTAACTATGGAATTATTTCATTCCTTGTAATTTTGCTAAACAGAAACTTTCTCCAGCTGTAGCTGATGTTTGTGCAAATACTTTCCTAAGTGGGAAAGAATGAACCTTTTTCAACCAGGAAAAAAAGAGGTTTCTTTTTAAAAAGAGAAGTGGTTTTTAAACTTCTAAATGCAATTATTTCATATCATGATGTAGTAGCTGCATTGGGTAACTGTGCTAAGATTCCTAGTGAATACAATTCTCTCCAGGAACAATCAAGGTCCTGTAGAATGACAAAGAAAAAAAAGTTTCAACAGAGAAATGAGTTGACTTCTGTAAACTGGAAAGAAATTTTCGCACTCCAAAATCAGGTACGGCACCCATTACTTAACAATCAAATATAAGCAGAAGGAAAAAATAGTTTTACTTTAGTCATGTCCCGAGATAAAATACATTTATAAAATGTTTATAAACAGATTTTACAAGTGTATGACGTCATTGGTCTTCCTATGTTTCATTGCTTTTGTGGGCAATTCAACAACGGATATTAAATGAACCAGTATAAAATCAGTGCCAACAGGTAGTAATACATCTCCAGAACCTGTTTGCAGCTTTCAGACTTCCTGGGACAAGTATAAAAAACATATACGGGAAGTTACGTGTGAGAAGTGGATGCAAATAATGCTCATTATGCAAGAAAATAAAAAGTAGTTGGGTTTTAGAGGACTGGACTGAGAGATGTTGCAGCAGGAACTTCCCCTGGTTAATCAGATCAATTGCTAGGGAAGCTAAAGGAAACGGTACTGCCCAAGAATCCTCCGGGCAGGGATTTATCTTTGTTGTTTTGGTGTGTACCTTGTGGTGGAAGAAGTCCCTGTTCTGCATAACCCATTAGCACTTTGGTAAGCTTACCAGCTTAAGGGGTGAGGTCATGATCAACTGTGAGATATTGTGGGTCACAACAGTCAGTATCTATAAGTAATAAACAAAAGGAAGTTTTCAAGAGTATTACATGACCCAAGGGAAGAAGCCACTGTGGGAGGCCCTCAGTGGAGACTCCTGTCTCACGTGGATTTTGGTTTTTGTGCTTGTGTAAGGTTTTTAAAAAACATATAAAGTAATTCTCCTATGTCATACTTTGTTCTTATCAAATACATTTTCAGTGTCCCGAATCTTTGGTTTACCTGTTTCTTTGTTTATCTCATAGGATGGCTTTTGGAATCTCACCCTACGGTTGGGAAAAATCTTGGAATTTGATGCTGATGGTTTAATTGATTTCCTTATTAAAAAAGGCATTCAGTCACTTGGTAAATACTTTTCTGTTATTAAAAAGCAGTAACTTGTATTATATTTCATATGTATTACTACTCTGTATGTCTAGTGGAACTCTCAATAAGATTGGATCTCTCAGTTCAAAATTTTCAAAAGTGCATGATTTTAATAATATGGTTTCTTCTCAGCTTCTTTCACAGCATAGTGTCTTGACTGCTAAGGACATCTGGAGAAATATGTGGAGGATGTGAGAGAGAGTTGGAGTAGCAACAGAGGTCCTTTTAGCTTGATTATTGTATCTGCTATATTAATATCTACTGAAAATAAGGGAAGAAAAGTTTCTCCTACGAGAGAGGCAGAGATCACTTCTGCTTTTCACATTTCAAGTGATATGAAGAATACTTATATAGTTCTTGCCTCCTCCTCCTCCCGCTGTCTGCAGCATTTGGTATATGCTCTGCCTGTATACACTTTGCTGTTTGATTCTGTCAATTGGTGCTCTTTGCTGGCAGCAGACCAGAAAACTTGGCAAGGTGGGGGAGGAAAGGCAATTCCTTCTAAATTATTAGAGCACAATGCCTTATCAAAGGACAAAAGTCTTACAAGTTTCCCATTGTTGTGTGTATTAAAATCAAAGCAGGTTAGGACCCAAGCAAACACAAACTGCAGAAATTCCAACAAAGCATTACCAAGTCTAAGTTTGAAAATCAAGAAATCATTTAAATACTGCTTCCCTTTCCTTCTTCCTTAGGCCCAAATGGAAAAGTTACTGCAGTTGATTGCTACTCTTCTTGTGCTACAGTTCATATGCTGCAGAAAGGAATTTGAAGGCATAGTTTTCAAAACTCTGGATGATTCATCTAATTCAAGGTATGCTTTTGAATAAAATCTTGTCATTTAATGTCGTAATATAAATGTCAACATATGGAAGATTCATTTCACTATGGAGAGTCAGTGCCTATACTACAGGATATGGCAGTAGAAAAGGGAACGTAAGGTACTAATCATATTGATGGCAAGTGGTTTCTTTTAAGAGGATGGGTGGAGGAAGGAATACTTTGCAAAATGTGGTACAATATAAGAAAATACGATACATTCCATGGCATGGAATACCTCTTTGGTCAGTTGCATTCAGCTGTCCAGGCTGTGTCTCCTCCCACCTTCTTCCACCCCCACAGCCTACTTGCTGGTGGGATGGTGTGAGGAGCAGAAAAGGCCTTGAGTGCTGACCAACAACACAGGATCATGGAATTCTAGGGTTTGGAAGGGACCTTCAGAGATCATCTAGTGCAACCCACCCTACCAAAGCAGGCTCACCCTGAGCAGGTTGTACTGGAACGCATCCAGGTGGGTTTTGAGTATCTCAGGACAAAGGAACAGTCAGGAGAACCCAGGAAATCCTCATCCCTCTTTTGAAGCTCCTTGACAGAGGGAAAATTTGATTCTATACTCTTAGCTACTGTAGACTTGAATACAAATAAAATTGCCTTCACTTGCTGGATGAAAGCAATTCTAATGTGTGAACATAAAAAGGAGTCCAGTTTGCCATTGCGAAATACACAGTCATTGGAATAATGCAAATAAATGCAAGTAATGATTAAGGGTCTACATGCTTCCCATGTGGAAGATTCTAAAAAGATAGATTAGCGGCTCAGATGATGATGGAAATCATCTGGATGGATATCATACTGTAGAAAATTTTTAATTATCGTTAGAAGAAATTGTTTTCTTGCTCCTGTGGTGCATTTGGAGGATTTTACTGTAATAAAACTTTGTTTCTACACACAGTGGTGTTCACTGGGCTTGTGAGTTGATCAAGAAGGCAACTGAGTGGGTAAGAAGAGCTGAAAGGCAATTTCCATCTATTTGCTATCGACTTGAACTTGGGAAGGATTGGGATTCTGCCACCAAGAAGATACTGGGTATCAAGCTTATCTAACAACAATTCCCTTTCTACTTAAAATATCTAATCACATCATTCTTGAAGATAATAGCAGAGTTAGCTTTCTTTGCAGTAATACATAAAATGTTTAAATTGAGAACATTTGTTGTTATTACTGGATAATAATTTTCCTAGTCACAGAAAAGTATGAAAATAAAGGGTCTTACAGTTAGTAAGTCTTGATTTTACAAATATTAAGTATTTACTTGTAGCTGTTAAAAAATACCTTAATAATTCAAAATTTTACCGTAGTTTCTGATTTATTGCACATTATAGAAGTCCTTTTATAGTATCTCTGATTTCTCATAAAATCTTAGGTACTTCTTTAATGGCACTGTAAAGAAAACATTATGTAGTATTTCAGTTTAATATGGCAGAAGATGTTTTCACAGATGTAAGAACGTGATAAACAAAGAACTAATAAATATCTTCATAACCTATCAGTGTTTTCCATTGGATGATTTTGTAATTGCTGTGAAATGCAACAGAACAGTGCAACAGTCACTGCTCCTCAGTCATAGGTCAATTTGTGAATACACAGGTCAGTTTTGTTAGGAGAAACAAGTTCTTTCTCTTTTTTTTTCTGACATTAGTTTGTATTCTGAGTTTATTCTGATGAAAAATTAATTAGTTTTATTTTATACTGGACCAAACACCAAAAAACACCAAACACAAAACCGGACTAAAAGTTACTTCTTTTAATTAAATGGGCTTTTCATGTATGTTTGAATGAGCACATTACCTGTTCTAAATGAAGGAGCTGCACAGAATCACACTTGGGTACTTTGTGATCTGAGGAAATGTAATTAGAGACTTAGTACAATTGCTTGCAGTGGGGCGGGATCAGGTGTGTACAGAACATACTCTACACTTGTTTGTCCAACCCTCGAAAGTATTCTGAAGCAGGAGATTCCACAGCCACCACAGGTGATGTGATGTGCAGCCCTGGCAAACAGAGAATGCTGCCGAGCAGTAACACCAAAGTGTTGTAAAAGGTTACTACAGAAAACTGTGGAATCTCTTCCATAGTAGTTTTCCAGAGAATTTAAGCAAACATCTGCCAAGAATGGAGTACATGCACTTGGTCTTGTAGAGGAAGTTGCCAAGAGGGATATATTGAGCTCCTTCTACTTGTAAGGTGCTCTGAATCCTTGTTTTTACATCTGTATGATACTCTCATTTTAGTAAGGAATATAAAGGAAAGATTTGTGCTACACTTCCGATTTTAGAAGAATTAGGATGTGGGTTTCTTAAGAGCTAGAAAGACTCTTTAATGTGGACAATGATAAACTCACTTCTAAATCTGCTGTTAAATCTTTGTATGGTGAATTGCTGCATTACTAGTTACCTTAGGAAGTGCTGGCAAAATCATTAATAAAAAAAAGAAATTTTTTTTTCTTTCACTGCAGTTAATTATTCAAATAGTTTGGTGTTTTCGCTGTTGCAAGGGTACATCCCGTACGGGTATGTGCAAAAAGTAAACAGTCACTCTAGAGCCTGAGCTTTGTTTCAGTTTCATTTCTAAGGTACAACGTGCTAACACTCTGGCTCCAGCAAGGGTAGTTGAATAAGCAAATAGGGCGTGAGGCATTTGGTCTTCTTTTTTTTCCTCCTGTATGTTACATTAAAAAAAAAAAAAAAGAGAGAGAAAAAAGC
>VZRU01010726.1:0-27088 GCA_013398155.1 Pedionomus torquatus
CACCTCCCACAACCTGCTGGTCACACTTCTTCTCATGCAGACCGGGATAGCGTCGGTTTTCTGGGCTGCCAGCGCACACTGCCAGCTCATGTTGAGCTTCTCATCCACAAGAACTCCCAAGTCCTTCTCCTCAGGGCTGCTCTCCAGCCATTCTCTGCCCAACCTATGTTTGTGCCTGGGATTGCCACATCCCAAGTGCAGGACCCTGCACTTGGCTTGGTTGAACTTCATGTCATTTGCATTAGCCCACCTCTCACGCCTGTCCAGGTCCCTCTGGATGGCATCCCTTCCCTCCAGCGTGTCGACTGCACCACCAAGCTTGGTGTCATTGGCACACTTGCTGAGTGTGCATTCAATCCCACTGTCCATGTCTCCGACAAAGATGTTAGATGGTATTGGTCCCAGTACTGACCCTTGAGGGTCACCAGCCACCACCTGGACATTGAGGTGTTGACCACAACCCTTTGAGGGTTACTCACCAGCCAGTTCCTTATCCAATGAGTGGTCCATCTATCAAATCCATGACTTTCCAATTTGGAGACTAGGATGTCATGTGGGACAGTGTCAAATGCTTTGCTTAAGTCCAGGAAGATGACGTCCATTGCCCTGCCTTTGTCCACCAAGTTTNTCAAACCTGATCTTCTCCTGTGGGCAGTTCTACATTCTCAGAACCCCTGAGATCTCAGTTTTGCCTTCCATGACTTGGGCAGTGCAGGTAGAGCCCTTGCCTGTGAAGACTGAGGCACAAAAGTCATTCAATACCTCAGCCTTATCCATATCCTGGGTGGCCAGGGCTCCCGTTCCCTTCCGGAGAGGGCCCACAGTCTCCCTAGTCTTTCCTTTTTCCCTGACATATCTATAGAAGTTTTTCTTACTGTCTTTGACTTCCTTAGCCAGATTCAGTTCTCTCTGGGCTATCTGCCTGAGATGGTTCCTGGCCACTTGGATAGTTTCTCTATATTCCGCCCAGTCCACCTGTCTTTGCTTCCACCCTCTATAGTCCTCGTTTTTGATTCTGAGCTTGCTTAACACTTCCTTGTTTGTCCACACAGGCCTTCTGGATCTTTTGCCTGACTTCTTTTTTGGGATGCACCTCTCCTGAGCTTGGAGGAGGTGATCCTTGAACACAACCAGCTTTCATGGGCACCTCTCCCCTCCAGTTCTTTTTCCCACACTACCCTGCCAATCAGATCTCTCAGGAGTCCAAAGTCTGCTCACCTGAAGTCCAGAGTAGCAAGCTTGCGGCACACCCTCCTCACTGCCCTAAGAATATTGAATTCTACCATTTCATGGTCACTGCGACTGAGGCTACCCTTCAACTTGACATCGCTCACCAGCCCCTCCCTGTTGGTAAGGGCAAGGTCCAGCACAGCTCCCCTCCTCGTTGGCTCCTCCTGTTGTTGCATGTCAATACCTGACTTATATGGTAATGTGGATTTGCATTTTTTATCTTTAACAGGAAATTAGTAAGGGTCATTAAGCATAACTTCCAAAATCTGTTATTCCCCTTGTTCCTATATAAGTGTTAATGATTGGGTCACAGAGTTTTACCTCCTTTCCATTTGTGAGCACACAGTGGCTTCCCTCACTGTAACTAAATCAAAGACAGCATTTAGGTAGTGAACTTGCTGAAAAATGGTAGTCTTCCACCCATGGTACAGCTGTTTACTTCTGGCTTCTGCATTTACACCTATCTCAAAAGTCTTGTTTTTTGCTCTGAATTTCTTTCCTGGTACTTCTTAACAGTATTATTTACTCTCTCTCGTTTCATATTAATTTCCTTATTTCTTTTACAGTTGTAAAAGTCATGGTCTTCCATCACAGAAAACAACTTCTACAGTCTTAGGTGTACACATACATTTCAATATGAAAGCTGTGCCTTACCTTAAACTGCTGACTTTAAAAGCACAGCAAAGTACTTTCTGCTTCCTTTTAGCAAACCCTGGCTGCAAAAAATCCCTAGAGTCATTCTCTTTGCAATTATCCCTCCCTGTGCATCCTACCGGCATCTCCTCTTCCAGTCACTTCAGACACTCTTGACCCAACACAGTCCACACAATCTTAGATAAAAGATTGTGATTTTTGTTATTAAAAACCAACCTAAAGCTGGCCTTGTCTGCCAGTTTCTATGGCTTTACACCACTGTAATTAATTAACATGGAAAACTCTAAATGCAATGTTTTTCAGCCCTACTGAATGAATTCTGGCGAGAGCATATGAAAAAAAAAAAAAAACTGAAAAGCTGAAGAGTACAGTAGCCTCATGTTGACAGGTCACTCCAATTCCAGGTTGTAGCAGAGTCTATATTTGGCTGCTTTGATTATAATTGCTTACAGGATAAAAAATAAATAGCAATTATCTCATTGTCACACAAGAAAAAAGACGTAATAAATGAACCAATATTAAAGTACCATTGAAAAACAAATTATTTCAAAAGCAATCAGGAGTAGTAAAATTCAGTTTCCAAAATTGTTTTTAATTGCCAACGATGTCAACATTAATATTACTCCTCTACTGGATAATACATCCATTTTAGTTATGAAAGCATTTAGCAAACCAAAAATGTCAAACTACAATTAGACAAGGCTAAACTCAGGACTCTTTGCATGAACAGTCTGTATGCCATAGCCGAAATCCCTAATTACAAGGGTCATCTACGCAAGCCCCAGTCCAACCACTGCATACACGTTTATCTTGACAACTATGACAGTCCCACGGATTTCAGCCAACAAACAAAACAGATGAAGTATGAGGGGGTGTGGTGAAGTTAATCCTTAAGAGGATATAGGAATTATTTTTTCAAACAAAATTACAAGCTATCAAACAAAAGCAAAACAAAAAACTGCTACAAAAAATATTAAAAACTTGCAGAAATGCCACCCCTTTTAAAGGGTTTACTGTGGTGGGTTTTCAGTTTGCAGGTATTGACTTTACCTGCTGAACCTGTACCACAAGAAATGGAGAATTATTTTAGCTTTTTCAGAAGATGCAAGACAAACACCAAGTGGTCAGGATCACCACAGCACTGCACGTGGATTTATTACCCATCATATTAATCCCAAAGTCGCTAAGCCTTGCAAATCTCTCTGCACTGTATTTCCCTCTTCCAAGGGCATATTTTGTGGCTCCTTGACCTAGGTTAGTAAGTCTTTATTCTCAGTAACAGCTGAGATCATGAAGCCTCCCTGAACTGAATCCAGGCCTTTACTCCTGACATTTCCGATACCATGATGAATTTCTCAAACAACATCCTTCTGAGCTTTCCATGCAAAATTAATACCCTCTTTATAGCATCCACACATTTTACTTTCTGCAACTCTCTAATGAATAATTTCAGTTTTCAGTCTGCTTTGTGGCAGAAGACTCCTCTTCCTTTTTGGCAGAAGGGCAGGGCAGGAATGTATGTTTCTTCTGCAAACTGGCCACCTAACCAAGTAACTGTGAGCATTAATGAGCTCGACTTCTGGCAGATGCAGAAAAGGAAGTATGATATACTTCTCATACTAGCAGGAAATTATTCAGGTTTTTTAGTCAGGTTTCCTGTGCATCTGCAGGTATCTGCTTCATTACCCTCCAATACTGCCTCCCCAAGCCTTTTTTTAATTTAGAGCCTATTTCAGCCAAGATTTAGAAGCAGGGCAGGGACTCCTGAGATCGTTACATTTCCACAGGTTTCTTGAGAATTGGCCCTCAGAAAAATATTTCCCATGCTGAGAACCAGCATCTTTTCAGATGTTAAGGAGTCAGAGGAGAAAAAAAATTAAAAGAAGCCCGAAAAGAAGGCAAAACTTAAGACTGGAGCCCACAAATGCCAAGGCATCTAAGTCAACCACGAAACACAACCTCCCCTTAGTATTTGAGGATTTGAGAAACAACTGTTTTCGTAATTCTGCTATTTAGGTACAAGAAAAGAGCCATTTCTAAAGCCCTAGCTGAGCTTCTCCTTGTCTCTCCGCTTGCCCAGCTCTGTGCTCCTGGACATTTCCACCTTCATAAGTCTAAGTCTAGGTAGAGCAGATGACAGCAGACCTGGACTTACCCTCAACGCAAGGGAAAACAATTCATAAAAACATACTCAGGCTGGTTTCTCCTCCTCACTCCGTTAAAAAGCAGTATCAATGCAGCAGCACACACATGTCAAATATCAACAGGCAGAATGATGCACCGGAGCCCGTCTGGCATGTCCACCCTCTTCTCCAATGAGCCTGTGGCCAGCAGCTGGCTGAAGCAGCAAGAGAGGAGAAAGCAGCTTTTTGGCTTTTTTTACCTGAAGCAAGGGAATGAGGCCTTAAGCAGCTGCTTAGTCTCAATCACATAACAACACAAGGCTTGTAGGCTACTCAAATTGAAAATGAGGCTGATTTTCGGCCATGCTTTTATTGGAGGAAGTCAAGACAGAAAAGACACGTTGCCCACTGCCCACTTGGCAGTTGGGATGAGGCAGGACTTAGGCAAAAAAAAATAGTCTGGACCAGGATGTTATGAAATGAAAAATTAAAAGAGAGATGGGGGAGGGGAAGGGAAGGGGAGGGAAAGGGAGACTCTAACCCCCGAAATCAGCTGGGACAACAGTACAGCCAGGGGCAAAGGGCACTCATTCACATGGTACGTGGCCAAATAAGGTTTAGGAGATGGGTCTGCTCCGTTCAGCTCAGGAACCTGAACCTCACTCTCTAGGACCTTCTCCCACTCACAGCATCCGTTACTTTGGGGTAGTTCTTCTTGATCAAGTATTCTGACAAAAACAACACACGTTTTCCTGTAAGCAGTGTTTGCATTGATAAACCAGCCCTTTGGAAAATTCCTAAAACGTCCACAAATGCTCTAAAAATGTTTTCACATGATTCAGCTTATCCTTCCACTCCAGTTTATCTCCCTGATGGCTCTAATAAACTACAGGTTTCTCTCCAAAACTCCTCTCTAGATTTGTTTGGAAAACTTTCAGCTAAACTGTATGATTAGTTTTCATCCCTTAACCTTCCTAGTTATTCACAGCATATGGAATGAATTTATAGCATTCCTATCCTTTAATGAATGCAAAGTTTGTGTGTGAAAAAATGTGTACACAGAATTTGGAGTAACACATGCACACGTAAAACTGGTGGCTGAGTAACATCCATATCAAGTAAGAAAATCATGTCATCTGTAATTCATAGCCAAGGCTTCAGGTATCAAAAAACTGCATTCAAAGCAGCTGGTGGTCTCCTATTACCATGCTGGCTGCAGGAAGCCCTTCACATTTCATTACCAGCGGAATGAAGGCTCAGTCGGCGATATGGTCTATCAAGACTGCCAAACACATGCATATAGAGGCTAGATTAGAAAGATTAGCTTGTAACCAAAATTTTTATCACTTAGATCTCAAAACTGGGAAGGAGCTACTCCTGTCACAGAACATATTTTCCAACGAGCAAACAGCACTGAGAGACAAAGATCAAACCTTCAAAGTGCTCTGAAGACACCACACAAGGAAGGTGGCACCAAGCAGGTCACGCACACTGCTCCTTTCCACAGATGGGGCTTAAACCACCAAAGCAACCGCAGAGTTGAAGCCAGAGCCAGAAGATCATGATGAGGGCACGCGTGCTTACACTGATGACCAAATGTATTTTGCATATATAACACAATTAGTGCTACACTCAGCAGTTTTATTTCTCATGTATGCAGTAATTACGATTTAATAGGGTTTCTAAATGTTCTCTTTAATTACTGACTGTATCTTTTTGCACGCTTTTATATGCACATATACATTTATATATTTTCAAACAGTTGGCACTGATGTTCTCAGAAAAAATCTGAGGAAGTTAAGGAGGATGCTTGAAGAAGACACCAGCACACAGAGGAGGTGAACACCCATCCATTCATGGAGCAGTAATGGCAAGAGCAGTGAGCCAACCCCCTGCCATACAGCAATTGGTCTGGGGCTCCTAGATGGTGCTAACAACCCTCCTCAGCAGGCACACAGCCAAGAACTGTTCTCCATTTGCAGCCTATGGGCCCTCACGCATCCTTCCACGGCAGCTCAGACCCTGCTAGAAATGTCACATTTCTGCAACTTCCCTGCCCGCTGTACTGCTGTCACTGGTCATCTGCTCCTGCTACCAAAAATAACAACCAGGAGGATCAAGCATTCACACACGGTTTTCCTCACTGGTTTAGGGAATCGAGCCTATTCATGGAACCCTGGAGGATGAGCTCATCTTGTCTCATATAACTTCATCTTTAGCCCTTTTTCACATCCTCCTTGAGTAAGAGGTTGAAAAGTGCTGGTACACAGGGATGATGACTATTCGATCAATGAATGCTGTCTGCATGGGGTCTTTAACACCCACAGAAATCAATGGCAACATCTTTTGACCTCAGCCTACATTAGATTATGCCTGCAGCAGTAACAAAGGCATAAATACAAGGAGTAATAAATGAGCAAACTATTAATTATGAACAAGAACCAAACCTTTCTCATGTATTCTTTGTGAAATTAGCAGCAAATGCAGTTAGCTGGGTGCCTAACCAAGCACAAGATGGTACATGCATGGTGATTTTTCACTGCAAAAGCTGCTTACTTTCACGAGGACATGCAGGAGCATGTCACCACCCACTTCATACACATTATTTGAAACTGCTGCCCTAAGTGACTGCATGTGAATTTTGATTCAAAACAAAACCCAAATCAGGTCTCAAACACTACTTATGCTACAAGGTGGAAGTTACATATAGTCAATCGGTAATTCATACTCTGTATTTTACCTTCATCTCTTATTATCAGACCTTCCTCACTTTTAGCCCTGGCCAGAATTAAGTTTATAACTTTTAAGTGCAAAATGAAGAAATGAGCTGGTGGTGTTCAACCTGGCAGCATGACATGGGAAGGATAGGGTGACAGTCAGCAAACAACAGAGGGACAGAAATACCAAGAAATATGATAAATTATTTGAAGTGGTATAAAAGGGACAGAAAAATAAATTGCAAAGGGAAATTCTACACCAAAGAACGTATTTCTTGAGGATGAAGTCCACGTTGTTTGACTCTGGCAGTCTCCTAAAGAAAACGGTGCCCTGTTTTGAGTAACTGCAGAATCAGAAGGAGCATGTAGACCATGGAGAGGATGCTGGGATGTTGTACAGCCAGGAAAACAGACAGACTGATGTATCCCAAGTCCATCTCTGAAACTGAGATCTAACTATAAAGCACTTTTATCATTAAGAAGGAAGCAGTCTGCAAAGACTCAAACAGATTTCAGCTTAATCACTCTACAAATTAATATACTTTGTAGGAAAAAAACAACCAAATGTAGTGTTTATTCTGAGCACTTTACCATCTCAGACTCATTAACCCAGTACCTTATACGCTCTCTTTGTAATGCAAATCTGCTAAAATACTATGCTTTCCATAAAACATTCATAAAGACAAGCTCATACTGCTCAAACGCCAATTGTAAGTGGAGCAAAAATACACTAAATTTTTCTTAACACTTGGGCTCTGCACCTAAGGCTTATCTGCATAAGCAGTTTGTGAGAACTCTTCTGCTGCTGCTGCAGACACCATAGGACAAAGGTGGAAGATTTCCCAAAGCAGGTGATGTAGGCAATTATAAACTGAATTATCACATGCATAAGTCAAATGCAAAAATTTTGTAGAAGGTACCTACAGCATAGTTTTTTAGGAGGAAGAGAGATCATTACAGAGTATTACCATGCTTTTAAGGGGGCCAAACACTGCACATACTGCACTTGCTTGCTGAGCTCCTACTTAACGGCCACCTACCTAACTGCAGAGTATATCACCACAAGGGTTTGCTGGGAATCCTCACCGCATAGCACAAGGCATGTCATTTCCAACCTCTGCACTCGAACACATCCAGCCAACAACATGTGAAGCCCAGCAGGAGATACAGAATCATCCTAACTAAGGTCTCCAGACCCAGATGGGGTCCACATAGTGGAAGAATCACAGAATTCTCAGAGTTGGAAGGGCTGGAGAGGACTGAGGGAAAGGAAAGGTTTACAACTGCTTTACAACTTACACAGCTGTGGAGAAGGACCAAAATGTCACCTTAAGGGTGCAATGTTATGATGACTCTCTCCCTTCTCCAATGGATTTAGGCGGTGGAATACGAAATACCACAGCAAACCTACAGCCACCTGAGATTCGCAATAAAAATTACACTAAACAAAATTCAAATATATAGGATAAATGCAGGATGTTTTATGATCTTTTCCTCCCTCCACAGGTACCAACTAGTTTTGTTTCAAGATGATCTATAATTGTGTCATCTCAAACTGTGAACATGCTCTTCTCTATTTAGTTTTGAAAACTGCTGCTGCTTTTTCAGACTGGAAGGGGCTGGAAACATGGAAATTGCCTAAATTTTACAGCTATAACTGTTGGCCTGATACAAGAAAATGCTACCTCCATGTATAAATCTTTCACAGATGTCTCAGAAAAAATGAGGCAGAGCTCGACACATTGTTGCCTGAGGTGACAGAAACATCTGCCTTCATTTCCATTGGGGTTCAGAGCCAACTGCAAGCCAGGTGTGCCTCCCAGACCATCTGCCAGACCTGGTTCCTGACCATCCAAAACACATCAAGGTACCATTACTGCTGCTGACCCCAGATGATTTCCTAAAGGAAACCAGGTTTTCAGGGAGGTGATTCACACACCCACCATGATGTACCCACACCACGACAAGGGCTCAGAGACTGGGAAATGCCCCCCCAGCACAACCACTCAGCAGTAATGATATAGCCAAAATGAATTTGACTTAAAATGAAACTTTTAAATTATTAAAAAAAATTACCAGCAGGAAAATAAATACATTAGTCATTGTGGGGGAAGGGGAGGTGGGGTGGAGAGAGAGTTTGGAGCTGGTTCTACAATCAAAATAAAACCAAAACAGTAATTGGGCATACGAGCTTCACTTGTTAAGAAAGTAATTACTTGTTCAAACACCCGCAATGATTTCTCAGATGCATTAGAAGAGAATGAACATACTGAAACCTACTTGGTTTTGAAATTCAGCTCATTTGGCAAGTCTTCAACTTTTGAAAGAAAACAAACAGCAAATGCAGACAAGCTGTAGCATGAGCAGCCATGCACTCTCCTGCCCACCTGCCTGAAGCCCAACTCAGAGCAACATACCTGGCTATACCAGCTGGGTTGCACCTTTAAACTCAGTCCTCAGCCTGTCCATTAAAATGGTCAATAGCAATGCCAGCTGAGAAACATCCATCTCTGGGATCTCATTTTTACAGGTCATTGGCTAGCCAGCCAACAACAGCTTCCAGCCATTGCTGACCTCTCTTCAACATGAACTGATGCTGATTTACAGGAGAAAGACGAGCCACGAACCATCCATTTTCTTAATCGTAATTAAAACAAAATCAAAACCACTCAACTGTTTCTATATGATTTTGTTTGTACAAAATATAAATGTACAATCATCCTGCTATGCTTCTGAGATATGAACCCTAATAAAAGAATCTGAGTGTTATTTAGTTTATTTCTTCAGGCAGGAAGCATCTTATGGTAAGCAGGTGCTGCTGAACAGAAATTTGCATCAGAACAGTTTGGATAACAAAACATTCTGCTGTATCAACCCCCATGTAAGCTGACGAAACAGATTCAGCCAGGTGTGTCTTATGATGGAAAGATTCACTGTGATAAAGAAAAGAATAAAACACCTTTTAGATAAGTTCAGTTCTTGGAGTCATTAAGATGCAAAAGGAATTTAAAAAATGCCACCTCCATAAGGGTCAAGCACAGATAGTAACAGCAAAGGAACCTGCCTGGACAACTGACTGTTTCCAGTACTTTCTGTCTTAATGGTTCTGGCAAAGCTGGCTTCCTTAGTTGACCAGTCCTGCTCCCACTACATTATACAGAGCTAAATGTTACAGATAGGTCTAGGGGTTCTAAGAGAAAGGGAGCAAAACCACCAAACACATTCCAAAGTCCATAGCAAAGAAAAAAAGCATACAACCAGTTATTTGCTCTTACAAACTTATTAAATATTTGCCATTTGCAAAGATTCTCAATCAGAGAGATAGACTGCACCATGTTTGACTCCAGTAAAATGACTCCTGAGAAAGTCTGCCTTGATCTAAAATTCTGATACTTGGGTTTTAATTTCCAGTCATATTTACAGGAATCTCCTTCCTCCAATTTTCTAATTGAGACTGCATGGCTTGAAATAGGCCCATAAGCTATTATATGACTGCAAACCTACTTGACCAAGAGATATGCATTCTCAGGCTTCAGAGAATAATTAGGCACTCCAGACTTTCCTGCAGCTTCCTGAGGAGAAGATGCCAATGACCAACATCAATGACCAAGACCACTGGTCCCATCCAGCCTCACAGCTCCTGTACCTTGATGTCACAGTGATTCATGAAATTGATACCACAGGAACCACCAAGATACATGGAAATCACACAACAAACCCACAACTGGCTGCATGTGTCCAGTTTCCACTCCGGGCTGAACTGATCTCCTACTCACCAGGCTCTCGGTCCTTAGTGGATATGCACTCTTTTATGGACTCTGTTATGCCAAGACTAGCTGCAGTGGGCAGTGGGCCAAGCAAGGATTCCAGTGCAGGTGGTCTTACAGTAGCTTCTTTTCCATTTTTCCATTCCCCATCTTCACTTTTTTTTAATCTGTCCTTTTCATGAAGTTCATTATAAAAGTCCTTGTTTAAGTGATTAGCAGCTGCTTCCAGTTCCTCATCTTCTGCCTCCTCCTCTCCAAGTATGCTAGACATATTATCTTCTATAGAATCTGCAAAGGGAAAAAAAACAGACCATTGCATACTATCTGTTACAGAAATGAAATAGCGCTCACATAAAGAATAGAAATCTTCAGAGAAAAGCTGCAGAATACATATATCATTTTAGTACACTGTATGAATATATAGTGTTTTCAGATGCTTTTCAAATTCATTACCTTGGCCATTAAAATGTATTTTTGTGAATATAGTCATCATTTAAAATAGAAGCATTGTGTTATCAAATTATGGCAAGTAAAAGGGTTTTGCGAGAGAAGCCAGCTACTTACTGGTATAATTACAAATGAAAAATAGCCCACTCAGGCTGCACAAAGCCCTTCCAACTTGCTTAGTCAACTGGGGGGATTTGATGACAGAAGTTTCTAGATACTGGTCCACTAGCGCTTTCAGTGATGAAAAGGAATATTGTCAGGTGCCAGTGCCAAGCTTATACTGCACCGCAAAAGGAAAACAACTGAAATCATTAATGAGCTGTCATTTTAATGAACAATGTAGTTGTTTTGAAGACTGATATTTGGAACCAACTAATTGGCAGAGAGAACCCCAGTGCAATAGACATCTTGCATTATGCAAGCATATATACGATCACATTTATCACAATAAAGTTCATACACTTAAGACTGCCTTCAGGAGCTGAACCCGTTATTATTTAAGTAGTCACAAAACTTGACAGACTTACCATCTTTAGTGAAATTTGCAAATACGCCTTTTGCTTTTGGTCTACTGTTTTCTAATTCAATCTCTATTTCATCTTGATAGCTTGATATTTCACCTGTGGTGATGAAATAAAAACAAAACTCAGCAATAAATGATGTAACTTGGGACAAAGAAGTGATACGTTATACTAAGTATAACTTATACCTTCAAAATCCTCCAGCTTTTTTGATAACGCCTTCTCAAGCTGAAATGAAAATAAACAAAATAAAGATGAATTGACTAAAAAAACCCAACTTTGTAGTGTTTGTGAACTGTATGTAGAGACACAGAACCACAGGGTATTTTAAAAGCAATAAGCAAGCCTTGAATCACAACTCAAATTACTTTACAGCATCAGATGGGCAAGACAGACAAGTTTCAAAATACTGACTCATTACCAGTGTTCTCAATTCTCTCTGTACGTCAAAAAGAACCTCCACTCTGGCAAGCTGCAAATAAAAGGCCCGCACATTCTTCAGCAGTCAAACTCTACTACTGTGGCTGTAGATGTGAGCAAGCGCAATGACAGCGCTCAAATCGTGCTGCCCAGGCCAGCCACAGCACACAGGTGATGGCAGAGTGAAGTAGTGACCTGGCAAGCTCTTGAGAATATCCCACATGCGCCTGTGGACCTCTAGATGATAGCATATTTAGAACAGTAAAAACAAAACTCCCAAAAAAATAATAATTTAAGATTTGGCTATGATGGTAGTAAAATCTTCTCCTCTAGTGTCAGTTTTAGTTCATGCTTTTTACAAAATTAAGCCACATGAGATCTAATCTCTGTGGAAGCAGGTGCTGTACCACACAAAAAAAACCAGTTGTCTTATTAAATTAATTGTGCTTTTGTTTCCATATGTGTTTAAAAAAAAAAAAAAATTATAAGTAACTGTCAACTTAAAAAAAAGTGTGGTTTCTGATCCAATTACAAAGCTTACACCTTTTCAACCCTGATCCTTGCCAACCAGGGTGGAAAAGTGCATACAGCACATAAAAGAAAAGGGCAGACATTAGGACAGCTGCTCAAGACCTCCACACCACAAGCTCAGCTTAAACTTGTCACATGAGAGGCTCCAGTTCTGTAAGAACAAAAAGATTTGCTGCTTTGGTAAAAGGTCAGGGCACAGAAGGGAAATGCACATGCCGCAGGAAAGCAAGCATAAAGGAGATAACAGTGCTTAGTATAACTGCATCAGCTTGCAAATAGGGGAGCATCTGGGCAGAGCGTGCTGAGCCTTCACATACAATACAGCAGTCATGGGGCTGAGCACCAAACACTGGTATCCTGCAAACCACAGAAGCTCAGCTGGTGCTCGTTTACTCGGCCACCCAGACCTCCTGATCTGCACGAATAAGAGCAGTGACTCTGTACTGTACAGTGACTCTGCAGTGGCTTGCTAAGGTGGTAGACACACTTCGATCCTTCATCAGGGGATGTTTAAAGCTATATGTGAAGCTACACATCTTAAAGAGCATGTCTTAGGAGGAGGAAGCAAAAATCATACAGGAGAAAAACTTAAATATATATATATTTATCTGGGAAGCTATCCCTTTGCCAGTAAAACAAAAAAATATCACTTACTTAAGAGGTACCATATGCACCAATGCTCACCCTTCTCTTATGAACCTCAAAATAAATGTAACTAACTTTTATCAAAGGCTCCTCTGTTAGGATTTAGTACTAGCCAACTAACTGATTCAAAAAGGAATATACAGAGGAAGGAGAGATAAGAGAAATACAGAGAGTATCTGGTTCAGAATTCACCTGCTGTATTTTCAATTTTTTTTGACCAGCTGTAAACGAAGGAGGATCACATTCTTCTTCCAAGTCAATCTTCATAAACTCGTCTATGGTTAGCTGACTTGTTGGTGTATCTTCAAACTCTGTCAACCTACCAAAGCATACAGTACATTACCATAACATCTTTAAGAACTTGCTCAAAAGTAACAAAATTCATCAAGCCAAGTTACAGAACATGTCATCCTTAGAAACCCTAGCTTAAATACAGAATACATTAAAAGTGCCACCAATTGTTTCATCTGCCGCAAAAGAAAAGTATCTTTCCATATCACAAACTAGCTTTTGACTTATTAGAGTACGTAGCACACACTTTTTTTGATGAATAAAGATTGAGCAGAAATACCACAGCCACTAAGGTCAATTAAGTACAGACTGACAAAACTAAGACAAGAAACAGGTCATTCCTCCTGTCTGGTTGCCTTTCTTATCAACACCACCACAACAGATTCCCAAAACAAAGTATCTGCCAAGGTATTTTAGGAGTATGCTCAAAAATATTCCTGATGCATTAGCAAGACTACTTTATGCAAAGTAAATGTCAAAGTAACAGATCTTCAGCAGACTGGAAGAAGGACAAGAAGTAATCTTCCCCAGACACACTGAAACAGTAGTAAAATAAAGAGATTATCTGCACCTTGCACAGATGGAATAGATGAATGCATGTAATTCTACAGTAATATACTTTGTATTTGTTTAATGTTCACATTTTAAAAGTTCCTACCTGCATGAGAGAAAGGACTAGCTCCATGGGGAACTGTCATGAAAGCAACTGAATCTTTCAAAGGAACTGAATCTTAAATGAGACCATGTTATCAGAACTTCATCCACAAATTTCAGGATTTTATACAGGTGGTTAAGAATGAACACATCCATTTTACAGATGGAGAAAGCAAGACAAAAGGTTAAGTACAAAGTCAGATCAGGAAATGTCTGGCAGAATGTTCTTCTGACAGAAAGTGCCCTTTTAATAATATCAACATTTTCCATGGGAAAACGGCAATGGATATGCAGCTGCTTCACTGGAATATTCCCATCTTCCAGAGTAAAGAAAGCTGACAGCAGCTTCCATCTGCAAAGCTGGGAAAGTAAAACCAGTGACTCAATAGTCCCAGCACAGGACCCTTCAGCATTTCTCCTCCCCAAAATCCAGTCGTGGTTTCCTTTTTTGCCTCTGATTGCAACAAAACTCCTTCCAAAGAAGGAATTTTCTCTAGGACAGAAATTCAGCTTCCAACCAATTCTAGGGTCACAGCTAAGAGCACCTTGCCATGCTCTCCCCTATATTCTATCAGTACCTGTATTTCTTTATTTCTTTTTTCACAAACTGAGGAGCAAGACAAGACAGCCCATCCAAAGGGAGGTAACTTCAGGACGCTTTGCCTGTGGACACCCTACTCCCACAGCACAGGCCACACGTGTCATCTCACGCCATGAAATGTGCACAGAAAGATGGGCAGCTCCACATAAAACCAACAACAAGCAGCACGCTTGGCCCTAACACAGCTAAGTTGAGCCAGAATTATTGCTGCTGAGGAGGAGAAAGCCTCTGAAACCTAGTCTTGCTTTCGGAGTTCAGACATCTCTACAAAGCTCCAAATTAGCTATATATTTGAGAGCAACTGGCAGCCCAAAACTTCCCCTGTGAGTACCAGGGACCAGCTCCCTCCTCCTCCCTTTCAGATTAGTTTAGAAAGGAGAGGAAGATGCTGTTGGCAGTACCAGCACCCACCTTTTAATTAACAAACTTGAAATCTTTCTCAGCATTAATGGGCTTCCACCTTCCAGCATGGAGCCCTATCTGTTAGGTCAGAGGAAAATCTCAGCAAGGCCATTGTAATTTTAATTTTAATTCAGGATTTCTTAAATGCTAAACTCATGCATCATTTTAGGAGCACGTATCTTCCCAGCCACCATCGTTAAACTACAGTCATCCATCTCTCCATGTATGAATCACGCACTCACAGGAAGTCCCACATCAGCAAGAATTCCTCCCAACCACCCACGCCTCACTAGAATGTTATTATTCTCCCACTGTAAAAAGCCAACACACGCTTTGGCAAATGCACCCAGTTTGTTTACCCCACACTTGATCCGAGTTTGAGATGAGCAGCCCATACCAGAGCCCAGCAAAAACAGCAACACCTCCAGGCACAGGGAGCAACGTAGAAAACACCAGTAGGAAATACCTACTGAATGAAGCAAGCCTGGGGATGAGATGACCAGGCTTGAATTTCAGTACTTAACCCCGTGCACGTCTCCCTGTGCACCTAAGGCTGCATTTGTCCCTCTCCTTGTCCACCATGTCGTGTGACTCACATCACAGACCCTGCACCCATCAGACATTACCACAGGTGAGCCAACGTACTCAGTGAGCTTCGGCTCAAGCACCAGCTTCAGCCCTGAGCTGAAACAGAAGCACAAGTCCCTCTTAAGACCTTCAGTGCATCTGCTCTAGGACAGGGAAGAGCTACATCATATTTGCTGGTGGTGCTACCACACAGCCTAAAACCACAGGGCAGCACGGTCCAACCAGCCAACCCAGCCACCAGCATTCAGTCCCATATCTGTGACCTCCTCTTCTTCAGTCCTGATCCAAGCCAAATAGGGCACGGGCTGACCACCCAGCAGGGAGGGCTGCCAACATGATGGTGTAGGCACAGCCCGGTAGCAAGCCCAAATTTGGAGCAGCATGTTATTTCTTCACCTCTCCCCAGTTTAACCACAAGGCTGTGGCCTTCCTCCTGATGGTCAAGATCACAGCTTCAGCATCACCTCTGCGGGACAGTGAGTTGTTCACTCAACATTTTCTTCTCTAACTTGATATAAATACACACTTGCGTTTGCCAAACACTTGCCTGCCTGAACACTTTATACTGGCCGATAACCTGTCTACACATTTTTAAACATTTCTTTAATTTTATCCAGTGTTTGGACATGTGCCACCGGGGCAATGAACTGATGCAGGCAGCAGTCTACACCGCATGAAACAAGGTAACATTAGTTTGGCAGCTCAGAAAAACTGATGCACCTTAATTATAAGCATAATAATTTCAGGGGCAAGGGAGTGCCTTCATATAAAAAAAATAGCTACAGGCTATTTTTTAAGTCTCCCATTGAAATGTTACCCAAGTTCATTTTGCATTTTTAATCTAAAAAAAACCCTAAAATCCATTAAGTGTTGCCATTTCAAGTTATGCATAGAGGGAAGAAAATAAATAGATATACAAATTAAGATATTATTTCCTTGGCACAAATTCAAAAGGGCTCTAAAAATTGAGATTTGGCAGACAAATATTTTCTATTTATAGCTGAAGCAACCACTACACCTCAGGCTAAGGCTCAACTTCCAGTATAAACCCTCCTCTTACAGCTTCTCACAGCAAACTCTTTCAAGCAAATTCCTTCAGGACAAAAGTTTTTCCAGAGCTTGGTGTCATCTGCCCCTAACCCCAACCCTTTTTTTCATGGAAAAATTTCCATGCCTTTTGTTTCATCTGTTTACGGACAAAACCACACCTCATCTTCTGATAAAGCACTTTTGTGCACAAAACAGTAAACCGATTCTGTTCACACTTAATTTAGCTCCCAATAAGGGAAAATGGGTCAGTCATTTTGAATTTACGAGCAATGGTTTTTCACTTTGTTTTGTTTCAGGGATACTATCCAGTGAAGAGTTATGAATCCAGCCTACAGCTAATGAAAAATAAAGACTCCTGTGTACAGCTAGCTGCTCGGTTTTAATGTTTAATTGAAATTCTGCAGCAGTGGGGTGCGACAAAGCACATAACTGAACAAGGTCTTCTGGAGTCCAATTCACAAATGCTTCAGAAGTTCAAGTCCAAGAGGGACTTCTAAGCAGAGATCGTTTAGGAAAAGCTAGTGTCCTCACACGATCAGGATCTAACTCTAGAAAGCAGGCAGCATACAGTAGAAGTATCTTGTGCTGGACCTCTAAGCATAACGGCAAACAAATTATAACTTCCCAGACCATTGTCTTTTTAAAGAATGAATGTGAAATTCAGCCTGAGTGGTCAGCCTTTAAGTTACCTGTTGCAAGAAGTCTTTTTAAACTGCTCAAAATAATTTGTTAATAGATTAAAAGAAGTACTAAGCTGAATATTGGCATATTGTTATCGGAAATACATGAAAAAAAAATCTATTGCAAGATAAGCTGCTGCTGGTAATTAAATTCCCCTGATTTTTCCCAAATTGCTATGCATTTAAAACACTAAGTTATAACTGACATGATAGCTACATAGTCTTAACTGTCTTATCAATTACAAATATTCTAGTAATAGACCAGCTGATCTGACACCAACATTTGCAAACTCTGGAAAAGCAAGGCGATTTATTTTTGTATCTTAGTAGAGTACCAAAATATTGCAGTATAGCCCCTCTGTTTTAACTTAAAAGTTCATTAGTGCTGACTACCACTCTAAACCTGTGCATTCACCCATAGAAGAAAAGTTTGCAATTTGCCTTGATGCAGCAAACCATCACTATTTTCACAGTTCGTTGCATCATCCTCCTCTCCTCATTTTTTTTCTAAGCCATACAGTGTTTATGCATTAACTACTTATGGACTTATGTAAACACATACCCTAAAAGTGATACTTAATAGAGAATATGTACCAGAAATAGTTATTAAATGCTTTCTACATGGCATAAAAGAGGTTTCCAGTATCTACCAATATGTAAATAAACAGAAGTGTAATCTCCTCGCATGTAATCATTCCACATACATATAATTTTACATGTACTTGCAGCAATATAAAGCCGATATGAACAAGTATCTCATTAGGAAAGGCAAGGACAAAATCAGAGGTGATACAGTTACTGTGATTTAATAATTTACAACTTATCACCTGACCTATGCTAAATCAGTTTGACTTTGTTCCCCACCCAATCCAACTGTAAAAAGCAGTATTTCTACTTAAACAACTTCCATGGTGTACTGCATTAACACATTCCACATCTTTCTGCAATGCATTAAGAGCATAAACACAAAGTCATTTACTGTCAATTAATTTGTGACTGACAATTTATTGTGCTTGTGCTGGCAACTCTCTATCGTTTTTCTAAGCATTCAAGAATGAGTACCTTGAAACTTTTATTGTACTAAATAAAAGCACCCTTTAGAATTGCTTTCACTTGCTCACACCAAAACAAGAGATTTTAAATTATTACAAGTTCATTAGCATAAATTTTAAAGCCCTGATTTTGCAAACATTTACACAAACGGTTAACTCAGGTTAACAATTGTGCACATGGTCAGCCCACCAATGATCCCACCAACATATCCCCCTAACCATCCCAGAATTCCGCCACTCTAAACCACCTGGAATTTTTTGTTCTTGGGGTTCCCCCCCACACCCAGTTCAAGTGTTCACAGCACTGTAATGAAACAAAATGCTTTAGCATTCCTTGAAATCCTTTTTTGTTAGCACAGTTCCTCTCCTGTGGTCTGTCAAAAATGCTCTATGATCTCTGGGAAAAGAAATATAGCATGCTGCCTAATTTCTTAACAACTGCTCAGATGAGGAAAGTCAAACACAGAAAAATGTTTACAAGATCCAAGCCTGAGTTAGTGCTAATAAGTTATTATTAATAGTTATTACTGTTTCAAAAGTAACAGACAACAAAGAATTTTAAAATGACATTTTAAAAGTAAGTATGAAGTACTGAAATATATTAGGAATCTAATTAATATATTAGGTAACTAGCTGTACCAAAGCCAGCTTTATGAAAAGGAACATTGCCTGTGAAACTGGATTCTGAAAAAAAAAATAAAAAATTCCTTTTTTCATTAAGACAATCCAACTTACAAAAGTATGCAATACCAACCTGCATGGATCAAGTTGAATTTTACTCACCATACAAAGAAAGACTCCTAGAAATCATCTACAAGCCACCTGAAATTATTTAACTGGAGATGTAAAATATTTCTCAATTTATTATCTCAGGTTATCACAACAGTGAAGGAGCTGCACAGCTGCTGAGCTGAGATCAGAGCAGACAGCACCACAAGCTCCTTTACACAAAGTAAAGCTTCTGGTGCTACACTTCAACCAAGAGCACTTACACAACTCTAACATACTGAGCATCTTCTGCCTGTCTCCACGCTCAAATATCTTTGGCAAACAGCTCTCACATAATTCATCAGGTACCTTTCACAGGATTTTAGCATGACTTTATCTGGATCACAGCCAAACACAGACTTCTTCACACCTCCCCCTTTGGTCTTGGCCTTGATAGGGCTTTGGTACTTTGGAAAATGTAACCTCACAGCCACCTGGAATCTACACGCGCCTGTCACCTTCTCCTTCCATCACGTACCGACTTGCTCCTTGTTTTGCCTGCTCTCACAGACATCTGCCAGGCTTGAGATTGTACTGGGAGCTTGGACATGAAGTTTACATGAGCTATATACTGCAGAAATGAAACAAGAAAAGCTTCAGGCAATACACTTATCTCTATCAATCGAATCTTTAATTTTTCCAGAGAACTACCAATGCAGCCACTGAAACAGCTGTAGCTGGGTCTCCAAGATACGAGCAAAGGGCCCTAGTTATAATAGTCCTGGCAGCATCTCAACCCTCCACCCAGCCTGGTAAATGGAGTTCCTTGGTAATACACCTTGGCTTCCTTCTTGAAAATACTATTTTGCTACAAGAAAAAAACATTCACCTCAAAAATGTACCCTTTAAATCATTTTGGCCTTTTCTTCTTTCTAAATGAAGCTTTACTTCTGCTGACATTCATCACAAATAGGATTTTTACCAGACAGTACTTCATGGAACTGAGAAGAAATATTTTTTTTATGTAAAAAGCAGCTCAATTTTAAGCTAAAGAGAGTAAGCCAAAGCAAAGTGCAAGTGTTAACAAAGATAAGCAGATTTTTTTGTATTTCTATTGAAGAAGCATCTAAGATCTTTAAACAGGCAGAAGAGCCGCACAGTATTAGAAAATGCACAATGGACAAATATCACAAAAATTATTCTCAGTGCAGATAAGACAGAATTTAGCATGCAGAGAAAGTATGCAATAGGTGAATAAACAGATGAAGGGGCAGAGTACGTAAAAAGGTTAAAAAGGCGGCAGCAAAGACAGGTGCACTGAACACAGGCATAACTGTGAGGATTAAACTAAATAAAAGGGTTGGGTTTATTAAAAGTTAATTTCTGCCATCTCCACAGATGATTACACAGAAAATAACAACTTGACTAATTAGTTAATATTGATATAGTACTTTGAATATATAAAGTGATATATAAGTTAATATAATTTCAATTAGACTGGAAATGAGACAGAATTATCAGTGCATTTATTAATATTTAATATGTTCACTTTCAAAAACAGCAAGAAGCTTTACATTTTTTGTGCTTCAGAACGTAAAACTAGAAAGTTTTATGTCAAAGTTTTCTTACCCAGATCCTACCAAAAACCCCACGCAAATTTAAAAGAAGCACACTGTTTTTTAACTACACGGTTAAGATCTCTGGATGTGAAGATGCGTGATAGGGTCCATGGGTCATGCTTTGGTGCTTTTTTCCTTCCAAAACAGATTCTCTTATGATCACATCATTCATTTTTATGACCTGAAGATATGTTTTCGTGAACCTCCTCGTAAGAGCTACTCCTCCTGTACACAGCACTGGAAAAGGTGATAGAGTACATGGGGCTTGCTTTTCCCCAAGTGATGGAGAGCAGGATCAACTAACCCCCTTGTACAACAGTGGCATCAGCTGCATTGCATTGGACCAGAAATAGCGTCCTCCTTAGGGAAGGGCTGCAACCCCTTACTGAGGGTCTTCCTCAAACAGGAAGCATGGCTTTCTTAAAAAGCATCAATAGAAGTCCATCGGCACCAAAAGCAAATTTGGCTTCCGATGGCCTGTGCTTCCCAAGGAGCCATGTAGTCAACTCAGAGCTACATCAAAACATCCAACAGAACCTGCAGTTTGAACATTTCAGTGATATCTGTGCTCCTGTTTGGTTTCACTTCAAAATCTGTCAGAGCAAAGACAGCAACAGCGAGTGTAGCATCCAACGCCACCCATTCATCAGTATCCAACCAACTACATTTAACACCTTCACAACACACAAAGCAGCAGTAGCTCTTTACAAACCAAAGTAACTATAGCAATAATTAAAAGGAAATAACATTGTATATCAAACTAGGAAGCAAAGAAATTTTTAAGAATGTGAAACAAGTGCTTATTAATTTAGACAACTTCTACCCGACTACATTTGGAGAGGAATTCTTAAAAGAAGAGGAAAAAAACTGGAGAGCATAAGAATTATTCAAATGTATTTTTTTTATTTCCCTTCGTTAAATACTATATAATGTGCTCCTATTTGAAAAACATCAATCAAATTTATAGATTCGTGATAAATACAGTTGTAATTATAGCTGCCTGAAAATAATTCAGCTGTCACGTTTACCCTGTCAAAGTAAATAACGCTGTCATTTTAGTTGATGTGTGTGACTTGAGTAAACATTTCAAAGCATGAATTCTGAAGTAAGATTTCCTCGCTTGAACAATTGTTCAAATTAATTTTCCTTCCAACTCTAATTTATTATGCTTATTTTCGTAGTAAGAACAAATGCTTTAACTATTTAACCAAGGCATCTTAGAGTAGATAGTGGGTGCGTAACTCATAGAAAATGCACATTAAAACACATGACCTGTTGACTAGAGAAAGAAAGGTGGCATTTGTACCGCTCCATCCTTATTGTAGTAGATTAAAGCACTTCAAAGCCTTCAAATATATCCCTATACCACCCATGCACGGTAGGGAAATAGTATCATTCCTGTTCTACAAATGAATATCTGGGGCAAAAACATTTTTCAAGATTATGAAGTGAGTATTATTGACAATTATTAGACCTGGCTGGATGTGCTTAAAGCTGGTCTCAGCAAGGTGGAGAGAAAGAGACAGAGCAGAAAAGCTTTCCAAAGCCAAACCTTGGTAGAACTAACTTCAGAATTCATTGGTGGTACAAAAATTTCCAAATGGGTGCAACAGAAAGCACGGTATTTCACAGTTAGGCCATTTTTTACTGAATATAGAGGGAAAGAAAATGTTACAGCTTTTCAAAACTAAAATGAGGGAAACTGGATGACTGCTGACTTTATCAAAATATGGGAAATGCAATGAGATCTTTAAAGAAACCAACCTGCCAAAGGTACTTGGGAAATTCCCACTTTCAGGCTCACTTTCTGCTGACAACTCCACTTCTGACCCCGTCATTAGACTCACTGTACTAATTTAGACTCACTATTCATTAGCTGTGCAATACTATTGAAAGTCAACATTTTAGCAAAGTTTAAAGTCTACCATTTTGAAAAGTTCTGTTCAATAATAGCTAAAAGACAACACTTTTCAACACAGTATGCTGGATTAATGAAAAAAAAAAAAATCCCACAGTACACCCTCAGCTTTGAGAATCAATCAATTATTTCTTCTGAGGACATGACAACACTGTTAACTTTTCAGATTCAATGGGGTTTTTTGCCCTCAACTCTCCACCTGTTAAATGGGCAGAGTACTCTTTATCATCTTCACTAAGTATTTGAGGCCTTACATGAGAGGCAGGTGTTAGCACTTAAAAATGACCAGCAAGAACATGTTGTACTTATTTTATTATTGGCACTTCTGGAAAGGAAAAGAACCTGGGTTTCCCTGATATACATTAATTTTAGACTCTACCGCTTTTCAGTACTGTAAGTGAAAGATAAAAGCAATAAAACTGCACTGACCTTTTCCTTAATGTAGACTCACAAACCTTGACCACCCTGATGACCTCCTTAACAGTACGCCGGAAATCATGCATTCTTGCTGCTACTAGCAGAGCTGAAGAATAAGCAGGGAAAATCAATGTCAAAAAGAAGAAAAATTCCTGAAGAAAAGCAGAAAACAGTCAGATAACTATATTCTCTCCTTGTCCCTACCTTCAGCTGAATGAGCTGCAAATGCTTATGCTCAGCTGTGCCCCTGAATACAGGCTGATTGACTTGACCTTACAAACTTTGCTTCTTATCCAATAAAATTAAACTGATTGCAAATTACACTCTGAAAAATTCTGTGATTTAGCATTTGGGAAACCACAATCAGCTACTTAAATATAGCACAGGAACATCTCACTGTTCACATATTTTCAGTTGACATCTTTTTAGCAGAATTTATTAATCCTGAATAAAAAGGTCTCCAGCTTACTTTCCCAGAAGTGAAACCCTGAACCCACTTAAGCTGTTATCCTCATCGCTGTCACCACTATCGCTTGCAGGAGAGCCCAAGTGCTCTCCTGCAAGACCCTCTACGCAGTTAGATAACTAGTGGTGGCCGAATTTACATGAGTGTGTTGATTCTGAGCACTGGCTCTGTTCTGAAACATCACCCCCACTGGTCCTGCAGTGGCTCAGTGCACAGAACAGTTTTCAGCCTGCAAAAGTGATTCCTCTCAGAGGAAACCAAACCACAGCTCTACTTCAGGTATGTCTTTAAAGTGCTCCAGTCCAACGGGAACATCAAGGGCTAAACTAAAATCTCGTCCTTCAGACAATGCATGGCCCAGATTTTTAGGCCAGGGAACCAAACTAAAGCCAGCCTGTGGTACACCACATGAAGTGCATATTGCATGGATGGATGCAGGCCACTCAGCACCACCTGCTTCCATCTATTGATCCATGGCTGTTGAAGTAAATTATTTGCTCGTGTGCATACAGACTTTATAATTAACCAAAGACCAAAGCTGGTCTCCCATACAGGCCATACTCAATTTTTTATGAACATGCAATAAGCAAGTACTATTAACAAAAAACAGCTAGAAATTTCAAGAAGATAACGTAGTCCTGGTTTTACTGTGGTTACTTTTTCTCATTCCAGCATGGTCATGTAACATTTTTCAAGTAAAATAAAGTGCATATGCGAACTTTGTGGCTATCTACAGTCTTTGCTACTCTGACCTCACTGGCTGGTACTGACTACCATTTTACCTAGCCCTCCCAAACAGGTAGGCATTTTGTAATCATCATGACAGCAGTGCAGCTTGGAAAAAGATGAAGGAGGAAAGGAAAATAATTTCACAGAGCAGGTTGAAGCATTTCTTGCACACAACTCTGTGTAAAGACACAAATCAAAGTGTTTACACTAACGGTGTTATTTTAGCTGTCAGAAAAAGAACTTTTAGCAGCTAGAGCTTGCAGAGAGTGTGGGGCGAAAGGAGATTAAATAATCCAAACCGTAAGATACAAAGGATCTGAGCAAGTAGTGTAGGAGCAAGAGCACAAATGAAGTTTGAGTTTCAGAAACTATTTCAATGAAGAACCTGTATAATCTGTAGGTGTCTGACAGTATAGAACTCGGAGAATATGGCATCAGTGAGGAAAGGAGAAAAGCTCCTCCTCTGTTCCCAACTCCCAGACTCTCCCATCTCACCCACTGTGAGAGAAACAATACAGCCAGCCTCTGACAAACCTGCTCCGCAGAGCCCAGAGGGCCGGCGGCCGGTGTGCATCCAGTCCCGCTTCATTCTCTGCAACAGCCTGAGAGCCGTCATGGACACCTCATGGTTCTTATCCCCAAACTCAAGCATGTGTGCAAAACGAGGAATATATAGACACGGATCTGCAACAGAAAGGAGCATAGTTATTTCTAATCCTAACCTTTGATTGAGGAAAGGCAGTGTCTGAGCAGCAGGGCTGTCGTGGTTGCGACACCTCATGTCCCAGCAAACAACACAGACTGTGCTTCTGGGCCAGATCCTCTGATCACTAAGCTTTAGCAGCACCTTTTCATTTAAGGTAAAACAATTCTTTTTTGCTTTGTAGACAAGAGACCTTTAAAGCTCTGCACAGTGTTTCTTACACACTTGCCAGGGTCCAAGGCTGCACAAATTGACACCAACACGTGAGCAGACTTAACGGGTATCAGCAAAATTATACACAAAGCCAAACATTTGCAAAAGCTTTTGCAGAATGAAGATGTGACAACTTTTGACATTCCTGGCAAAGTAACAAACAAGGTAACCTGCATGTCTCATCTCTCACCTAACTACAAACTAAGCTCTGAAAAAAAATCATTTTCTTGATTTTCAAAAAAAAAAAAAATCTTTTTTTTGAAATGAAAATTTTTTAATTTTTTGAAATGAATTTTTTTGAAATGAAAAATCATTTCTCCACGTCCCTAACAAAAGTCTACTTATGCCTTCAAAGTTAATTCAAGCTCCTTCTTGGACTCATATTCCAACAGTACAAACCACTGTTCATTACAGATACTAAGGCATGATCTCCATTGGCATAAATTGCTGGAACCCAATTAACGTCGACAGTGCTACAACAATTTACTTTGGCCATGGATCTGCCTCCAGAAGTATACACTTATGGCAAGTGTTGGTGTTACCAGCTTCAGGCTAACTGAAATATGTCAGTACGGGTTGTGCTTTGCCTAAACCAATTCATAATTTATCAAACAGTCTTGTAAAAGCTACACTTAACACGTGTTTACTCTTATTTGAGGTATCAATTTCTCATTTCCTGCCAACCTTTTATCACTTGACTGAAAATCCATGATGTACAGTCAATTGTTAACTATTAGTCTCAACTCAATTTCCTTAGCTGATCCCCTATGTGGGCACTTAAACTGATAAAGATGAAAATTCAGCTCGAAACACTGGAACAATCTTACAGATTTACAGTTCATCAAAGCAGCTTCATTTAGCAACAAGTTCTAGCAACGATGCCTTGTTGCTGCCCATAATTACCAAGATCACACCGTAGGTGATCACGCCTGTCAGCCCTGCAAAAGCATTTAAATGAATGCATTTATCAAGCAAAAAACTCTGAAACTTATCTCCCTCAAAACTGAAAACATCCGAATACGGTCACCTCCTAAACACAACTCTAAAAATCAAGGGTGTGAGAAAGAGTAACTGATCCCCATGACTCTTAAGGGCAGTTATTCTGTATTTTCAAGTGTGATTCTATAAACTGTACTCAACAGAAATGTCCAGAATAGAACAACAACAAAACCTTTTGGAAGTGATAGCCAGGGATTCAACAGGCATCAAAATTTCACCTTTGCGCTACTGAAAGGTGTTCACTATTACAAGGTAACGTAACAGTTCGCCTCCTCATCTCTCCCTATCTCAAGAAGGCCCAACTTTGGCTCCTCTGGAGCAGAGCGAGGCAATTCACAGCTTTCTCTTCCCGGCCAGCGTGGAGTTCCTGGGAGCATTTACACACATTTGCATTGTAGATGTTCGGCCATTTCTGCTGCCATTCATGCCCACAGGTCATTTGACAAAACACTGCACATCCTTAATTTAAATTCTGGAGCTACCAAACAGGCAGCAAATGCATATACAGTTCTCTTTTAAGCAAAAAGCCTTAAAGAGGCTATAAATGGCTAGAATACTAGTTATTTTAGGGGTTTCTTTTGGGAAAGAAACATCTGGGTTTCTTCTCAAGACTTTCCATTCCCTCCATATTCCACTTATGAATGGAACTTCGACTTTTGGAAGCACCTACGTGCCGGATGGTCGTTAACAGGAACATAGAAAAATTCCTAGGAAACTGCTTAAAAGAGCGACTTCTCGCCCAAAACAAGCGATGGGGACGGCAGAGCCGGGGAGAGGAGCCGAGTCGTGCCGATGCCAGCCCACCCCGGCGCAAAGGGGCACAGAAAGCGCGGCCGAGAGTCACTCCCCGCGAAGACCCCCCGGAAGGCGGGCGTACAACCGGCGCCCCGGGGCTACGAGAAAAGGAGAAGGAAAAAACCGAACCACCCACCACTTACAACTC
>VZRU01010726.1:27634-43388 GCA_013398155.1 Pedionomus torquatus
CACCGTCTCGGCCGGAGCTGTGGGGTCTGCTGTCGCTGGATTTGGGCTTTGGCTTGTTCTATTATTTTTTTATTTTTTTTCTTCTGTTTCCTCGGGGGAAGGAACTGCCAGCCAGCCCCGCTCGGGTCCCCCACTGCAGTCGTGGCAGTGCCGTGGAGGCTGGGACCCCCCCTTCGAGCCAAGGTGAGCGCTGGCACCGATCCAATACAGCATCATCCCATTCCCCCCGGAAAGGTGCGTGGGGCTTGTAACCACACCAAAAAAAAAAAGAGTAAAAGATCTTAAAAAGCCACCCTGCATCTAGAAGCATACAAAATATCCAAATAGTGGGACTCGCGTTTGGGATTCGTTAGTTTTCTCGCTCATGCCACTGCCCCATGGTTGCTTCAATGGCAGGATCATGAAGTGTTTGACTTTCTTTCTTCTGCTTCCAGAGACCTTAAAGAAGTCCAAAAAGAGTGTGAGGTCAAACGGCAAGGTGCCAGGATGCTATGAGATAGTACCCCTGTCCCTGAAGAAGAAGATGGCTGCAGAACTTTATCCTGCCAGNCCAACTGGCAGTCCTTCCACCCCACGCTGCGGGAGAGGTAAGGGCCGGGACCCGCCGGACCCTTCCCCGGCCGCCGCGGGCGGGAGAGCGGTGCCCCGGCCCTCGCAGCACCTGCCCCGCGGCCGGGCGCTGAGGGGCCGGCCGCCCCGGGACGGGACCCGCGGGGGAGGCCCCGGGAGCAGGCGAGGGGCTGCCGGCCGCTAACGGGACTTCTCCCCCTCCCCTCGCTTGCAGGAACGCGCTGATGTTCAATAACGAACTCATGGCTGACGTTCACTTCATCGTGGGCCCGCCGGGGGCATCCAAGAAAGTTCCTGCCCACAAGGTTTGTGCCGATAATTTCTGGCTCTTTCATCCTGCTATGCATCTCGCCTTCTCCCCCCGCCTTACAACTAGATGGTTTTTGCGGTGTGTGTTTTTTGGTTAGGTGTTTTTTTTGTTGTTTTTTTCCCCCTTTTCTTCTAATTGCCACTCTTGTCTAATCCCAAAAGTAATTCACGTACACTACAATTAAAGGGAACAGTCTAAGGCAGTCTTCTGCCTCCGCTGCACCTTTAACTTTCCCTAAATGTAGCTCTTTTCAAAAGCTAGCACGCTCGGCTGTACTGGTACATATTACTGAGGCTTCTCTCCCTTTATTTTCCAGTATGTTTTGGCAGTTGGTAGCTCTGTCTTCTATGCTATGTTTTATGGCGATCTTGCAGAGGTCAAATCTGAAATCCATATACCAGATGTGGAACCTGCAGCCTTTCTAATCCTATTAAAGTAAGTGGCCACTACAAGTCTACTAATTACGTGGACAGAATCAAAGTAGCTTATAAAATATACATCTCTTAATTGGCATTGTGCAATCCGCACTCATTACTGTTCATTTAATGTGTTGACAAATACTGAATGTCAGATTTGCTGCCAGCAAAGATGACTATAGATCAATTTTTCATGGCTGATATTTTCAGTTTTCCCTAAGAAACTATTTTTTTTCCCCCCTCTAGATACATGTATAGTGACGAAATAGACCTGGAAGCTGACACAGTTTTGGCTACACTGTATGCTGCCAAGAAGTACATCGTGCCGGCCCTAGCAAAGGCTTGCGTCAATTTTCTGGAAACCAGTTTAGAAGCAAAGAACGCTTGTGTCCTGCTGTCTCAGAGCAGGCTCTTCGAGGAGCCAGAGCTGACACAGCGCTGCTGGGAAGTGATTGATGCTCAAGCAGAAATGGCACTGAAGTCAGAGGGCTTCTGTGAGATAGATCAACAAACACTAGAGATCATTGTGACCCGGGAGGCACTCAACACTAAGGAAGTGGTAGTTTTTGAGGCTGTTCTCAACTGGGCGGAGGCTGAATGCAAAAGGCAGGGGCTGCCAGTTACACCACGCAACAAGAGGAATGTATTAGGAAAAGCTTTGTACTTGGTGCGGATTCCAACCATGACTTTGGAAGAGTTTGCCAATGGAGCTGCCCAGTCTGACATCCTCACCCTTGAGGAAACTCACAACATATTTTTATGGTACACAGCTGCAAATAAACCCAAACTAGAGTTTCCACTGACAAAAAGAAAAGGACTTGTACCTCAGCGATGCCATCGGTTCCAGTCATCTGCATATCGCAGCAATCAGTGGAGGTACCGAGGGCGGTGTGACAGTATTCAGTTTGCTGTAGACAAACGGATATTTATAGCAGGACTGGGATTGTATGGGTCGAGTTGTGGCAAAGCTGAATACAGCGTCAAAATTGAACTGAAGCGCTTAGGAGTTGTCCTTGCTCAAAATCTGACAAAGTTTACCTCTGATGGCTCCAGTAACACTTTCTCTGTGTGGTTTGAACACCCTGTGCAGGTTGAGCAAGACACGTTTTACAATGTAAGTGCTATTCTTGATGGTAACGAACTCAGTTACTTTGGGCAAGAGGGAATGACTGAAGTGCAGTGTGGGAAAGTAACGTTCCAGTTCCAGTGCTCCTCGGACAGTACTAATGGAACTGGCGTACAAGGAGGACAAATACCTGAGCTCATTTTCTATGCATGATGCATTTCACCGTGATTGTATTCCAATACTGCAACGATGCACATTAAGGGATTTTTCAGTTTTACTACAAACTCTGCAGCAGTATGGAATGTTACACTACTTACCTATCTGCTACATCAGGCTATACAAATAAGTGAAGGAATGCTCTTGAATTTAATCTTATTTTATTTATTCATAAGCTATTTGACTTAATAATTAAGACTGCAACAAGCAGAAAAAGGTTAAATTTCGCACGTACTGTGCATTTATTTTGTATATAGATAACTAACTTGCAGACTGCAGCTGACTTAAACAGAATGTTCTAAACTAGAGCAGTTTATGAATCTGTGAAATATAAAATGTTTTTACTTGCTCGAAGTCTTGTGTACTTGATCATTGCTGATCTTACGGCTTGTGTCTTTTAATCCAGTTAACAGGGATGACTATTCTGTAGTCTGTCCCCTTGTGTGCATCTGCACAGCGCATTCGCTGTTGCTGCAGACTGCGGCTTCGCAGGTTCCTTTACCTGGTAACTGAGACTATGCCTCACCAGCCTTTATTTTCCTTCACAGAAGGGGAGCTGGTATTTGTAAGATGTCAGCTTTTTTTGTGTCTTGTCTACAAACCATGAGTGTAACCAGCGTTGATCAAAATCAGTCTGCAGTTATATTTGAGAGTTTCTAATATCCATTTACACCCTTCATCTGCGTTAACCCCTATCCTGCCTAGCAAACGGCAACACTGACACTTGTACCTGTCAAACTGCAACCAACTTGAATGGCCACAGTCAAGGCAAAGAGATGAAACTTAATAAGCTTTATCACAGGTTTAGTCCAGAGCTGTAATACCAGTAGTCACTACTGAAATAAGCTTCCCATCCTCACATTTTGGAACAGCCATTAGAAGAATACTTACAATACAGTCTTTAAATTCAGTCAAAGTAACTAATCCCCCCTCCTCTTTTTTCTAAAAGCATTATCTGATCCAGCATCAGCAGTTAGTAACCTTTTCTCAAAGATTGATAGAAGTAGGTATTTTTCTCATCTGATAATCATTACAAATAAGTCCATTAGAAATACTTACTGTTTCTTATAAATCTCTCTTCTCATGATGGCTTTGGAAAGAATACTCAAACAGCAATCTAAACCAGTGGTTTTTTTCCATGTATAACAAGTACCTCTGCATTTAATTTAGCAGGGTTTTCTGTTTGTTTTTTCTTAAGCTGCATTAATTTTCACCTTGAAACTAAAAATATCACATCTTTTTTTTTTTTTTTTTAAGAGAGAAGAGACAGGATTTGTAATAATTAAAAATAAGACGACAACTGAAATACTGCAACAAGATCTTTTTACCAGACATCAAGCTATGCGAACGATACCAGCATAGCTGGATGGCTGTTAGCTGTGCAGTGCCCCGTACTACCTGGATGCTCAGCATGTGAGCTGCTGGTACTCTTGCTGCCAAGGCAGACAGTTAGGTGCCCAGCTGAGTCCATCTGAAGGGGGGTGTGTGTGTTGTTCTTGAATATTAAGGCACCTGATTCTCTCAGTGCAGATTAAAGAGAGTAGGAGTGAGAGTGCGCAAAGATGCAGGAAGAAAATTCCTGTGCAGAGGTGGGCAACAGTCACAAGATCTCTCTATAAACAGAGTTTTAACTGAAATCGGCATGAATTCCCATGGTTTAAAAGCTACAGCCTAGACAATAGCTTGTTTTTTGTTTCTTTAATCCTTTTGACAGGTTAAAATCCACCTTCTTATCACTGGTTTATGAGTTCAGTGATGACTTACTAATTAAAGAAGTTACTTGTATGCTTGGAAAAAGTTGCTCCTCATTTTCCATCAAGCCACTTGTATTGCAAGCCCTGAATACCTCATCTATAGGCAATGGACAGATAGTAAATTTTGCAAATACTTATCAATTGTTGCGTATCTATGGAACTCATGTGTGACAGGCCTGTGCAAGATTTCAGACACACACAAATTTGTTATACATCAGCCCGTTGTCTTCATATAACCTAAACTACTCTCGGAAAAAGTTACAAAATTATTTGTAAAAGAAAATAACATCTAAACTCTTACATAAAGGAAAACAGGCACTCATAGTCAGCAATGCTCTTCTGGCTGGGCTGATTCCAGCTTAATTTTTAAGTTACTATTTGGTATTTAACATGCAATATTATGTATACATACATACATATATAGTCTTGTCAAGTAGCCATGCAGAAAATACACCCAAATACTCAAAAATCAACTCAAAAAAATACCTATGGCTGGAGCATTTATGCAGAGTTCTCTGGCCAACAGAAGAAAAGTTTTTCCCAGCACATAGACATTCACCTATTAAAAGACAAAAAGAAGAAAAAAAAGGCATTATTCAAATCTTAAACCACAACTGTTTTTAACAGAACATTTATATGGAAAAGAATAAAACCCGACAACTTTAGAAGTCTTAAACAACTTGCTTTAAAAAAAAAATAATTGAAGCAATACAAGTAATATTCATAGGTATAGAATAATAGTTTGTGCTTGTCAAAAGCTGCACAAATTAGTATTGTAAATCAAAGCATAAATTTACACTGAAAAAAATTTTTAAAAAAATTATTCATCATGCTCTTCAGTGGGCTCAGTGTTGCTCTGTAGTACTTGGACAATTTTCCAGTTACCGCCTAACCCCTTAAAGCATTAAGTAAAGTTTAACATAATATCTGTCTAGATAAAGTGTCATTTATCTGGTAACGTAACAAAGCCTGAGCACGTACTCACAACTTAGTGCAAATTTTAGCACTGCACATTCATGTCAAGTGGGCTAATTAGGCATTGCACAAGCACACACCAAACTTCACCACCACAGCAAGGAGTGGTGATACATGCCCTGAGGGTTTATTTGTCATTTCTAATTGCTTGGACATTGCCTCATATCACCTTACATTTAAAAAAAAAAAAAAAAAAAAAAAAAAAGAGAGAAGTTTAGGAAAACCCTAATCCACACCAAACCTGCTAAGGAGCCAGGGACAGAACCCTGCTCCTCTCCCCTCCTCTGCTGCACTCAGAAGGACATAAACTGAGAGGAGGAGTTACTCTTCATAGACTGATTTGCAATTTATAGCATAGGCAACTACATTTGTATTTTAAAAGTCTGAGGAAGTTTTCTTTCACTATCTTAAAATGTGGTCAGCAAGAAAGGCAGGATATACTTGGTTCCCAATCAGTCTGAAACATTCCCACAAAGCTCCATGAACACCTTGCTCCCCCAAGGCACATACAAAGGTCAAAGGTAATATTAAAAAACAAACAAACAAACAAACAAACCACTTCATCCTCCTACACTGCAAACAAACAGATTTTTATTTTATTTATTCTTAGGATAGTATATACTCTATTGCCTTCATGTAACAGGAGTGGCCCCCTCTTTCCTATGCCAGGATAGGGAAAGTGTTACTAAGCAGCAGTCAGTTACACAGCCAAGCGTAATAATTTCATTATCGTACACTATGAAAATAAGAAGTGCTTTACTAAGTATATTCTTTTTCAGTTTCAGAAGAGCTTTACCACCATGAGTTTATAAAAGCAAGCTTTCCTTCCAAGTGTACAGATTCTTCAACCAAGCTAGCAAAAATAAGTTGGGTTTTTTTTTAAATCATAAAAAATACTGACACATTCACTTCAATATTTACCTTTACAAAAAGATGTTCTTAATGTGAATTTTTCTCAAATTAAAAACATTTTAAAAATTAGAACTTCAAAGAAATCCTTAGAATGATCATGTATCCTGAAAGTGACTGCTTAATCAAGTTTACGTGATATGATGTTAGTTCATTCTATATTTAGTGGAAAGTATTGAATATGTTTCATGCTTTGTCTGACCAATGGTTGGACTGGTCTAGAAGACACAAAAGTATATGCTAAAATTTACCATCCTGTTTTCCCCTGAAATACCAGACAACACAGAAATACTATTCTATAGGAAGCAAACAAAGTATATCAATTTGAATAAGAAGTAGATTTTTTTAGGAAATAAGTAACCAAATTTTAGACAGAAAAATAAGCCCATACTGTGTCTGCCAATTCATATAGGAATTTGAGAACATGTGAATTTCCATGAGCCAAAGAGACTGAACAGACATTACTACAGCAAAATATCTGCAGAGTTTCAATTGCCTTTAGATGGTCGATTCACTGCAAGTTTAGAATGGTTTAGTTTGACCTTTTGTCAAAGAAAAAGTAACATAAAAAGTGGGGGTTTGGCTGTAGTTTCAGCCTTCTAAGTTGGCTGACCAACTTAGTATAAATCTTAAATCTCATCACTTAGATCTTGTTCTGCAAGGACAATTTCACTGCCCAAATCAGTAATGATACTTCACTGGAGCCAAGCACATATGAAGTTTCCATCAGAGGCTTCACAAACTCATCCAGTTCTTTCATTTTAGCCTAGAAAAAAAATAATCACCAAACACCACCTCAAATTCAAACAATTATTTCTCCATCTGGGTTCTTCTGTCACAACATCCAAATAACTTGATGTGTGATGTGATATTAAGAGGTACAAAGAAGCAGGGCTTTTTAGAGAAGTTCTAACAAAGTTGGTGCCACATTAAATCTAAAGCAACAACAAATGCATAATAAAATTGCTTGATGACTGTCTTCCTCAGCCTAACTAAAAGTCTCTCGATCTACGGTCTATTTGAACAGTAATGTACTTAAATCTAACCTGCTTTTCCACTTCACCCACATCATCAGTGTTTTATGACCAACTTCAAGGTGTAGGCAGTGTATTTATACAAAATAATAAATACAAATAGAAATGGTACATCAGGGAGTTTTTTTCTTTGGATCACAAGTGCATTTCTTTGCAGTTTCTGTTAACTACCAATTTAGAAAGAAAGCACAGTGGATTACATGCTATATATGGTTTTCCTCATCAAGCTCACATGCTTTTAATGCTAGGGTAAAGTCACAAAAAGAATCAGAAATATATAATTGCTTCCAGTTTTCCTGGAAAATAAGTAGGAAAAGAGAGTTCAGGCCCTCTTAAACAACAGCTTCTCATCTTTAAACGTTATCAGATATTCACAGGTTTTGGGGCATTTCTCAGAAATGGGAAATTAAAGACGGCATAAAGCTCACCCAGAAATCTGTAATGGCACTGAAATGCTAAAATATGGTATTTAAGAACTTCTGGGTTTAGTGGAAGAAGGCCCTTTCACTAAAATCTTATGCCACTGTCACTAATTTCAACTATTACTCACGCAAACACATATCCTCTGATAGATGAGATATGATATACCATAGGCATATAGAGTCTTTCTTTACTCTCACCATTTGTATGGGAGTTTTGCACTCCATTAGGCTTAGAAAATTAAGAGAATTAATTTAGAGGCCTACTTTAATTTCTAGTTCTTTCTTCATTAAAAACTTCTTATAAAAATTCATATACTCCAATACTCTCAAAAGCTTAATGTTCCCAATTTAGAACCATATGACATTTGCATTCATAAAACCTAATTTTATATGAGTCCTTAGAACAGTGAATAAACAAAAATGCCCTTCTAAAAGGATGTCTCTGGCTTAGACTTGAATTGGTGCATCTTTAAAGCTTACCACATCAACTTTTGCCTCCTTTCCCCCTTAATTTCAAAGGATCATTGTGAAAAAACAGTATTTCCCCAAACTCTCCCCAATCAAAATTTCCCAAGTGTAACAATTGTTTAATGGACTTTCATAAGACTTGTGCTCTTTGTGTATTTTCATCAGATACTAAGATTTCCTAACCTTGGTGCAATCACTAGTTTTGAGCATCCACACCTAATACAACAGAGAACAGTGTCAACTCCTGTCAGAGAGGGTATTTTAAAATATCTGCATACCCTGATAGTTTTTACCATATTATTTTACATTCAGTTCACATTTAGCAAAGTAAGTTTTCAAACATATGGACCTGCCTCTGAGTTGGGTTTTTTTTTGAAAAAACAAACAAACGAAAACTAGATTCTTCAGCAGGACAATACCTTCCAGACAAGAAGTATGTGCTCAACAAGGCACAGCACAAAATATGTGGTTTTACCATGAAGTTTTTAAGATTCTTTAAGATGTTGTCCTTTATTACTAGTTTATTTCTGCTCTTGTTATAGAACTCTTTATCTTAGTTAAAAGGGGCATTTGGAGAAGAAATGGCTTCCAATTATTCAGTTACATTTTTACAGAAAGATCCTTCTACTCATTATAATCTTTGCCCTTCATGGTATTTTTTGGAGACACAGTTCTTTTCATTTCACATTTATCAGTCATCAGATGCTGATTTCAAAGGGCTTCTTCCATCGGGACTCTTATCCTTTCATAACTTCCTCTCACTTTCAAATCATGCCTGATGTGTTCACAAAACCCAATATATTTCCACTGAAATAACAACAAATACCTTGTTTTCAGAAATACAGGAATTCAGTTGTTCATCGGTCTAACACCTTCCAGAATTCTAAATTCTCTTTGGGAAACATGGAATCTCCCATTCATACAGTAACCATGTCACACAGTAGCAATAAAATAAAATAAAATCAAGCTGCATTCATTGAACGAAAGTTTTCACTTGATCCTAAATTCCATATGTTTATATATCAATACTCTTTCACTATGAACAACTTCCAAGAAGGCTTTTCAAGACCATGGTGTGGCATTCTGGAAAAATATTACAAATGGTGGCAGTCATTAAGGTATTCTGTCTTTTAGAAAGACAAAGACCAGGCAGTTGGAAGGCGATGAGAATTCACACTGTGAAACATCCATGGCTGCTTGCCTAAATAATTAAGCAAGCATGAAAAGCAAATGAGTTTTTAAGGAGAGTGTCTGTTGCTGGGGAAAGAGGCACCTGTGGTTATTTGATTCATTATTAACATTTCCAGTATAGCAATGCCTGGAGGTCCCAACCAGGTTGTTTAAATTAACTCAATCAACACAGCAATTTGCATAGGGGCAATAAAGACAAATGCAGTCAACATATTAATAACTTTAAATGAACAAAGGGTATTAAAAACTGAAGCAAACAAGTATAGTCTTCAAAAAAAAACAAACTCTATTTTACACTTCTCCACCCAATAAATTAAAGTAACTTATTTTTTGGATCCATATCGCAACCAGAACACTACATTTAACCCCGAAAGGCCACACACAAAACTGCAAACACGGACTAAACCCAGCTTGTCAGACTGCAGTTCAAAAAGAAACAAATCAAAATTAAGCAGCTTCCTTTTACGCTATGCTTTAAAGTGTTGCCTTCAGTCTAGGGACTCCAAAGGGAAAGTCTACTTTTGCTAATCACGTATGTGGTAGTCCTAGAATTCTTCCTCCAACACCACAGCAGTACAATAAACCTCATCATAACATCTATGCAAGAAAGTCAAAGAGTAATTTGTGACAAGCATAGGGGAATCAGGCAGGCCATTACTGCTTTTAGAAGAAATAAATGAAAACAAGTGTCCAAAAATAACCTGCAATAAAAACCCTTCTGGACAAGAAAGTACTGTTACTTGATCAGACAAATTGAAGCTAAAGAAAAAGGGGGAGAGAGTTGTGTTTTGAAGTGAAAGAGACACAGGCAGAAGACTAGACCAAGCAAGTACTAGCTACTTATTTTTCACTCCTTGTGCACCCTCTTCCTTTATCTACAACTCTAGTGTAGTTCAGGTTGGAATGGATCTCAGCAGGTCTCCAATCCAACCTCCTGCTCAAAGCAGGGTCAGTTACAAGAACAAACTAGGTTGCTCAGGATCTTGAAAACTTTGCTGGACAGAGACTTCAAAACCGCTCTGAGCAACTTGTTCCAATGCTTGGCTGCCCTGATGGTGAAAAACCTTTTCTTGGTATCAAGTCAAAACATCTCATTTTAATTATGTCCATTGCTGCTAATCCTCCTGCTCCACACTGCTATAAAGAGCCTGACATCTTGTCAGTAAGCATCATCCTTATTCAACAGGAGGACACACCACAAGGCACACTAAAAATTACATTCTACTAGCTTGAAACCGGAGATCAAAGGACTGCCAACACTTATTTCCAAAGTCTTTTATGACCACTATGCAAAGACCATGATACTGGGGACTACAAGAGGCTAAAAAAACCCCTGCCATTTCCAAGGATGAGAAAGGCAGCATTTCACCACACTGAGATCAAAACTTCAGTCAAATTGTTCTTCAGGTGCAACTAATGAAGTGCTCTGAAAGAGATGAGCAAATCTAAAATGCTCAAAAGTTGGGCCAAGGCTAGACAAGCTTCACAACTCTCCTAAACAAGCAAGGCTTGTCACTTGGATTGGACTAACAAAAAAGCAAACAAAAGGCCTGATTACAGACCTCTCTAAAGACTATATTTGCAAGTAAAATGTAGTATCTGAAAATATAAGCAAGTACTTTCCCTGTCAGAGACTGATGACTGATCGTCCTTCCAACTCAATCAACATGCAGCATGGCTCTGTTCTGCACAAGGAAGGAAACTGATTTGTAGCAGCAGTCTGGCCATTTTCAGCTCATTGCAGATAAGGCTTTAAAATCTAAATGTACCAGAGGCATACTGAATCAGACAACACTTTCAACAGAAGGTTTCCACGACAGGAAGAAGTTGCCTGTCCAGTAAAATTTAAAAAAATAAGAAAAAAATCTTGGCTTTTTCCAAGATGACAGCAAATGCGAAGCTCCAATACCTATTACAAAATGTAGCAGTTCTCCAGCAGAACAAGACAAATTCCTACATCTCAGTCATCAGCATAAGGAGAAAACTGATAGGCCCTCACTGCCATTGACAGTGAAAATTAGTCTAATGCTAAGTTTTAGCAGCATAATACTATACTAAAAGCATATTACACTATAGGGGACAGATTTTTTAATGGAGAACAGGGGACCAAATCCCAAAGCAACTCAATAAAGACAGGAAAAGTGAATGTACTAGAGGTACAGACCAGAGCCTAAGAAGCTACGCTTACAGTTTCAACTCTACCACCCCCTTCTTTTTAAAAGAAAATAAAACTAATCAACCAACCAGCTAATCAACAAGACAGAAATAACACAAATACGATATGTCATTAAACAAATACTGAGTTGTAGGTAACCACAGATTAAAATTGTCTTCATATTACTCTTACTTTTAGCTACCACCTTCCTTATGTTGTGAGCTAGAGGGTGTTGGCTCTCCTAGCACTTATTGGTTGAAAGACACTGATATGGAGGGTGCCATAAGAGGGATGGAAAACAACACAGCAAATATTATCTCCAGCTATAATATGGTACCAGGAAGTACTGGATGAACTTTTTCACAGGCTTTCATTTATCCTTTTGCTGGTAGCTGGAGTTACAGGGCTTATTTTTTGTTTTGCTTTTAGATCAAACAATAAACAAAAGGCTAGTATGCTTACACACACACACACACACACACACTAAAATCTATTTCAAGGTATCCTATAATTCATTCAGCAGCCTCTATGAAGATGCTCCATAAGGATGTTTCCTTCAGTAACTTTCTTCAAGAAATTCTTAGGGTCATATGATGAGTAGCCTGGCAGGTCACATCACCTCCCACCACAACTGAGCTGCATCAAGTAGAAAATTCTGAAGAAAAAACTCAAACTTTGCTATTCACATCTAAGCAAGTTGGTGAAGGTCAGCATTTCAAATGTAGGGTTGGTGTTTTTTTTCTGATATAAAATGTGTATCTTTCTCATTTTGCCAAGAAAAACAATTACTGGACCAGCATTATGTATTTTGTACAGATGAGTTTGAACAAGTTAAGTATTTTGGGAAGATAGTATCACTGCAACTACTACTACTACCACCAATGATTCTTCTCCTTTAGTGATATTTTCATCCCAACTTCAGTATGGGAGAGCTGCCCTTGAAAGCAAAATAGCACAGTCTAATAAATTGTTCTCCTCTTATTTCAAAGTAATTGCGTTTTTGTTTTGGTTTTTTGTTTTGGTTTGGTTTTTTAGGCACATAACCTGTGAGCAAAGACTGATGTAAAGCATAATGTTACTGAAGTTTTGTGCTTGGACCATAAATGTTTTGCCACCATTTTGAAAAGCTCTTTTATACATTCTTAAACAGGACTTGCTGGCCAGCTATAGTTAACAATACCATTTAAGATTCCTGTTTGCTCAGATTCACCTTAAAGAAGCTACATGGTAGAGCACATCAGAAGTCTTCATACAGTTAACTATGTTAATACAGATCACGACACTGAAATTTTGCATTTTCCTCTTTCCAAGGTTGATTATTTCACTGCTACTAATCTATTTCTGTCTCTTCCCATCTCTTTGGTTACCCCTCTTTAACCTTTTGGTCCTCACATGCCCCATTTTGACACTTTTTCTGGCTGGAACATACAGAGAGGAAAACACAAATCATTCAATCTTTCTCATCTGTTCTGACTGACAATACATCTTTTTTTCTTTTACAGATACAATACCTCTCCTTGCTCTTCTGCACATTGTATGACTATTCTTCAATTACTATGATCATTCTATTTCATAAAAATCACCATGAAGAATCACTTGTGTTTAGAATGAAATAAGCCTCCCATTCTACACATGCAGTATTTGGTTTTAAGTAATCAAAATAGCTCAAAAAGTGTTTAGAAAAGAGAAAAAAAAAATATTAATTTTAAGAATTAAAGATTCATTTGATGATTACAATTCCAGCAGATTGCTTCATGCAATAAATAGTCTTCAGAGGAATGCTATTTACCAAGACAGCTGGGAGGACAAAAATAGATGCAGCTAACCTACTCACATTGTATGTAAAACAGTTGTAACAGAGAATGAGGGTCGGACAGCATATGTCAGTAGAGCTTTCTATTTTCACATACAGAGCAAATACCTATTTCTTCCAAATTACATTTTATAAAACAGGTCTCTGTAGCACATTCATCCATATATACAGCCATTTACACCTACCAAAAAAAGTTATTAGTCCTCAACAACTGGTGTTTTAAAAATGTACACCATCTGACCGTGCAATGTGCCATTGTAGTGACTCTGAATCCGGATGAAATGATCATACTAACTTTGATACGCTATTTGCAGCATTAAAAGCAAAATACAATAAAATAAAATATTTGTTTGCCATTTAGTTTTACTGAACAATTACTTAGATTTACAAACCCAGTGATTTTCTAGTTCAGCATCTTTACAGGCAAATTAAAACATCCCCAACAGCCCAAGCTAACAGTTCTTTACTTGCAATTAATCTTAAGCTTTAACAATTCAACAAAAGTTTCAAATAAAAAAAAGATACAATACCTGAAGAAGGTCACTGAGATCAAGTAGCATGTCTGCGAAGAAGTCAAGGAATATATGCAGTTGTTGAATGTGACAGTGTTTTTTAATTTCATTAGCAACCCAAAAAAAAAAAGAAGCCATAAACCCAGGTTTAACTGTCAAAGAAACCAAATATGGACTAGGTACTTGGAAGCACCACTTCTGCTAACAGCCAGCATCCAGCTAATAGTTCAGCTTTCCTCCCATAAAACTTGTCAGCGTCAGCTGCATTTACTGTACAAGCTGTCTATGTGGAGTGATGGTCTCCAGGGTGCAAAGAACACCTTGTGTGACTTCAAATACTCACCATAATTCTGCAGCCTACAAAAACCCCAATGATAACAAAACCAATAATAGCAGCAAGATAGAAAATGCTATCACACTTCATTTAAGAATGTAAAACATCATCAATCTCCTATGCCAGTTTAGGAGCCCAGGATGCCAGAAAAACAGATGAAAGAGCAAACTGTGAAAGCTGCAGTAAGTTTCTTTTGCCCTCCAGCCTGTCAAAGAGCTGTGAAGAGAAAGACACTTTGACCACTCTCTTCTCTGACCAAGCGAATCAGCTGTCACCTTTTACTCGCTCCATCACATCCTGCACTGCTGCAAAAATATTAGGTCACTGCCTACTGCTCATCATAGGCACACTTGGAACTCATAATAGGTAAAAACAAGCTAAAACTCTAGATGAAGCTGCTTTGGCAGGAGGGTTGGACTAGATATTCTCCAAAGGTCCAATCCAACCCCTACAATTCTGTGAAAACCAGTCCAAGTTTCCATTGCGTTTTACTGAAAGAAAGCATACTTATAAATGCGCTGCCTTAACATTATCTAAAAAGAAGAAAACCAAGCACTATTAAGCTTAACAGCAAGAAGGTTACCTTTGCACCTTATCAAAGTAATGAGCACACACTGGAACTCCTATTAGCTACCCAGGTGTGGCTTACAGTCATAAAAGGGTTCCGGTTTCACCATTAGAAGGAGTGTCAAAGTAAAGTGTGAGAGAATGAGATGGGAGGGGAGAGAAAAAGAAGGGCAGGCAAAAAAATTATCTATGTAGGGCTGTATGTGCATTTGTGTATGTTGCAATGTATTAAGAAATCCAGTATTAAAAACAGAATACAGGGGCATCAGTATAGATTGGTACATCATGGTAGCACAAGTATTAGCGTATGTTCTTCTTTAAGCATGCCAGAGTAAAACAGTACACATTTCTCCTAAATATTATTGACCATGGAAGGAGAATAATTCAGATAACGTAATCAGTTTATACAGAAACATTTGCCTCACTCTAAAATTTTTGTCCTTGAGCATTTGTATCCTTAATTTGCATTTGAAATCATATGAATTTAGTATTCCAAATTTGTTCCAAAATTCAATACAGCATGCTAATATTACTTCGTGAAAGCTAATTTTAGCACTCAAAAACCACAGCATAGCTGGTTATTTAATTAGCTGAAAACTCACTATGTCTCTGAAAAAAATCAAAAATTCATTAAAGATTATGCAGAATATTAAAGTAATTTGAAATTTAAACACAGTAAGGAAATCACTATCAAAAAAAATCTGTAAAATATAGAAATCTACACAGAGCAATACCAAATTCAATGCAACTCTTCAGTCAAAGTAGTGAGAAAGGAGAAAATGGAAAGACTTTAACAAAGCAATTGCCAAGGAACCATAATAACTGTCAGCTCATCAAAGAGATCTAGAAAGAAATCGCTGCATCAATTTTTCGCTTGAGAAATATTCTAGGTCTGAAAATGTTCCTAGCTAGTTTACTGACTTGAAGTGTCTGGTTACTTTAAGGCCCACACTGAGATACCTTCATCACCAAGACAATTTATAACTCGTACCTGATAGATTTCATCACAATTTAGGAAAAAAAAAAAAAAAAAAAAAAAAAA
>VZRU01010726.1:43421-69959 GCA_013398155.1 Pedionomus torquatus
AAAGAAAAAAGAAAAAAGAAAAAAAACCACCAAAACCAGGCAAACAAACAAAACCCCCACCAAAAAAAATACAGCTCATAGGTTGGTTATTGAGGCACCAAAGTGAGCAAATGACTGGTCCCCAGCATCTGTCTGATCCTTGAGATGGAGGAGTCAGAAAGAGCATCAGTGCCAGACGCTAATTCAGATCTTAGGTGAGCTAGTACGCTGCTTTTCTAACCTAGGCATTCCACTTACAGTCATTAAATTTGTATATTTCATCCTTCTCGAACTGCTAAAAACACTTTAATGGAAGACCTAAACTTAGTAACGCATTACAAGCCTTCAAACTTTATTACTGTAAGAAAAAACAAATACACACCATCACACGTTTTTATCCAAGTAAGAAAAAAGAGAAAGCTTTGCTTGCATTTAAAACAACACAAGATTAGAGCAGCTCTGGGAAATTCACTTGCGGGGTTCAGGCACCCCTAAAGCAATTCTGAGCTACTCTATAGATGCTTTAACAGACAGTTGCTTTGCTCCTTAAAGAGGTTAGTTCAAGTGTCCACTAAAATTGGAAGCAAAGGTCACGGTAAAAATGTGGCATTTCTGGATTTCATTTAAGGTAGCCTCCAGCAGTCTCTCTCCCTGAATAGATGTGTAGCTGTTACAGTGAAGCAAAAGCAAAAGGGAAATTTGAGTCACACAGTAGCAATGGGTTGGCCTTTACTGTGAATATTGTGAGCACAATTATCAGCAGGAAGTAGTTGTAAAAACAGGCAGTTGTTTTCAAACTCCTTTTCAGAGTTGGAACAGTTCAGGAGAACACATAACAGCTGAAACCAGCAGATAATACTTAATATGTATTCAAAAACTATACAATCATAAGATAAATGGTTTTTTTGAAGCCAAAAGAAAACAATGATAATTTTACATATGGAGAGTGCCAGCACATGGAAAAGTTCTCAAAGGATAGAAAGCTACTGATACTGTAGATTATACACACACAAAAACAACAGGACATAAACACAAGGGGACTTAGGTTATAAACGCACACCATTTAAAAATAAAAAAAAGAAGTGGGGAAAAAAGCATTAACAGTTTTGACTGTTTTTCCTTTGTTGTTCATTTTTTAAGCTATTTTTCACCAAGATATGTCCATCACTAGAAACTTTTAAATCTAAATGAGATGAGTCTAAAGGCTTTACTTCAGAAGATTTAATTCAAGAGAATCCTCTGGCCAACCATGATGCAAGAGGTCAGACTGAGCGGCCAGAACACTGCTTTTCTGCTTTTATAATCTAGTAATCTGTGGCTAATGCAAGAGCACCATGAAACACAGCAATAATGATGTCTTTCTCAGCACCAGAGGAAGCAAGAGTTTATGATGAAATGAATAGTAACAGAAACCTAAAATATAAAATACCAAAACAAACATGCATTTGTCCTTCAGGTAGACCTACATTTTACATATTCCAGCAATTCAAAAGTATTTATATGCAGCAAAATCCCTTTAGTTTCAATATTAACACTCCTCAGAAGGCAGAGCTGCAATTTGCCAAAGTTATATACAGAGAAGAAGAAATAAATTGTGGAAGATGCTTTCAAAATAACAACTATCATTTATGATACGGTAGTTCCCCCTCTTAAAAAAATAGTAATTATTTTTTAATTAAGTATTTATTTTAGTGTCTGACAGTCTACAATAATCAGGACACCTTCAAACAGTTTATTTCATGTTACTGTATAAAAATTCTACCACTACATAACATGTCATATCAGGGATATGCAGGCACATGAGCAGCACACAGAGATTAAGAATCCAGTATTTATTTTAGTTTTCATAATTTACCCTCGGAACATTTTTTTTTTACTTTATTTTTTCAAGCTTACTACAAAATCAGCCATACCATAGAAAGAGGACTAATGCCAAGGAATCGTGACCACAAGCCACTACGCAGAAATTTGACATCCATGAGAGCCATGCTGTCCGCTAATGAGGTGTTACCTTTTTGCAGTTGAAGCTAAAATTCTTTCTATTCCTAAGGAAAACTAAAGCCAAATCCATTAAATATATAAAATATTTTAAAATAAAGACCCTCTCTGTACTCAACAAGAGCAATCCCGCTAGCTACAAACAAAAAAAAAAAGTAAAGCTTAACAGGAAATCTGACTGAAAAGCAGAAAAAAAATCTGAATATTAAAACAAAGTTTCCTTAAGTTGTAAATGAAATTAAATAGTTGCAATTTTAATGTTACAGTTCTGCATAAACTACATATGAGATGGAAACTTCCCCGAAGCACTTACAGTAACAAAGAAAGGGAGATAAGGCAAAAGAGAGGGTGGACATACCAGAGGGTGATCTAGGTTGAAAGGGTCCTTAGAGATCATCTAGTTCCAACTCCCATGCCTCAGGCAGAGACACCTTCCATTAGACCACATTTCTAAAGGCCCATCCAAACTGCCCTCCAGATGGGGGCATCCACACAGCTTCTCAGGGCAACCTGTTACAGTGCCTCACCACCCTCACAAAGAATTTCTTCCTGAAATCTCATCTAAACCCATTCCCCATCATCCTGTCGCTACACTCCCTGAACAAATAGTCCCTCTTCATCTTTCTTCTAGGCCCCCTTTAGGTACTGGAAGGCCTCCATAAGTTCAACACCCTATTCATAAACTTCCCTTTCCATATTTTCATACACCAAGTGATTTCTGATTACGACTTATCACAATTATCTCTGCTGCTTTACAAACTTTTACCATTTAATTAGCAATTAATTAAAACAGACTGACAGCACTAATTGTTTAAGGTAAACATTTCTGTTCCCACTGACACTGAACTAAAATAATTAAAAAATAATAACCAAAACCAATTCTTTTGTAGAAAACAGATTTCTGATAACTCTAATAAAAGTGTTGCCTCGAGGCTGAAATCCTACAAAGTCAGTCTCCAAAATTTCTTAAGTTTGCAATTTTGTCTGCGTAAAGAAGTCTAAAGAGCACAGGCTATGCTTGAATATACAAATAAAAGCAGCATTTAAGGAATCACACTGGCAGTACAAATGCGATTTTCATACAAGGCTTTATTTATTTATGTGTAGGTCAATGCATGAGCAAAAAAAAAAAAAAAAATTGAAAAAAATAGCATTTTGGTCTGTGGNAAATTGAAAAAAATAGCATTTTGGTCTGTGGAGTTTTTTCCTTCTTTGCACACAGCTGCACATCTATATTTCATAAAACTGCATTTTTCTATATTCTGTATTCTAAAATTCCCAACTTAAGGACAAAAAGCACTGCCCGCCTCCTCCCCCAGGTAAATCAGGTGTTTCTCCAGCAGTTCCCTTTCAGCACATGCAAGGCCTTTACCTTCATAGTTAATGGCACTAAGTCAGCATCGTACAACCACCTAGACTGATTATTTAAAAAGGCAACAGGCATTCTGGGTGGGATTCAAGCCTGCTTTATTTCATGGCATGAACTGAAAAGGTTGGGAATGTAGCTTTCTGGCTCACCTAAGTTCTGAATTAGCCTCTGAGACCAGTTCTCCCCTCCTCTATCTCCAGTGATTGTAGACAAAACCTAGGGCAACTGGGCTGCTGGCTGGCACCACAGCTGGCTAGACTGGACAGATCCAACACCTCCAAGCTACATTACCCTTCAGATTTCCCAATGCACATTCAGTTCAGTCTTTACTAAATTAATGCTGTAATGTAATTTTCTTAATAATTATCTTCAGAGTCATTCTCATTTAGAGAACACTTTCCGAAGCACACCAGGCTAGCTGAATATGCAGTGAGTGTTCAGCACTCATAAAAACACTGCCCTTGGAGAATACAGTCTTCAAAGGATTTGGGCTAGGCTGTGTTCCTAGTGACTTCAAGTAAATAACCTGCTTTGTGGAATAGTGCAAAGTATTTACATAGTCGCATGTAAATTTATAATGCAGTGCAATGCTACCCCAAAAAGTAAAAAAAAATTATTTGTCAAAAAATACTGGTACAGTCAACTCTCAATTGTTTGGGATACCATATGGATAAAATATGCAAAGAATATCTGTACTAAGCCACTGAAAGACAATCTAATTAGTATATTAACTTTGGGAAAATAAAGTTTGGGCACAGAATAAAAATGTAAATACCAATTCAAAAGTTTTGAGAGACATGAAGTTAATCTCAACCTGCATGTGATTGTGTATAAATAACAGTTGGCTATATTCAAACAACAAAAAGTCTAAAAAAAAGAAAGAGAGACCCTGCCCCCTGAACAGTAAATTGAACAAGCACTGGCAAGAGAAAACAAGAGAGGTTGCTAGGAGAAGCAAGATTTAAGGAGGAACTTAAAAGAAGAGCAGGGCTGGCAGATGAGAATGGGAGAGAGGCACCAGGAAAAGAGCATAGCTCAGTCTGCAAGGGGGAAAGAAACAAGAATAAACAGCAAAACCACTGCAGAAAACATCCTATGTCTTGAAAGTGTTGAAACACATAAGCACATATGAAATTGCACAGTCCAAAAGTCTGCAAAGAATGACCATTTGATATCAAAGTGGGCATAAAAAAAGGCAGCTGGGAAGGAGGACACCAATAGTAAAGATTTAAGTAAACCTAAAGGAGTTCGGTTCTCTCCTTTCCCTGTGTACAAAGTCTGTAAAGGTTATGACTCTTGTACCAACATGAAAGAAACATTTCACAAAACTCAAGAGGTTTGGAAGAATTATTCTGAGATGACAATTAGGTATTCCTCATAGCAGCACCGTACACATTTGGAAATGGGAAGCAGCTGGCAGAGACAGAGAAGTGGCAGAAACTTGAAGCAGAGAAAAATCACTGCCTGCTCAGAGGAGGCTAAGGAAAACCAGCACTGTTCTGAGCCCAACACTCTGCTTTTCAGAAAACAAATGGAAGTTTGGAAAGACGCAAAAAAAAAACACCAAACCCAAAAGAACAAAAAGAAAGACACACAAAAAAAAAAAAAAAAAAAAAAAAAAAATCAAACCTAAACCAGAATAATCTCAGCCAGTCTGCCCCAAACTGGCCTGATTTTGGCCCATTACCCCTCTCTTCCTTGGGTTGCTACTTCTGCAGCATAAATAATTTTTTTTCTTCCCTGTTTTGAGCTGGATTAACTCCCCAGTTCACATGTAACTCCATAAATACCTGGGCTGACAGAAGCCAGGGAGTGGACTGGGGGAGGACTGAGCAGACAAGGGCAAAGCGAGATGCCTGGCTTCTCTCTGAAGCTGCACCAGCTCACACTGGCTTAAAACATTCATCAGAATTGGAGCCTGGAGCAGTCACCCATCTCACCTTCTCAAATCTCTCCTTAAAGTAATACTGTTTGCAGAGTTCTCCCCAGCTTGCTCCAGAACACAAAAACTTACCTTATCTGAAAGAGAAACCTTAAAACAAGTAAAAAGCAAAAGCCTGAAGACTATCTGCTTTATAGTAAACCAAAATCTTATAAAACCAATGACACGTTCCTTGTTTTAAGTACATACACAGTCCCTGTGTGAAAGTTCATCATCTTACTGCTCTGGTGTACCCACAGTAAACACCCAACTGCACTTTTAGAGAAGTAGCATTACAGTGCTCAATTAGACCAGAAAAAAACCAAATTCTGTAGATACAGAATACATTTTCCATGCTAAAAGCCAAGCATTACATCTTTGCTTTTATGCCCATACTGAGTCTAACGTACTGGTATTAACTGCTCCTTGGAGAATTATCTCAACAGATCTTTTGCTGGGATGGGAGTGCAGCAGCTGCTGTAGCCAGCAGTGGGACACGGCAGAAACTCAGATCCTGCTTTCCTGCCAGTATTAGTGAACTTGATTTATCCATACATACACATTACCTAATACCTTACATGTAAAACAGTGCCACTCTTTTAGCATCCAGTTTATGACACACAACTCTTTGTTTTTAAAAAACAGTACAGCTTCAAGAATAAATAAATTGCATCCCTGCCCTTCGGAGGCTGCTTGACCCTTTAATGGCCTTTGGTAGGAAGCCCAACAGTTGGATGTGTTATGTTTCTCGTTCTCAAAGTCCTTTAAGAGAATCACATCAGCAAATATCATACAACACAATGACAGAATAAACCCTGGATGGGTTTATAAATTGGATGCCTGCAGTCACATACCTGTAGGAACCTCTCTCATTATTTAGAGACTTGTTGTCACACACCAAACAGAGCCCTTGTATATAGGAAACAGGCAGTACAGGAATACCATTTCCCCTAATGGTTATTCCTGTTGATCAGAAAAGCAATATATGCACAATTTGCAACCATATGCAACCATGTCTTTCACTTCTACTTCACAGCAATGCACAAAGGAAAGATTTTCTTAAGCTCTCACCAGCAGGATGTGAAGATACATCAACTCTGGGGTTCCCAAGTCTCCCTCAAAGAGTCAGAGAAACAAGCTTTCTGAAGCATTTCAGCTATAACCACCTGGTAGGTATGGTTACATATAACTATATGGTTAACAGTTATTTTTTAGACCATCTCCCTGCCTTTGAAAGGCCCAAACTATGCCCTGTAGCAACATCCTGATCTAACTAGTGGGTTTATGATACGCAAATCAACACAGAAATTTGTCCAAAACACGCCATAAGGGCTTAAAAGCTAAGTGACATCCTAAGATCCTCACAAAAGAGGTGCAATGCATATCAGAGATTCAATCCCTCGAGTATGACAGTTCTAATTTTCATGCCTCTATTATCCAAAGCACACAGCTAAGAATTTCCTACAAAAACTTTAAATACTTTATTCAGTTTAATATTTAATTTGATTTTGCAACAGCCTGCTTTAAAATAACTTTGTAAATACGTACATCAATTCTCAGTGTTAATAAAGTAGCAAGTCCTTATTTATCAGTTATTCATCTTAATAAGGGGATCCTTAAGGAACAAAAGGAAAACCCTTAAACAGTGCAAGAGAGGGTATGGGTTTGAATGAGAAGGGAGAAGAGGATAGGAAGGGGCCAGAATACACATATCAATATCCTACTGAAAACTCAGGTTTTCAGTAAGCAATCTGTTGTAATTTTCCGCTTGTCATGGATACCTCAATTTTGCTGGCATTCCTGTCAGTATTTACTTCACATAAGTAGGAGTTCCTAAAGCACCAGAAGACGATGTTGCACAGCATCAGTTAGTGAACACACTAAAGTTAATTTACTTGCAAATAGCATTTCTCACGTTCTTAAAGTTACCAACCATCAATAAAAGGTGGAAATCAAGATGGAAAATGAGGAATATTTTCCTGAAGTGTCATTTTAAACTTTTATCCCTGCATTATCTTCTTTTGAATGCTGTAGCAATGGCAAGTGCTTATCTCATGTCTCTTACTACACAGAGGCTGCTCTTTTATTATCTGTTTTTTAAGAAGTTGTAAACTTATCACAGCTGCCGGAATTCTTCAGAAGCAGGAAAAAAAAAAAAAAAATCAGTAATGATGTACATATCATCTGCCTCTGGGAAAATAAAAACTGCCAGTGATATGCTGGGAAAGATCTCCTTCGACTCCTTTCAGTAGTTTCTCCTTTCAGACTCCTCGCAGGAGCTGTATTGTAACCAAGCAGCATAATTTCAAGGAACATTCTACGGCATGCTGACGGCAAGCTCCTAAAATACAGCTTTGCTCCAAGCAACAGAGAATGCTATTGTAGGTTTGGTGATTACAGCTGCTCACTGATTGTGTCATATTTGCAAAGCTTTCAAGAAAAATGATAACTTTTTTCCCCCCACTGCTGAGACATACAAATTCAGCCTAGGGTTTTGTTAACTAGCTATACCAGTTAGTGAGCTGGCAGAACTTGCTCCTCTTCGCAATTTCAGCCAGAAATTCCAAGTGTTTTAGTCAATGTACTTAGAAAAGTATATTCTAGAGTCTTAGCAAAATCAAATTAGGAGAGCAATATGCAGAACAGAACTCCTACATTCTAAGAGACAGTGTTCCACTATACAAGGTATAGTTGCACATGGGACATAAACGTATCTATATCACCTTACCACTGTGATAAGCAAGTAATATTTCTTCACTTCTGTGCCTCAGTTTTTCCGAGCAGGTAACACTTACCTTTACCATAAAATGCTGTAATTCTATACCTTCATCACCAGGACCCTTAGCTAGAAACAAGCAAACTGGAGTTACAGTCCTGCTGCCAGAAGTCTTCACATACTAGGTCATTGTGATCATATATAATAAACATGTTCATTAAAAACAAAATAAAGAAACACAAAAATAACCTGCGAAAGAGAAACTGAACCAGGTATGCACCCTCCCAAAGCCTGGTCATTCACTAGAAAATCTTCTGCTTGTTTGCTGTTCTGGCCCCACAACTTCTGCATTTCAGATTGGCCCGCACTACCCTCTTGGTTTTTAACTCCCCTTACGGAAGAAAATGTGGGTTTTCTGTGAGTCAGTAAGGGAACTTAGTCACCAGCTCTGAATAAATTTAAAAAAAAAAAATTAAAAAAATATCAAAGAGCATCTGTCCTTGTGTCACCCATCACAAGACATATCACTCTGGACTCTGAGCAAAGATAAATTCTCTGTAAAGAGCATTAGACAAACAATTAAACTGTCAAGTGGAAAGACAGTTCAGCTGAACCCCCAAGCAAAGTGTCACCTACCCATCATTTTATATGGCACCTTAAGCACCAGAGGTGCAGGGGAAACTGGCACTGAGGTGGATGCGACTCACCTTGACTTCAGCAAAGCTGAAGACACTGTCTGCCATGGTGTTCATAAAGCCAAAACATTGAGACATCATGGTTTGGCTAGCTGGCCTAGAAGGTAAGCACAAAATTGGCTGGATTGCCAAGTTTGAAGGGTTATGATTAACAGTACAAAGTCCAACTAGCTGACAGGCACTACAGGGATCCCTCAGGGGTAACACTGTCTTGATTAGCAACAAGACAGCAAGGCAGAAGGCACCCTAGGCAAGTATGCAGATGACACCAAGCTGTGGGAGCAGTCAATACATCAGAGGGTGGAGCTGCCATTCAGAGGGATCTTGGCAAGTTGGAGAACAGGGCTGACAGGAGCTGCATCTGTCTTTGAACTTACTGGAAAGTCTCACACCCAAAACAGAATAACCCCTTGCTGCAGTACAGGCAGGGACTGACCACCTATGGAACAGCTTGCACAAAAGGAGCTGAATGTCTTTACGGACATGCTGAGCAGGAGTCAGCAGCATGCTCTTGCATCAAGAAAGGCCTGAGTATTCATAAAAGCATGGCCAACCATGGACAGAAGTGGTTAGTCCCCTCTAATTCAGTACCTGTAAGACTGCATCTGGAGAGCCACGTTCGGGTCTAGGTTCTTAAATACAACTTGAGTCCTATGGAATACTGAGGCAGCTACGGGATGGAGCACAAGAGGAAAAGCTCAAAATGCTGACCTTGTTCAGCCCAGAGAAGTGAAGGCTTTAAGGGGAGACCTAATGCTTAACTACCTAGTGAGGGAGGTATAGGAAATATATATGTGTGTGTGTATTCTTCTCAAACACACAGAGACAGAATGAAAGGCAACAGACGCAAGGTGCAGCAATAGGAAGTCTGATTAGATATTAGGAAAAAATAATAATCTTTGTCATGAAGACTGCAGTGAACACACTTCAACAGGGTGCCCAGAGAGGTGCCTGCAGAGGGATCTGGACAAGCTTGATTGATGGGCCAAGGCTAACAGTATGAGGTTCAACAAGACCAAGTGCCAGGTCCTGCACTTGGGTCACAACAACCCCATACAGTGCTACAGGCTTGGGGAAGAATGGCTGGAGAGCTGCCTGGCAGAAAATGACCTAGTGGTTCTGGTCAACTGTCAGCTGGACAGCCAGCAGTGTGCCCGGGTGGCCCAGAAAGCCAAAAGCATCCTGGCCTGTATCAGGAATAGCATGGTGAGTCAGAATTGGGCAATGATCATCCCCCTGTACTCAGCACTGGTAAAGCCCCACCTATAGTGCTGTGTCCAGTTTTGGGCCCCCTACCACAAAAAGACATTGAGGTGTTACAGCAGGTGCAGAGAAAGGCAACAAAGCTGGTGAGGGGTGTAGAGAATAAGTCTTATGAGGAGAGGCTGAGGGAGCTGGGATTGTTCAGCCTAGAGAAAAAGTAAGCTGAGGGGAGACCTTATCACTCTACCTGAAAGTATGTTGTAGAGAGATAGGGCTTGGTCTCTTTTCCCAAGTCACAGGCAATAAGACCATAGGAAATGGCCTCAAGTTGCACCAGGGGAGGTTCAGATATGGTATTAGGAAAAAATTTTAAACTGAAAGGATTACTGAGCACTGGAATGGGCTGCCCAGGGAAGTGGTTGAGGCACCAACCCTGGACACAGTGCTTAGAGATATGGTTTTTATCAGAGTTAGGTTGATGGTTGGACTTGATGATCTGAAAGGTCCCTTCCAACCCAGACAATTCTATGATTCAGTGATAATATGACATGTCCACTACTAGAGACAAAGACTCAACCAGAGCAGGGCTTCAGCAACCTACTGAGGACAAGCAGGGAATTGGAGAGATGAGTTCTAGAGGCCACTTCCAATCTAAATTATTCTACAATCCCACACAGGACACAGGCTTTCTGGATTGTCTCCTCTAAATTTCATCACCTTCAGATATATTGTCTATATAAACATTTCCCTGTATATACCACATCTTCTCTGATTGCTGGAAAATGCCTTTTTTTTTTTTTCAGCTTCTTTTTTTGATGTTGTCCTCACATTCTGGATATTACCGCTCAGCTGACGTTCTTGGCTCCTGATTGCACTCTTCTCCAGTTGCAACAGGACGAAAGTGACCGGTTTACAGTTCTGCTGGGATGGCTGCCAACATTACCAGCAAAAACCAAGGACTGAAGCATTCTCTTGTTTCATCACTGAATGACTATGAGAAGCAGCTGAGATACGGAAGCCACTAGTTCAAATGAGGAATGAGTACAGTAGCAACCAATACTTGAATTGTTTTCCTCTGCCACAGAAAGAGCTTAGAGTCTAATATTTAATCATCTTCCACCTAAACTAAATATTGATAAAAATACTTTTCAACTGAAAGACTATAATCAGAATGTGTGCTGGAAATAATTATTGGCAATGAACTGGGTACTCCAGATGTGACAAGAATGCAGTGATTCGGGAATCCTCAGAAACAGCAGTACAGATGCAGTCCATCTGTTGCATTCGCTAGAAGATTGATTCTTTAAGGACCAGAAATTTCCATACAGAAAAGAAAATTTTACTTAAATTCTGGAGAAGTTAACAGCACTCATATGGGAAAACCAAACTTTCAACTCCAGGAAAGTACAGAATACAGCATTCTCTGATTTCAAGTACCAACTGAGACACAGCAACTGAAACCTCCAGATGTTTCTTTAAAAAAAAAAAAAAATAAATTCTTCAGTAATAACAGTTATTTTACATTTCTTTCCCCATCTCCCTGGAGATCAAGGATAGTCCACTGTTGATTTCAACGGTAAGCTTCACAAGAAATATTCTCAATTCACACACCCTAGCTATTTCACCCAAAAGGAAAAGTCACAGAAAAGCATCTATAGTCTCACAACCTTTGGAGCTGAATAGGCAGAGCTTTATTACTCTGAGGCCATGGCTTCTTTGGTGGGCAGAGGAGGAACTGCATTTTTAATGTAAGTTAGCTAGAAGGGGACAAAATTCCTTGCAAAGCAAGGACACTAGTGCTTTCTCAAAAAGTAGCAAGTTCAGGTAGCCTCTCAAATTTGTTGCAGTCTAACTTGAAACACCAGCTCTATTTTTGTACTACATGTTACAGTATGTGAAATGACAATAACTTTGTTTCCCTTTGGAAGCTGCAGGGCCAAAGGGCTCTCTACAAACACAACAAAAGGACCAATTATAGAAGGAAAAATACTGTAAAACAGATAAGGTGAGAAATTCTCCTGACAACAGGGTAGGGGCAATGTTTGGAGTACTAGTTTTTCTGTAATAAAGACACATTTTAGTTAGCACATGTCATGTTACTGAAGATGCATTTTTAATGCACAATTTTCTCTCCATATCTAAAAAAAAATAAAATATTATAGCATATTATAAGTTAGAGACATTCTGTCCACACTAAAAGGATTTTTTTTTTCAGCCTATACATTTTCTCTCTCTTAAATTTGCTTTCCATCATAATTAACTCACACACAATAACACAAAATATATCGTTCACCATTCCTCCCTGCTTGCCAATACAAAAGGAATCTGAAAAGCACTTGGATTTCTATTTCCTGTTGAGGCACAACCTAAGACTTTATTTTTGGCAGACAAGCTGCACCTTCATTGAAGAAAAAGTTATATATCTCCATTTAAAAATACTGATTAGCAAATCTCATAGCACTTTACCAACACACAGTCAAAACTTCACTGAAACTGCGGTATTTCTCACAGACTGGAAGGATGTTGAAAACTTAAATGATTCACTTACAGCTGATGTAAAGATGAGAGCTCTGCAATTTATGTTTTACTGTCAAATGTTTAAAGGATTAAATCTAAATAAAATACACAATATACAAGCTTCAAAGAACATGTTATCTTCAACATCTTATTTCCAATTAGCAAGTCAAAATAAAGAAGGCAAGGAGAGCATTTGGCTTCAAAAGCAGAGCTCCGGAAAAATCAAGATTTTGGTTGTTTTGGGTCTCATTTAAGGTTGCAACTTCCCCAAAATGCTTAAACTGGGTTAAATGGAAAGACTATTCTCTCTCTCAAAGGGGGAAAAACAGCAGACGTATCACCATGTGGTTGAGTATTACATCATTCATATTTACAATTATACTGAGCCAATCTGGCAGTTAAACATTTTCTTTTGCCTTCGAGGAAGGACACAGACTTGTCATAAAGGCAGGCTAACAGTGAAAAGGTTAGAAAAGGTTAGAAAAGACCTAGGTCACAATTTTACTTGGCATGAGATTACAAAATCCTAAAAAAACCTTTCATTGAGAAACATTTCCAGTATGAAGTTTGTGTATGAAAACTGTCATGCAAACAGTCTTAGTGACAAAAATCTGAAGAAATAAGACAGCTCTTGAAAAGCACTTTTCCCCCCAATTTTTAAAAGGCTTATACTTTATTAGGACATAATAAATTGTTATTAGGACCACTTTCAAGATATGAGGACAGGACAGGTATGAGGAATGAATTCAGTTTTTCCAAAACAAATATGAAAGGTAATACTGTTTCTGTGGTATACCTTCTCTTTCTTCTTACTACATTGAAGTGTGAGACAAAAAGCTGCCTAAGACTTAAGAATATGATGAAAGTGTACACAGTTTTAGAATACCTCAAGCTAAAATAATATTTGCAGATAGTAAGCCACAAATGCTTAACAGGTCTCAACGCTGGCTTTTATTCATCCTATTTTGCATTACTGATCATAATTAAACTATGTAATAATATGAATTGCCTTTTAAGGTATCATTCTTACTGTATTAAATTGCAAATACACAATCTTCAAAATTACTTTAATGAAGGAGAGGTTTTAATTTTCTAATCAATTTAAAATGCAGAAAACACTAGTGATGGCTACAACCAGGAATATTTTTCAGTGACCGTATCAAAGCCATCAACTATAATTGACCATATTTACTACCAGGATTTAATTAAACAAAGCACCAGGTAACACTTTTTTTTTTCTTCTTCTTTTTTTCTTCCTCCTCCCCCTCCCTATTCTTAAGTGGGGTGGGCAAGCAGGGAAGGAAGGGGAAGCGCCACCTCCACATCCCACACCACATCCAGTTTATCCTCTGACAAAAGCAAGAATGTGCTACACAATGACTGGCTTAAACCACGCTGGTTTTTATTTAGCTGGTGTTTGAAACATATTAGCTCCCATCAGGTCACACCACCACCCATTTATAATGCTTTTTTTGCTGACATAAGCACCAAAATTCAGATGCAGATAAACTTCAGAATTAAGCAGAGTGCCAACCTAATCATTTCCTCTTTCAAACAAGCTTTAAGAAGATGGTTAAATATTTATTTTCACAAGCATGCAAGGATCACTGAAGGTCAAAGACATCAGAAGTGTGATTCCCTTCCTTATCGCCCCTCCTCTTTATTTATTTCACTGGAAGGAGGCCTCTCTGCCACAACATTTCCCTCCCCTCATCTATCACCCAGAACTCATCCTGCCTTTGTTTCCCTCATTAGTACCCGGGCTTCTGCCACCACGTTTCAAAGAACCACCTTATCTCAGCGTTGCTGGTAAGAGGGCTGCCCCTCACATTTTTACCCCAGTATTACTGATGTCTTCATAGCTCTCCTGTTCCCTCCTTTTTTCACCTTTACAACATGAATGCCTCAGCAGTTCAGTAACCCCAAATTTGTAATTCATTAGTAAGAGGACAGACTGTGCAGTGCTTTGTATTAATTATAATTTTTACGCAAGCAATAACAGATCACTATTACATCCATTAAAAATGTGGCTCAGATGCTTCTGCTTTAAGTATTTCTGTGTTACACAAGACCTGACACGGTAACAGAGCACAAGGCAGCCAGACAATAAGCACTTCTTCTACCTGCCTATAATGGAATTCAAGCCCACAGCAACAAGGGCTGCAGCAGACCAGAAGCCCAGAGTAAAGCCTGTCCTTTCCTTTCAAAGAGGGACTGGTGATGACTGGTTTTGTCCCAGCACAGAAAGGTATGATGGGGAAGGGAAAAGGTTCTCCAAAACTAAAACAATCCAGGTGCGAGAGCTCTACTGAGTGCAAACTCCATGGTTTTCAGCAGTTGTATCCACTGATGTGTTTTGAGAAAGAACTGCCTAGAGAGAGACTTGAAACACTCTGTTCTGTAGAGCAAAAAGCCTATTTCTGCAGTAAAATTTCAAGAGAGGATTATTTTGAGCTCTACTGTTCAAAACTTCCCTTAAATGAGGAAAACAAACAACAAAGCTATCAAAACCAGCCAAAATCTGCAATCTTGAAAGGCCATCTTATGACCCTGACCTCCTCTCTATCTCTGCAAATACTTTGTTTAATGCTGCATTACAGAAAAGTTGACAATTTAAGCCACCTGGTGGGTACCAGCATCCTGGGGGGAAAAAGTTGGTCACTTCTCTACACAAAAGCTGGTGAGAATTTCAACAGTGAATTCAATGGAGAAGAATCATGCCTCCCCTTGCCAGTGCTGGAGGTCAAATACTATTTTACCCTGAATTAGTAACAAGTTAACAGAAAAGCAGATTTTCAGAGTGTGCAATATTCAAACAAAACATAGCCTGAACACACACACAAGCAAAATTACAGTCCTCTTACTTCTTTTGGATGATATATTTAGAAATCCTATTAGCTGGAGAGATCAACATTCTTATCTGAATTTCCAGGATGCTGTAACATGCAAAATTAGAGCAGCTCTCTTAAGTGGGTCAATTATCACTACTGCACTTACAGCAGCTTTTCCCCCTCCCTCCCTGCAGCATCCATAATGTCCATTTAGCACAAGGATTTAAACAGTAAGATGTTGAGTTGACACACAACATAATGTAAAGTTCCATTCCCCTTTTATATTTTCAAAATCTTAAAGGAACAAAGAAAATCACCCACATACAGAATCTCCACATTAAAATTGCAGCCTCCCTGCAGAAAGCTTCGATGACTTTCAGCAGCAGGGCACCCTGCAGGATAATATCAGTCAGCAATCACACTCACTATTTTCCTGCCACATCTGAGTCATGCACAAACAAGGTCTATAGCTTTTCCTGGCAAGGGACAAGATGAGAACCAGAGGGCCACTATCTCCCCAGTCCTGTTCCTCAGGTGCAGGGCCACACAACCTGTCTGAAAAGCTGCAGGTTATTTTCTTCTCAAGAAGAAATTCTTTAAAAGAGGCTGCAAATCACCAGATACAAGCAGAATAATTTCCAGAATGACAGGGGTTGGAAGGGACCTTCAGAGATCGTCTAGTCCAGCTCCCCTGCTAGAGCAGGTTGCGCAGGATGGCATCCAGGCAGATTTTCAATGTACCCAGCATCACTTCAGACACTGCAGAGGCATTCATAGGAGACTGATACGACACAGGGCCTAGGGAAGCACAGGATCTTATGCAACACAGCTGGAGGCCACGTGAGATACCCAAGAGCAACACAGCCCAAACTCCTCCTGCTTGTTCTGGAGCTCAGGACAGCAGCCATGAGCAGCCCTTGCAGTAAGGAAATGCAGTAGGGAAGAGAGCGGAGCCACATAATGGAGCATACGTCAGTGAGCTCGTGCAGAGGAAAATTGTACTTTCCCACCAACAGGAAACATGAAACACCTCATTCTCTCAGCAACACACTTGCTTTATGCATATCTCTTTATATGGCAAAGAGGTATGAGGCAGTACTGCAAGTGAAAAAGCATATGATTGTCCTTCACTCCATGGAAAAGGAGACTGAATATGCTGGCTTCAGGTCACGAACCCTGTTGTTGAAATTCAGCAGTCCCAACCCTGGCTGGAGGCGAGAGTGACAAGGAGAAATTAAGGTGCAAGAATTAAATTTCTATTGCTGCCTCTGGCTGCCCTCTTCCCTATATCTCCAGAATTTTCTTCTGTCGTACTAAATACGAGTGATCACACAAGCCAAGCATTAGCAAACACATTAACTATTTGGAAATAGATGCAAACAACATGGGGCAACATTAGCCACACCCTATTGTTCATTAATAGATTGAAACTGTCCCAGCTAAGTTCCATCAACTCAAAAGCATATCAATTTCAATTTTGAAATGAAGTGGACAAGTCTTTTCCAAGACTTCTAAGTCCGTGCAAATGTTTCATTAGAAAGCATTTCTTCACCAAGAGGGTGGTCAAATACTGGAACAGGTTTCCTACAGAGGTGGTCGATGCCCCAAGCCTGTCAGTGTTTAAGAGGTATTTGAACAAGGCCCTTAGTAGAACAGTTTAACTTTTGGTCAGTTCTGCAGTGGTCAGGCAGTTGGATTAGGTCATTGTTGTAGGTCCCTTCCAACTGAAAATATTCTATCCTATCCAACTCTCTGTGAAGCAAGATCTTGGTGTTCTTTACCACACACATAAAAATATAATCTAGTGAAATGAAAAAAAGTAATTTGCTTTTGTAAATATTATATGTATTTTCACTGTGCAATTTAAAATCCATTTTTAAGCTCTTATGTCCTTGTCAAACTCAAGACTTAAACAAAACACATTATGAATGCAACTGTATTTAATCAAAAGTAAAAGGTCAGTTACTAAAAAGAAAGTCCTTAACCAGAGAGAAATAGAAATTGGTTTTATTAACTTCCCTAACTACAGCTCTAAAATTTTGTTGATTAAAGCCTTATTTCAAAAGTTAACTTTTTAATTGGGAACGCTAGGGCCTGCTGGCTGCAGGAAGTTTTATTAGAGGTCAAAAGATTGCTGGAGATCTAATTTTTCATTTCTAAGAAAAAAGGAAGTCTTGCCCTTTCCTTGCAAAGATAGACCTTGAAGTGATAGTAGGGAAACAAAGAATGTATCCATCAAAAGCTCTCATGGAGATGTTATACAAAGCTTGCCAGGCATGGAAGCCAACAGAGCCTGCTAATGCTCGAAAGGAAATTAGCTGAACTTCTCTTGCAAAGGCCAACAAAGCAAAAAGGCTCAGTAGCTGATGCTTAATGTAGGATTAAAGAGACCAATTCCTTATTCCATAACAGATTTTCTGGGTAACTTTGAAAGCGTGTCACTTAGCCTCAGTTCTGCACCTGGAAATGAAGATAAATACTCTCAACTTCCTTTACAGTGACATGAAAATAAACACATTAAACCAGGAGCCATTCAAATAGCTCAGCAATAAAGTACAAGTACTGCAGACAAATAGGAAATAACAAAGTACTGCCCCATTCAGCAAGGGGATGCCCTTTTTTTCCCCCCCAAACCCTTCTTGCCTGCTGGGATCATGCAATGCCTTTGTGATCTTCCTCAGACAAAAGGGAGGTTCACAGGGCAGAGGAAGCAGAGGAGGAAAAGCACCTTATGCTTTCCCACCCAAGGCAAGTTTACATATAAAAGATGCCAAGGCACAAAACTTTCTCCTGTCAGCCTTCTGCTCCCAAGGCTCAAATTTAAGAGGTTATTTTTCTTAAGACATTTTGCAGAAAGGTTGTTTTGCAAACAACTCAGAGAAATACCTCACTTGACTGACCTCAGGAGGACTCCATCTTTTTCCTTTGACTACAGACAAAGCTGCTGAAGACCACCTAAATAACTTAGGCAACCTCAATCTCTGGAGGCTGCCCCAGTCCCGAGTTATGAGAAGGGCTCAGTGAGTCCCATGGCATCAAGACTGATCAGCTTTATCAGGGGGGGAAAAAAACCTGCCCTTAATTTGCCTCCAGAGGCAAACAGTGGGATATTTACACAAGATAGCTAGGGAGGAAACTTTGCAAGGAGTCTTCTCCTGCAGGAAAGGTTTTTATTTACTGTGGTCTAACACGACAGGATTTGGTTTACAACTAAGGGTGCATTTTCCAGAGAGTTCCAAAGGAAAGAATAAATATATAAAATAAAGAAGGTGTGTGTGGGGGGGGGATAAAAGACATTTATCATGTAAAATTCTGCTGTAAAAAAACCCAGGTGATAGCACTGGAAAACATTACAAACAAAACAGGGGACATTTGTACATTTTTTCCAACATTTGTAGAGTAAAAAGGATTACAAAGAGAATGAAATGCACCTTGATTAAAACAAACCGATATCCCACCTGGAAAATCATGGCCAGGCTCTCATTGTTCCCAAGTGACCCCAGGGCAGCCACGGGTTACAGCCAAGCCCATAAGTCACTCAAACACCCTGCGTGGCTCTTCCCAAGTTCTCTCTCTCAGGAACGGCAAGTTCAGCTAAAGAGCCCTTTGTTTCCACTCAGACATACGTAGGGGGGAAAAGCTGTTCAAAACATTAAAGAGAAACAACTGAGGACTGTTACTATTCCAAGAAACAAATTAAGCACCAGAGTCTGAAACACCGGGAGCACTGGCAGTGCCAGCTGAAGTCAGATGTCACTGCAAACACCCGGCCTCCATCAGCCCCTGGGAGGGGGTTAACCGGGTCCATCAAACCTGAGGATGTAAAATTTATCTCCTTCAGATGTATTTTTTCTGCATTATACCTTTACTTCTGACACTGATAATATAGATACATTTTACAAAGGGAATAGTAAATTGAAGGGGTTTTTATAGGTAGCTCATCAGAAGGATGAAAGACCTCCCAAATTCAGCTAGTAGCTAGTAAGCCATCTTTGCTTTAAACCATTAACACTGACATGTAATATAAGCAAGGCAAATGAGAAGTTATGTCAAAGTTGCTGCATTGTGGGGGTTTGTGTCAAATAAGTTAATAAAAACATAAATTGATGTGAAATCAATTCAGATCTCAAATAATATATTAAGCTTTCTAAAGAAGTCTAAATAAAAGCTGCACTTCAGATCAATAAATTTTTATGTTCTCTTTAAGTTCTAGAAATTTCTTTTTCAGATTAGAAAAAAATTGTGTTACTGGAATGTTTTGCATTTTTGCATTAATTAAACAATGCATAAGAGCCAAGGAGAACATAATGTCCTCCTATTTCAGGCTGAGGTTTATTCACGCGTAATTCAGACTGCATCAGTAAGACTTGGCTACAGATTTCCTCACATTTTCAGAGGGTGACTGGTGATATGTACATTATGAAAAAAGAATAAGCAGATACCCATGTCCGATAAATACATTCCACTCCCTCAAACTGAACTCAGTGCAGACAATCAAATCCTGTTTTCCCCTCTCCTAATACTTCCCACTCCTTTTGTTCTGCCACAAGATTTCTTGCCACTTCAACCCCTGACTACATCCCACTTTAACTCCCCAGGCCACATACATACCTTGTTCCTTCCACCATAACATTTCCTCATCAATCTTCAGTCTTTAACTTCCTTCTCTAAATTTTCCCCGAATTTATTCATAAGACTTCTATAAGAACCCCAGTGATAATGAAGACTTTAAACTCAGTTTATGTATTTAGCAGAGGTATATAAATCTGGAAGTGTTACAAATAACATAGGTCCTCTGTATACCACATTTCTCCTCTTTGCATGCTATCCTCTGCTGCCTTCTCCAGAAGACCAACATCAACTGCAAGCTTATTACCCTGAATGTGCATCTTCATTCTTGCTAAAGCATCTTGCCACATGGCCATCCTTTACATCTGCTCCTCATCTTTCTGGACCCAAGGCCCTGGACACAAGCCTGCCCCTTATAGCACATTTCTATATTGCCAAATCAAGCCTGGAAATAGATATAGCATGCTGACAATGATCATCATTACCAAACTATGGTGGGTTGAATGTATTTTAATTTCAAAGGTCAGCAACATACATTTGTGGCTCTCAGGTTTTCAAGTTTCTAATGAAAGGGTAAGATATCAGAAAAGGATCTTCTATTTTAACGCTTAGAATCTATAATTTATTTGGGGCTTGTTTTTCAAACTACACCGGATTTTAAATGCTAAAACACAAAACCCCAAACAGCAGGACAAGCAGAAGCTGAACTCACCCTCCCAAAGTATCACAGTTAAGTTCTTAATATCAATTACGAAAATAATTTTATCTACTGGATTAAAAAAAAAAAAAAAAAAAAAAACACAACAAAAAACCAGTACTAACAGAATTGAGCCAAACTGTCATTCCCTACCACTTCTTGATTCCCAGGTGACACAGTAACCATGCAAATGAAGATGGGAGTATTTTGTGATGTTGGTATAGAAAGACAGAGCCCATCTTTGCAGTCCTTGTCACACCCTGGGTCTAATACTTTACGTGAAATATCACACAGGCTATTATTTCAATTTAATGAAAACAGGGAAAATTAATTTAGGTATTTATGAAGTGTCAGACCAGTATATCTTACACATGCCAAAATATTTTAAAGGATCTCTCAAACAAGCAAAGGATTATTTTTTTTGTTTGCTAGAAAAGTTAGCCACACTTTCTGCGCAGATGGCTGCTACATTACAACATACCTACTTGCCTATTACAGCTCATACTGCCTCAAATGCTTTTTTTATCACTACCAGTGGGGAAAAATGGATTTGCATATTATGGCTAGGCTATCATTCAGTAGTATTAAATAACGACTGTAAACAAATTACTTTTAAAATGTTATATGGGCATAAAAAAATATTGGCAAAGCTTTTAAATCAACACTGTCTTTATGGTAAGGGTAGAGTTATACTGTTCAAAGTTCACACAGAGATTTTACATTAGAAGAGACAGGAGTAACAGACAAGCCTTCCTTTTAAATTCATTATTCCTGCAAAACCACAGGTTTTTTAAACATGCAAATGCAATGACCGCAACACTATCATAAAGCACTAATTTTAGAATACTGAACGTAGTTCTGAAACTCAAAAAGATTTAATCTCAATCTTAAAAAGAAAGCTAAGGTGTTCAACTGCCAAAATACAGAATGAAAACGGGAATCTAGAAAAAGCATCAAGTCAAACAGAATACTGACAAAGTACTGATATGCACATACCGAGTTACAGTAGAAAAGAACTAAACACAAAAAGAAATTGTTTGATACTAAACTTCAAATTCCACCAACTAAAACACAACATAAGTAAAAATATATAAAAAAAATAAATTCAGATGGCCATCAGTATGTAAGGCTTACATGAAGTTTAATGAAATTCTACAAAGCAAAAATAGGGATGGTCTAGAGGCAAGGAGTACTTACTTGCAACTGTGGCCTGTGTGCTCGGTCACCTCCACCCACTGACTTCCTGCTGCTTTGAGCAAATTTCAGAATTTATCAAATGCATTTTCCCCAACACTAAACAGAAGTGATACTGTCCTTCCTGATGGAAAAGCCACTAGAACTCTAATCTGTTCTTTAACGCTGATGTTACAGGAGGCTTGGAGTTAATTTTCATTTGTTTCAATAAACAAAACAATAACAACATCAAAAAAACCCCACACTGTAAACAAGTAATCCCTAGCAAAGCCCGGGAAAAAGGCAATCTTACACTAGAAGAAAATGCTGAGAGTGAAGAAATTTAGAGTTATCGATGGGAGGCACAGTGACATCTATACTTTACACTTACCTTTGCAAATTTTGAAACAAGGTGTAACTGGGATAGTTGACTTGCTATAAGTATGTCTGATTTTTTTTATTTTTCACATGTGAAAGGATACGAGGAGTTCCTTCTGTCCGACACACCAGGTAGAGACATGCAGCAATTACATGTGTCATCTTTCTCCCCCGAGTTAGGTGCTTGCTCACAGCCATCTTAAAAAAATTAAAGGCAGTATCCAGACAATGTTGATTGAGTTGAAGCTGGTTTCCCAAGTGGTGAATCTGACGTTTCCCTAGACAAGTTAATAAGGGGAAAAAAAAAAAAAAGGAAAATGCTTAACAACATTGTAGTTAACATGCTTTTGGGTAGGTTTTTTTTGGTAAGACAAAGATGAGGGAGGAGATTTTGAATTTCATCTCTTCATGAAATATAATAACCTCTCAAGTTTCAGAAGCTACATATACTCAGCTCCCCAGGACAAAAAATATTACTCATTTCAACTGCTAGAATTGAAATACATGCCACTAATGAGGCCTGGAAAATGAATCCACAAACATCAGCCCCAGAGAGGATCCAACACACAGCTCAGACTTCTCAGGCAAAGATTATGCCCACTTCTCCAAAGATCATTTGACAATTGACAACTTGATTAGCTGTAGCAATGAACTTCTGAAAACTGGAAGTCATGGCGTGTTGGACACTGACATGCAAACAGAGGAGACATTTTGCTGCAACCCTCCCAGAAGTGATGAAGTTTGCAGTTCCACAACCAAAGCCCACAAGGAAAGAGGCTCTGCTCCAGGTTTGCCCATGATCACCACCACTGGGGAGGTACTTCCTTCCTCTCAACACTTTCACCCAAGACTTCATTTGTGGCTCAGCTGCCAGACTGCTGAGAGTAGGTTGTGGTTTTAGGAAAACAAACGCACCTTCACCCTTAAATAAAACAATTAAAAAAAAAAAAGTGTTTCAGATGATTCATGGCAGGAAGTGGAACAGCTGCTGGCGCAGATGCAGGAAGCAAGGTCCAGTCCATCCTCACAGCTCCAGCTTCAGAAGAGTGTGCCGAAAAGACAGCTTAAGAAAAAGACGGGGGATGTCATAACGAAAACAGAGCACTGAAGTTCCCCAACATACAGGGTCAGCCAGCGCATCAAAAAAATAATCCTTTAATTCAATGTGCTGAGCAGATGTTTCCAGCATGTGTATTTACAGGAAACGCTCATCTGTTCCCTTCAGAGATGTCAGGAGTAGCTTTGCTGAAGGGTGTACCATATACCTCATGCCTCAGCCACCATTGCTCACAGAAAGCAATAGAGACCACACAATGCTTATCAGAACACCACCAGTACCTGCACAGGCAGTACATCTTAATTTTATCTAAATTCCTACACCATCTTCCCTAAGAACATAAAAATGCTTAACTGTCAAACAACCTTCTGCCAAAGACACTGCTTCAATTCAGCTTTAATAAAAAGTGACTTGAGACATAGCCAGGGTCAGCAAGACCAGGTGCCACAAAGTGACAGCTTTTCCTTCCTGCACAAGTGGCAATTAGTGTGCTCATCAACATGATGTCCTTTAAGGCACATTGGTCAATCAGGTGTAACACATTTGGATGACAAAGTAACAACAGGGGAAGGATACATCACCTTCCACAGGAGATGTGGGTACAATAAGCTCCTCAAGAGTAATCCAAAGCCCATTAAGTGAATAGTTTTTTCCGCTGCCATCAGCAGGCCCTGGGACTGGTGCTCACCTGCCCCAAATATAAATACTACATCTTCCTAAAACTAAGATACTAACTAGCACTTACCCTCCCCTGAATTTTATTTCACACTATACAACCTATATGATGAAGCGTGATTCAGACTTTTATGTCTCTTTGAAAGAATAAGTTTATACTCATCTGTATGCAAAAAAAGCGCATGTAGCCTTGAGTACTAACATTCATTTCTGCAGTGGCAGCAAAGCAGCTTCCCTGATCAACCCATCCCCAAGCAAGCCCACTCCAGAGGCCAACATGGATCTGCGAGGCTACGGAAAACCACCTCAAACTATCATCTAAGCTTCCTATTTTATCTGGTTGCGTTTTGCCATGTATAGCTGCGGAGATGAAGCCACAAAGTACTGTCATCTGTAGGGATTTTAGGCACTACATGCAAATGGACAACCATTAAAAAAACCAAACTAACAACATTAAAAGTAGACATGATCAAGCCCATATACCCCTCCCTCAGCTGCAGGGAAAGCCACACTGGAATCACTGCAGTAGCAAGTGCCCAGCATTCCCTTCAAGTCAGATGGTCCAGTTCAACGTCCTCAAAGTCACAAAGGTAGCTGTTAACAAGCAACAAATTCAGTAGTTTTAAGTGTTGTCTGAATTTTGTTTTTAAGTAAAGCTTTTGCAAAAACATAAAGAGAACAGTGGTTCCTATGCCAAGGAAGAGCCACATGAGCTCCTGAATGCTTCTTGAGCTAACAGTGGGACCGGTACACAGGACCCAACTGGCTCCATAAGGACCAGGATGGTGCAGGTCAAGGAGCAAGATGAGGTGATGAGGACGCTTCGCATGCCACCATGACGGCAATAGCTGATGTGGTCCTGGATACACACCAGAGAACAGCCCAAATGAGCTGGAGATGTAGAGTAATAACAAGACAAGCAACAACGAGACCACTCCCCTTGCCCATCCCCATGACAAGGTAATCCTTCTCCCAGGAACAGCACTCCAGGGCTCCACATCACAGAGAGCACTTCAGAAACAAAGAACACACCAGAAGAGTTAAAAAAAAACCCAAACAAACATTGAGGAAGAAACTGACATTTGTTTCTTTCATCAGCGAAAGTGGTCCCATCCCAAAGCTACCATTAATATTCTCTAAGTATGTAAACTTTTCTAATTTCAAATGTTGAAATATAATTCAACATAATCCATCCTAGGTAAACAGTATGCTTGTTTGAGTAATATATGGTTTTTTTAGCCAAGCTCTTCATCCAGTATCAATATTTTAAAATGCAATTACTTTAGGGGTAAGCAGCCATTGTTTGATGACAAATACCAAAGAGATCTAAGAGTACAGAAAGGTACTCCTTCACATAGGAAATTCTATTTCATTCAATGTCTCACTTAACCTTCAGCAGACCAGTGGAAACTTTAATTCTGTGTGCTAGTACTCCCTCAAGCTGCTTTGTAGTATTATGCCAGTTGTACAGTTTATGGAAAAATAATACAACTGTTACGCTGCCACTGATCCCCATAATGAACAACTTAACACAGGACAAGAAGCATCTTAGAAATTACACGCATCTTGATGACTAACTTGGTTTTAACCTTATCTGTTTTGAGAGAGAAAGAAATGTACTGCTTATAACATCATCTAAGATAAATATTTGCAATCTATAACCAGCCTGCTATCTACTAAAGAAAGATCAAAAGCTTTGTTGTTTCCCCACCACCCCCGCCCCTTAAATTTAACATGACAAGAAAATTCTATTTTTTGGTATCTTATGTAACGCCAACAAAAAACAGCTGAAAAAGTTAGCACTAGCAATCATATCTCTAGATTTCTCCTCAGGGAACACAAGATAACTTGTATTCCTCCTGGTTCCTTCACAAATTCCAGAAGCATCTCCACTCAACTCAACTCAGATATTAGCTAAATGGCTATCATCCCAGTACTGCAGTTACAGTGCAGTGCAGTGTCCTCATCCCAGACAGATGACAACCAGAAGTATGTAATTTTGTGATTTCCAGCCTTTTCTGCAAATCTCACCAATCTGACATTTCCAGAGCTGAAAATATGTCTCTGTAATATTTTATTTAACTATAAATACAGTGATTTCATCTGTTGGGATCTGAAGAGCAGATGTTCATACTTAGAGAAATTGGGCATAAGAAAATAACCAATCAAAATAAATTCTGTCCAATGCTCCAGTTACTATTGACACAGATAAACATGAACAGAGACTAAACACCCGTTCATACTGCCAGTTCTCAACACTAATAGTCCTCATAACTGTGTAATGGTAACCACAAACCTTGCTAAGCATTCAGGTGCCTTCTTACAGGAGTGATTGCTCCCCCAGCAATATGGGCAGCACCACAAGGAGCTGCAAAGCAGCTGCAAGCTAGAAGGCTGGGAAAATGAGCAATTTCCCCCAGCAAACATACAATACTGCATTACATCTATTGGTCATAGAATAGAATGATTAGGGTTGGAAGAGACCTTAAAGATCGAGTTCCAACCCCCCTGCCATGGGCAGGGACATCTCCCACTAGACCACGCTGCCCAAAGCCCCATCCAGCCTGGCCTTGAACACCTCCAGGGATGGGGCATCCACAACTTCTCTGGGCAATCTGCACATGGAGTTCACCATTTTCTCAGTAGACAATTTCCTTCTGGTATCTAATCTAATTTTTCCCTCTTCCAATTTATAACTGTTACCCCTTGTCCTATCACTATACTCCCTGATAAAGAGCCCCTCCCCATCTCTCCTGTAGG
>VZRU01010726.1:69970-83493 GCA_013398155.1 Pedionomus torquatus
CCTCTGATCATCTTCGTGGCCCTCCTCTGAACCTATTCCAACAGGTCCATGTCCTTCTTATGTTGGAGACTCCAAAGCTGATCACAGTACTCCAGGTGGGGTCGCGCAGATTGGAGTAGATGGGCAGAATCACCTCTTCAACCCGTTGGCCACACTTCTTTTGATGCATCCGAGGATGTGGTTACCTTTCTGAGCTGCCAGCACACATTGCCAACTCATGTTGAGATTCTCATCTACCAACACTCTCTATGTCCTTCTCCTCAGGGCTGCTCTCAACCCATTCTCCGCCCAACCTGTATTTGTGCTCGGGATTGCTGTGACATAGGTGCATGGCCTGGCACTTGGCCTTGCTGAACTTCATGAGGTTCACATGGACCCACCTCTCAAGCCTTTTGAGTTCCACCCGGATGGCATCCCTTCCCTTCAGCATATCAACCACACCACACAGCTTGGTGTCACTGGCAAACTTGCTGAGGGTGACTTGCTGAAGATCTTGAACAGAATTCCACTGCCCCTCACTAGCTGCGTGGCAGCTTATAACCTTCCATTTGTTGTTCATCTCCTGATTCTATCATTCGCACTACACTACCAGTGTGGCTTCACTCAGCCTTGACAGCTGGCAGACACCCTTTCCACCAGTTTGTCCCAGTGTGCAGTGAGCTGGTCCAGCTACTTGCAAGACTGCAGGTAGCCTGCATAACTTCCTTATGATCTCAGCCAGAACAGTGGGAATATCTAACATTAAAAAATGCAATTTATTAGCAATCTGCTCAATTCAGTATTCACCAGATTACATTGCAGTGTTAGACTCAAATTAACTGAACAGCTCTACTGGATGAAAAAGAAAAGAACTGCTACATCTTTAAACCCGGTCGTGCTCTGCATTGTAAAACAAAACTGAAGACAACAGCTTCCTTATCTCCTCATCTTATTTATCCAGTAGAATAGTTTTTTAAAAAGCTTGAGTGGATACTACTCTAAAATTCAGCAACTACTTCTAACTCAGTACTATAAAGGAATATCATTATGTGGAACACTCAGAAATAAGCACTGTATTTTTTCTAAATTACTATGCAAGATTCTGACGTGCAAGACAAAAATACACAGGGATAAAACAAATCCCTTACTAGGTACATCTTTTATTAGTAACTTGCAATAACAGTTGCTTCTTTTGGGCCTTACAGGTTTTTGACGGATCCTGAGATTCTGTTTTTTAAACCAAAAGAAATACCGTCTTTAAGGTCAAAGCTTAAAGGGTTTGCTGCCCTTACAATTTAATGATGGCATTAAAGTGGCATCTAAGTATCTTTGGGAAAAGGACAAGGCAGGACAAGCTTATCAGCAAGGTTACAAAAACCCTCCCACTTCCCTCACAAATAGAACAGTAAAATTATTCTCCTTTAGAGAGCAAAAGAACAAAAGTCGAGAAAGAAAAAGTAATTTTGCAGTGTACAGGACACATACCAGGCAATTGCCATTTATTTTTCAAAGACTCATCATACCATCAGAGTGTAGAGGGAAGCAGGGGGAAAAGAGAGAGAGAGAAAAGCTTACACTCCTGTAAGCAAAACACAAAATCAAGTTCCCAGGCTAGTAAGTAGTAAAGTTTATGATGCTCCTCAATCTGCATCTAAAAACAAAAGGACCATTTCAGTTTCTAGTTCCAAGTCTACTGAAAAAAATGCTTCTAGCCATCTACTCCCAGCATGCTGAAAGAAACACCATGATCATCCCAGAAAATGCCAACCTCAGTAAGACCTGAACTGACAAGGTTCAGGTAGGACCACTGAGTGCTACTATCCTTTAATTTCAGAAAACTTCTATTCTTTTGATGGAGGAAACAGTGGTTATTACAAAACAAGATACACAGGCTAGAAATCATTGTCACAAAAACAGATTTGCAGAAAATCTTGGTAATATTAAATGTTTTTATATGAGGCAGTTGAAAGTAAAACTGCAGCTTAAGTTATAATAGAAGCAAAATAGAAAAATGGGGAGAATCAAACCTGTTCTTTACAAGCAATTTTCTTTCCTTTATGATCTAGTTACTACAGAAACGTCTTGTTCTATTCCCGTTCAAGAGGAATCATACCTTTTTTTGGATCTCTTAAAAGTCAGTAACGTCAAGCAGCTACAGCTATATATTGCTCTCATCTGGCTTCTGCCTGCTCATCTGCAACCCTGCCCTCAGACTGACAGAGACTGTTACACTGCTACTTCAAAGCAGTACTTTGCAGCACAAGGCGTAAGTTTTCAGGGAAATAACAGGCAGTATACAGCCAGAGCTCAATGAATTGTTATTACGATACTGAACTGCATCATCAAAATCCAGGCATACAGATTTCCCCCCCTTTATGCAACTTGCTCAATGGGCCCTGGAAACTAGCACTACCTGAATCAGGCAATGGAGTCACGTAAACAACACTAATCCTTTTTTTCCAAAAAGGACTGTTGTGGTAACAAACACCAGATTCTATTAAAGGAAACAATTTGGATGGTTTTTGCTTGGGTATTCATTTCCAGAATTCAAATTGCTTTACTGACTAAATTTTATGTGAGAATTTTATTCTGCATTTGTGTTTTCACTCCTCTTCCTTCCTTGAAAATGATCCCCAAAAGAACCCATGGAAAAGGAAAAAAAGAGCAGCTTATATATGTCTGGGTATCCATGCGTGCTTTGTCCTCTCTTTCAACTTCAGCAACTCCAAGCTCAAAGCCTGAATGAATTTTCTGCTCTTTCCTCCATGTCAGGCTTCTGTGTTATCTGTATTAAAAATAAGTACAACAAACAAACAAAGGCACTACAGGAAAAGTCCAGTAATATCAGTAGGGTTACTCTTATGAAGGCTGGTGCCAGAAGCCTAAACAAAGGTAGAGTTCCACGATCAAAGACAAGAACATTTAAAGCTCAAACAATGGGGCATTACAGCAGTGCCGATCCAGCACAGTAACAGTTTTAATTTTATTAACAACTGGTAAGAGTTCTTCTCAGTAACACCTAATTGCCTACAAGGAAAGTAATGAAATATTGCATAATATAATATAATATGCTGACCTCATTCCCATGTTCTACCTAACTTCAGCCTAGCCCCAAATCCCCACCTTGCCACTATCAAATAGTGGGTGCAACCCACATCCCCAGACCCATGCTCTTCCACAAGAGAACTCCCCAGTTCCTCCACAGGTTGCATCAGTACCAAGGCTGAGCAACCTGGAGTCCAAGCATGTTCAAGTCTCCCTCGACTACTGCATTCCTGTGCCTGTGTCACCTGGCAGACCTGCTTCGGGGACTGGCCAAGGGTATGCTCTGTTCCTGTTATCTCACCAGAGTCTAACAGTTCCTGACCCCTTCCCTTTGATAACTTACCAACTGTGCCAGCACAACTGTTTGTGGGGATGCACAGAAAAATCAAACCAGAAAATTGATCCTTCTTAAAAATAACCTTGTGAAATAAATAAAATAAAATTTAAAAAAAAAGACATAATCCAGAACTGTTTTCTTAAGGATTGATTACCTGGACTTACGCAAAGCATTTGACATTGTCCCACATAACATCCTAGTCTCCAAATTGGAAAGTCATGGGTTCGATGGATGGACCACTCAGTGGATAAGGAACTGGCTGGTGAGCCACACTCAAAGGGTTGTGGTCAATGGCTCAATGTCCAAGTGGCGGACAGTGACGAGTGGTGTCACACCAAGGGTCAGTGCTGGGACCCATGCTATTTAACATCTTTGTCGGAGACATGAAAAGTGGGATTGAATGCACCTTCAGGAAGTTTGCTGACAACACCAAGCTTCGTGGTGCAGTTGACATGCTGGAGGGAAGGGATGCCATCTAGAGGGACCTGGACAGGCTTGAGAGGTGGGCTAATGCAAATGGCATGAATGTCAACCAAGCCAAGTGCAGAGAACAGCACCTGGGACGTGGCAATCCCAGGCACAAACATAGGTTGGGCAGAGAATGGCTGGAGAGCAGCCCTGAGGAGAAGGACTTGGGAGTGCTCATGGATGAGAAACTCAACATGAGCTGGCAGCGTGCGCTGGCAGCCCAGAAAGCCTGAGCTGCGTCAGAAGAAGCATGACCAGCAGCTTGTGGGAGGTGATCTGTGCTTCCTCTACTCTGTGCTTGTGAGACCCCACCTGGAGTACTGTGTCCAGCTCTGGAGTCCTTAACAGAGAAAGGACATAGAACTGTTAGAACGGGTCCAGTGGAGGGCCACAAAGATGATTAGAGGGATGAAGCACCTCTCCTATGAGGACAGGCTGAGGGAGCTGGGGCTGTTCAGCCTGGAAAAGAGCAGGCTCCAGGGAGACCTTATAGCAGCCTTCCAGGATCTGAAGGGAGCCTACAGGAGAGCAGGAGAGGGACTCTTTGTCAGGATGTGTAGTGACAAGACAAGGAATAATGGTTTTAAACTGGAAGAGGGGAGATTTAGACTGGATATTAGGAAGAAATTCTTTTGAGGGTGAAATTCTTGTGAGGGTGGCGAGGCACTGGAACAGGTTGCCCAGGGAGGTTGTGGATGCCCCATCCCTGGAAGTGTTCAAGGCCAGACTGGATGGGGCTTTGAGCAACCTGGTCTGGTGGGAGGTGTCCCTGCCCATGGCAGGGGGATTGGAACTCGATGATCTTCAAGGGCCCTTCCAACTCTAACCATTCTATGATGCCTTCACTTTATCTCCTTAAGGCTAGAACCAGACTACCTCAGCACAGTGACCCATATTCAATTTCTCTGCCTGCTGACAACAATCCAACCAATCCATTTTGCCTCCCACGAGAGTAGCCCAACTTACCAGGTGCAGCTCCCTATATCTCCCAGTAAAGAGAGAGACCTCCTTCCACCACATGTCAAATGTTCATTCATTCATTCAGCTATAGAGAACTAGCATGCATCTTTAGGATTAACGGCTTAAAAATTCAGATAGTGGTCAGTACTCCAACCACTTCTTAAATATTTGATACTAAGCTACTTTTCTTTGACCTAGAAAATCTGCTGTTAACATCTCTCTTCAGCACTTATCTGTACTTCTTTAAGTATTAATTCCCTCAAAATTGGCCCTTGTATTCCATTAATGCAAAGGCTGGCCTGCAAAGCACCCATGTAATGTAACTTCCCCAACCTCCCTCATCAAGCGCTTTTTCCATTCCCCAATTACATGATACCCCTCCCACATGGACAGCCTCTTTGCCTATACATGGCTATGGCTATTTGAATTAACTTGCTTTACCCACTCTGAAAAATTTGGCATTATAAGCGGTTCCTCTAACTTTTTGCATTCAGTTCCTGGAATTCTGCTTCCCTTGCACGTGGTGCTTTTGCTGTCATTTCATTTACATTATCCATCTACCGCTAGTCCCGCTTCAACAACAACAGACTAGAAGCCATACAGTTTATTCACAGGCTGCATCTAACCTATTGCTTGCCTTGCCCCATCATCCTCAGGCAGTGGCTTGATTGCTGCTTACCCCTACTTAATACTTTTTTTAGCACATCTAAACAACTTCTTGCTTGTAAAGTCCTTACTGAACATCAAGTTGGAAGACCTGAGCCAATATTGACATTAAAAAAAAAACAAAACAAAACCCACAACAACACTAACAAAACCCCAGGGGGTTGATTCACTAGCATCTGAAGGTATTGGATCACAACTGTTTTAACTCAAGGTAAAGCCCAAGCTGTTTCTGCACACAGCATTCCCACCCCCAGCATGACATTTATGTGGCAGCATGCTGATAAAGATGAGGGAACTTGCTCTGCTAAATATCAACCCAAACAACAAAACATTCAATTTTCATTTGGAATGGTTTCCTCATATAACTCAACAAGCAGCCTCCCAAGTCCTAACCGCAGCAGAACGTGGCTGGGGTGAGGAGAAATGCTGTCAGCAGTAGCATACACGTGGATCGACTTAAAGCCAATGTGAGACTGCAGCCTAAATGGGTCAAATAGAAAAGTACACACCAGCCCTCTGCTTCCTCCTGCTTCCCTGCTGCTGCTCCCAGCCCCCACTGCCCCCTCATACAAGTGTCTGACTTACCACAGTTTAATCTTAAGCGACCTGAAGCATTCTAATACACATACAACTAATGATTATGTTAGCATTTGTTTAATTTTGAAAGCAAGTAAATATGGACTTTAATTCCAAAAGTTTTGTCAACTGCAATTTTACTCAAAATTTGCAGCTTTTTCAAAGTTGAAACAGCTGGAATGTTATACTACTGGCAAGAACTGTGAGAATATGTATGATTAATGTAGCATAGTCCTTACCTATCTGGCATTAAGAGAATTAGAAAGAAATATTTAAGATACCAAGAATTTTAGGCAGTGGTAGCTTTTAAGCATGCAAGATTTCCTTCTGAAAGCACCATCAGTCAGGCCTTCTTTTAATCTTCCTCTGTTTTGTTTGGACAGTGATTTTATTTTTTTTAAATTACACTCTAAATGACAGTTTTTCTTAGAGACTTTTATCTATCTATATACATGTAAAGCTTTTTCCCCACACTTATCAATTACCAATTGTTACTCTTGTCACGACAAGAAACGTAACGTATCTGCTGTCACCCAGCATTACTACTGATGCAAGCACTATCTTCAACCATCCAAAATCATTTCTACGTAACTGCAAGAAAAAATGTAAAAGATTTGCTCATGACATAATCTGACAGTTTTGAAAAGATGACTTTTTAAAAGTTTTAAAAACCCAAAATTCTAGCATTACTAGAGAGATCAGAACTCATTTCACACCTACAAAGCAAAAAGCATTTAACTAACCAGCAACTGCCATCAATCTACACAGCCAGAAAAATTCAAGAGTAGAGCGCAATATAGAATAAATAAATAAATCTGTTGCCTATTGGTAACACTTATCAGAACCTTCAAAACAAAATACAAATGAAGTCTCAACACAAACAGATCCATTGCTGAAATGGAAAACTTTACAGATGCAAACAGCGTTATAAATCAGTGCAATGTTATCTGCACACTGACAGCAAGTTCTAGTGCCTTCCCTACATATCAGAGTTTTTGCAAGACAAAGAAGAGTGAAAACTGGTAAAAGACATTTTTTGAGAGTGTTACAGACACCATAGGTACAGGCAGAAGCCCTGAGAGTCAAGGTGCTTTGCATGAGCAAAATTAGCTAAGGTTGTGCAAACTAGAACTGCTAAAAAAAAACAAGAAAAAAAACCAAAAAAAACACCTCCCCCCCAAAAAAAAATGTAATCTTGTTTAATCCACCTTCCCTTCTATAAAAGCAAGTGCAGCTCTTCTCTTTTCCTGCCAAGAGGATCATGAATATCTGTGAACCTTCCCCACTTTCCTTGTCCACCTTTAATACTTACCTTTTATAACATGTCTGAGAATTTACTTGTCCTCAGACACATGCAGAACAATTTTCCTCCCTTTAGAGTTCAGCCCCACTCCTCTGCATGCCAATCATTCTGTCAAAATACAACTGTTAGTGATAAGGTATTTCCACTCTCCATCATCCAACTTTGTAGGCAGGAAAGACCTTACTGACACAGGCTAATACCCACTCTGCTCTCAACTCATACTTGACTTAAGGTTGCTGCTGCTCCTTCTTCAGGACTGAGAATGGCTTTGGGCTTACAGACCTTTCTCAGGTTTATGTAGTGGGTTTTTTTCCTTTCCTTCCCCCCTAATTCTAAGTGCAAACTGAATACAGGGAACTCTTTCCCCATCCAGACCTTACCAAACTGACAGACAAAGATGATGTATGCAGTCATTCCAAAAAGCAAAAATTTCAGAAATAAGAAATTTGCCAATTAGTTGATAAGTCAACTCAAAAAAAAAATAATATGGAATTATGATGAGAAGGCATCAAGGGAAAAAGGATGCAGGGAGAAGTAGTTGAGGGGGGTGAGGAAAAAGAGGCAGTTATTATCAAAGGGATAAGAGATAAAACATGTTCTATAAATGGAAGCAGAAAGAGAGAAGCAGCAAAATCAAGCTGGGAAAGGCACAGAGACATTACAAAAGCAAGAAAGATTGTATTAGGTTAATACTTATTTAAAGTATTTTTATACAAAGCTGTCAAGAGCGGTCAAATACTTCCTTCTTTACATGGAAGGGATAAAAAAAACCTGGCAGTTAGGCAACAGAGCATCAATCTTTACCCAGGCTGCAGCTAAAGAATGAAATTCTGCCCTTAGTTTGTCCCTGGCAGCCGAGTCCATCAGCTACAGATAACAAACAAAAAGTATAAATCTGAAAGGGGCTGCTCTCCTTTACCACTACAAAAGGCCCATTTAGATCAGAGCCACAACTGTCCCTGATAATTTTTATCTGCGTACTGCCCATAGATGAAGGAAGAAGTACGGACAGCACTCAGCCTCAACTTTGCACTTCCTTCCTATTTAAACTAAAAATAAGTGAAGTTTGCCACAAATCTCAGCTAAACAATGTAGTGAATCTGTGATGCTATTTATCAGGACAGTCTCTTGTGCTATCTACTTCGGCTTGGAGTCTAAAAGAGATTTATGCTTAAATACAGAATGCTCATATTTCAGGAGCAGCCCTATATTTCTTTAAGCAATAACATGTATATAAGTTAGCTATACAGACTGCTCCAGAAAAGAATTAAAATTACAATGCCATGTATTTCTACAGAGCCAACATGGCTCTCTTAGAAAATATTTGGCATATTTTAATAGCATCTGTCTGTATGCACATGATCCCTTCCATTTAGATGAAGCTACATACAGGGTATCATCAGTAACTTTTCTGGGAGGAGGGAATTCTCACTAGACTTTGTTCCCCTCCTCAGGAACCCTAATCACCCTAGAAGTAAAGATGGAGAACATAGCAGGGGGGATAGCAGGTGGGGGACTCTGGGGACCCAGAGATTGAATTTATCATTTTCACCAAATTACCAAGTATGATTTATTAAAAGAGCCGAAGATGCTAGATTTCTGGAAGACAATGGAAGTTTAAGCCATAGATACAACCATAAGTTCATGCCTAAAGACTTATAACATGAAATTAAAGGAAAATGTAACACCATGTTAACAGGAACTTACAACAAAACTCATTGGACCTCAGAGTTTCCCAAGGAAACCAGGGGAAACCCCCACTGCTTGGAACATATGAATCCAGGAAAGGCAAAACACAAGAAAAATCCATGATATGAAGTGATCCTATATAAGGAAAATTGGCTAAGATGATTTACCAGGTTAAAGTAAGTTCTTATGCTTTTGTAAAACTGAAAAAGCTCAAGACAGAATCATTCTGCATTCTGAGTGTACAGAAGAGGGGAAAAAAAATTCCCCCACCCTCTCCTTCCCAAATAGACATCTCTGCTGGCTTGGTACAACAGCCTTCCAGCCTGCTCACAGTTTGGCAGCAGAATACAGACCAAATGTCACTCAGACAGACCAACTTGACCTGTGCAACAAAGATCCACCTACTCAACTTCCCACCTCTGACATTTTCTTCCCTACTTACGACTCCATTCTGGTTTTCCTAAATTAAATATTGCATTAACAACACACAACATAAAAAAATCTTAACACTTGTTCATGTAACACAGTCTAAGAAATTTTGTCCATGACCAAATCTTTAGATAGCAACTTCCTTTGCTCTTCTGGGTGATCTGCTTGTCTCCAGTGTGTCAGTTCTTAGTAGTTAAAGAAAAATTTGGGTAAGCACAATTACATTTTTCTGTTCTTTATGTGCTAAACCTCAAAGATCAAATACAACAGGGTTTTTTCTGTGCCGTATAACTCTCAGATAGGATGTGAGATCATCCATTAAGCATACATATCTAAGACTAGAAGCATTATTAATTCATTTTCCCCTAGGTAATATGGCATGAAGAAAAATAGCTACCAAAGAACATACTGACTAAAGACTTAAACAGAAATCAGTGGATTTATGTGATGATTGCTATGCAGCAACCTAATGGATCTCATTAAAGGAGACATGGATTCTTTTCCCCTGATGCTGTCACTGCTCCTACAGAGTAGACACTGATGTTCAACAAAAGGAAGAACATTGGTTGCAACACACCCCAGAAATAGTTCTTACACCAGTTCTAAGAATGACCTATCTGAATTTTAAACTGTCTAGAGTCTGACTACAGACAGGTCTGAACTTTATAGCATTTTCTCAATTAGTGAATTTTGGATTTTGGAAAATCTCTTTTTTTAAATAAGTTGGCTATAAAACATTACCCTCTTAAGAGTTTCAATTAGGCGGTTGCTGTAAACACAGAAATGAGTTTTTACTTACTGCTGTCCTCTTTGACTTTGTGGAGCTGCAATCAAGGACGGTGCCCTAAGGAATCACTTAACATGAGCATCATCTTGAACCTAACTAACATACTGCTACAGTAGAGTTCATAGAGTAAATTCTATTTACTGACCTCTTTGAAATTTTTGTTTATTCTTGTGGGTCTTAAATCAACCGCCTGCCTCAGACCTGTTAATGCTACAAGCAGCTCTTCACTGAAGGCCTCAGAAGTTCTACTGCTACATTAATCATCCTCAAGGACCACACTTTTCCTCTGCGTAACAGTTACAGTCTGGCCCTTCATCCTTATCTTTTGTATTTTAACTCTAGACTGTTAAGAAAAGCGAGAAGGTAGATAAAATTCTGCCTAGCTTTGTGCTAAAGGACCTTACGTCCACACATCCGTGGCTCTAGCAGCTACCACAGCGACTGGACACACTGAAGTCAACATTTCTGTATGGTCAAACGCCATTCTGCTACATTATCATATAACAAGAATCATGGGCGCCACTTTGTTTAAACCAGCTTGCATTATCCTAAGTATTCAACTGCTATTGAAAGTCACGCTCCTATAGACAAGCTGAACTTGGCACAACCAAACATTTCCAAGGACTCCAAATCAATTGTTGTTTTAGCTTCTGGTAACTGTGCCTTTTATCATTTTTAAGTCAGAGCACTAAAATTTCAACATTTTGTTCCAAGCAGCTGTTGTTGTCTCCCTCTAACACTTTCCACAGGCTAAATCAGGAATGGATCTCTTGCATAAGGATCCTTCTTCGCTTAACAGTGAGCGAGTATATCTGGAGGAGACAAAAAAAACCACATGCAATTCTCTGCCCTGAACCATGGAGGCAGGTGGCAGTTCATCAATTCCGCTGTGAGATACAGAGGAGACAAACCACTCCAAATGTACTCTTTGAAGAACTTCATTTTTGTTTTCATGTCACCACTTGCACTCCCTCATGTTCATCTTTATCTTTTGCTGAAGTTTCCTTAGGATTATATTTGGTATTTAATATTCAGTGTCACTGTAATCCCACAACTTGACTTGGCCTGGCACAACCGATCAATGTTTCTTAGAAATCCAACACAACATCAAAGCTTTATTTCACTGTGTCAAAGACCTTGATCAACATCAAGTTTCCTTTTCTTAAAGTTGGTATCAACCACTGCAACAATCATGGAACGAAATTCTAAAAGTAAAGAGCTTAAGGAGCAGAGTTGTGAGGATAACAAAATTACCCATACATACAGTAGGAAAACTGTCTCGGTAACAGCAAAATCACTGCAATCCTTCAGAAAGAACATTAATTCTACTCCCTGTTTTCTAGGATCTGAAATAAGGTGCAAATTACCTCCAGGAGACTCTCTGCCATGATGCATGGTAGACTCACTGTGGACCAAGAACAGAGTAAGACAGATGTAGGTTTATGATCCACAGGATGTCCAATAACTTTATTTTCACCAAAACTACAGATACTCATTTGCTATCAAGAAAGAAGCTGGCAGCAAGCAAGAGTTAACTTCTAGCATAGGGCCAGCTGGAATCACACAGACCACTCAGACAACAAACATCACCTCACAAGCACTCTGGATTTGTTCCAAAAATCACTTGAAAAGTAGTATTCTTTCTCCACACACTCAAGGACTGATTCAGCTTGGACCAGAAGCAGCATATTTTTTTTTCTAGTGAATGTTAGGAACCATAGTTTCTAAATCTGCTTTGAGATGATTTTGAATAGTCTCAAGATACACACTTTCCCACAGTATCACTGAGCAAGCTTGTAAATTATTTACCTTGCGTTTATGCTTAAAAAACAAAGATTTCATATGGCTAAAAATGTCAGACTATTTCCCTCCCCCACCCAAAAAAAAAGTATTCTTTNCCCCCCCCAAAAAAAAAGTATTCTTTAGATATATAAATAATTTTTTTAAAAGGTGGAGAGGGACTGTATTTGCAAAGCTATTGACCCACATTAGTACTGCAATGAAATCACTTACATTTCAGCTGACATTCAATAATTTTATTTCTAGCTATTTCCCTGAGCTCAGAGAGCTTTCACGGCCAGGGAAGTAAGCAAACATAACACCTGCTTGGATTTGGCATGCTGCACAGGGCTCAGAATAATAAGGCAACCCCTCTAAAATCTCCACCATTTATAGACACCGATTTGCTGATGATTGGAAAATAGCTTGTGCTCACCTTTGGAAACGAGGATGAATTTGGATTAGGAAATACTGAGGATTCATCTCACATTTAAAATGAAGGCTGGTAGTTAGGGAGGAGCAAATGATAAACTAAGAGTTATTACTGAGTTGCTGCTTTTTCATATAAAGTTTTCTTTCCTCTCTTTACTCCACATCAAACCTATGGTAAGGAAGAGGCTAGAACACATAAAAACTGCAACTTGAAGACTAGGTACAACTGGAGCAGCTGGGGCTGTACTTTTCACTATTGTTATTTTTTAAGAGCACTTTTCTAATCTTTCTGTGATTGGACGTCTACTTTCTTCTTTTATAATGAATCAGGTAAAACATCTGAGGATTAAGTTACCAGAGGCAGTTGAATGGGGAAATCCAATATCCCCTGTCCAACCCACCACCATCCCTTGCTCTCAGTGATCTTCAGATTTTGTGTTAAGCCACAAACGAAGGGAAAAAGAAAACACAGACAGTTTTTTACAGGGATCAGCTAGAGCAAGGAAGAGAAGCAAGACAAGCACTGGCAAGAAGTACAGCAATAGCAGGCCTTGAGAGCAGTTAATCTGAAACATGCAACTCCTCTGATACATCTAAGACACTATAAAGAATTAGGAAGCAAAAGGTTACAGCTGTCTACGTACTCCCTGCAAACATGCAATATGCATATTCCATCAGGCTGAGAGATTGATGTCTTCACTTATTTAGAAAGTATCTTTTCCCATGTAAAAGGATTACTGTATGTCTGTTAAGCTTGCATATATATGCCCAAAGGAACCAAGAATGCCTTTCTGCATCAACTAGCTCTGCAAAACCCTGAAAATAAATGCCAGGACAACTGTTAAAAATGAACACCCATCTCTTAGCATCCATGCTACACCATGAGAGCATGACTGGAGTGTTTATAATCTCCCTGTTACACAAGACAATGTTATGCTTTCTAAAAAGAACATCAAAGATGGCTGTGTCTTACGCATCAATTTTGCAAGGACAGGAAACAAGCGACCTTCAGTTTCAGTAAGTTCTATACTGTTGTAAAAAAAAAAAAAAAAAAAAAAACCCAAAAAAAAAAA
>VZRU01010728.1:0-21597 GCA_013398155.1 Pedionomus torquatus
GTATTACTGTGCAGCAACTTGTGGGGACAGGCACACCACTGATGCCATTTTAATTTCTACAACTAACCACATCTTCCACTTCAGACATATGCAAGGTCTTCAAAACGAAAGAGCTATGCAAAACCTTCAAACAGGGAAGATATTTCTGGGTGTGATTTTAAGATGTATGGAAAAAAAAACAGGCCCATGTTTCCCTAAACTAATGTAAGAGGCAGCTGATAACCTTCATATATACTCAGTAAAAACAAAGAAAAAGACAATCAGTCACCTCTTTTTGCCTAGCAATTATTTGAGTTTACATGTTTTTTTTTTATTACAGCATAAGGTTGCCTTGCATGTGGGTGGCACAATTAAGTTACCAGTTATACAGACACGCAGGATGAATGATGTGTTGAAAACATTCTGGTAATTCTAAAATACCACCAAACATGGCAATGACAACTGAACTAGTATTGAAATGGAAACAATAGATCATTATGACAGGATTTAAATATTGAATATTGTTCCAGGAATAACGAGAAGTAAAAGGAAAGAATAATGAGAAGTAAAAAGAAAGGGGAGGTAAAACTGAATAACTGTCAAACAATAGCTAATTTCAGTGGTGTAAGTCATATATTTTTGCAGAAAAATTACTTCCAATGTGGACATTATATGGGCAATTTGCAACCTTCTCTTCCTGATAAATTTTATTTTTTCAGTTTTTTCACTGGAGAATTTTACGTAACATGAATATTTATGACTCATTGAGAATAATGTCACATGATATATACAAGATTTTCCAGTTTTGTGAACATTTTTGGTACTTGTACATAGTTTCATTACCTACTGTGCTGACCATAATTCTTCTGTCTCCTGGGTGAAAGGCATCACTACCATTTTACCTTATTGGGAAGTAAGTACAGGAGAGTTGTTTCCTCTCCTCCTCCTGGGTTTTGCCAAGGGCAAATTAAAAGGATCAAACTAAGGTGTAGCCAGGAACACCATCCCTGGTTTGTATCTGTTGCTGCAGAAGCTTAGTCTAAATGGTGTTCAATTCTTTAGTCTGAATTTCTGAATATTTCTTTAGTTAGATTCAGTTAGATCATAAAAGCACATTGTGGCCGGAGAGCTGAGAATATGATTTAAAGAGATGGTCTCAGCTAAAACAAAAAATGAAAATAGAAAAAAAAGCCCTCAAAAATGTTTCAGAAGGAAGGACACTAAATTTTGTCCTGCAGTGGCAGGGCATCTTAATTGCATTAGCATACACTAACTATCAGGGGTACTACCAGACAATGATTTCATGATATTCTGCTTCACCTGAATGTATGCTCCATTTTCCCAGTTTGGTTCGTATGATTAACTGTATGTAAAGTTAGCGTATGTATGTATGTAAAGATATAAAGTCACATTGGCAAAATGGTATTTGATATATTCTTTTACTATATGCTTCAAATGTAGATAATAATTAAAAAAATCTTATTTTTTTTACAAGTTTGAAATAAGCAGCCACTAACAATGTCAGAAATTATTTCAGAATTTAACATCAAAAAGAGTCAAAGGATACAGGTTGAATTTTAGAATTGCTGTATTCTCATAATCCTCTTAATTCTCCAATTCTGCTAAGAAATACTGCTAAGAAATAGTAAAACAGAACAAGAGCAAATGCATGAGTTCTGCATGTGTAAGTAGGATATTGCAAATTTGCTTTTGCTATTCAGTGTGGAATCTCAGGCGTGGGAGAAGTTGAATAATGGGTCATTTCCTTGGAGGATCTGTGTTCCTCACCAGAGCCCCAGTTCTTTTGCATATTTAAAGTATACCGCAGAGAGTATCTGTTCACAAAGATTTCATTTTGAGGGGGGTCATTTTGAGTGTGGTGTTCAAGATTTATCTTCCTTTTATTACTATGAAGAGGTTCTTGGTAATCGTGCTTAAGATGGTTTCCTGCATCCTACACAGATTCCTGCTTATTTGTGATTTCTTTGGAATATGCTTGTCTTTTATAAATGACAACCCAATTAATTTATGACAAAACATTCTGGCCAGGGTAAAATTAAAAGTTGGGTTTGTTTCTGTGATACAACGTGGAATATCTCAATAAATATTTATTTCTTTTCTGTTGTCTTTAGCACTCTGTTTCTTCAGCTGGTGCTTTTTATACTTTGTCCTTCATTGGAATAGAGGTTGAAGCAGTGCAATGGTCCTAGTCCATCTACTTTTCAATAAAGTTAGATTGGATTACAAAAAAACATGAACTGATCCCATTTAAATCACTTTTGTCACTTTATGTATTCTGAAGATGAAATATTACTGTTGAGTTTAAGAAACTATGATTTCCCTTCTTAGATTTGAGCAACAACATTGTGGACAACTGTTGCCTTTTGATTTCTATAGTGGTATTTATCTCCATGGGGCAACGAAGCTTAATTCAGCCTTATACAAAGGGCCCAACGTAAATTTAGATTTTATCCCTGTGGCTGTGCAAAATCTGCCAGTGCAGAGATGTGATTACAGCTCAGCGGTTCACTTTATCTTCTGTCATTCAACACTGTAGAATGGGTGGTACACACAATGTGAGGAATGAATCAGCTGCTGCTTTTACTGACTTGTTGAGGATAGTAGCTCCTAGGAAAATTCTTCTGCTGGGTTTTGGTCATAATTCGACAAAGGCTGGGAGGTTAGGGACATAGAGGGCTAAAGAGCAGTGTGGACATCCCCTGTATTTACTTGTGTTGATTGTACAATTTAGTAGATTTATGACTGCTCTTAAATAAAGTAGCTTAATCTACTGAAGCCATTCAGAGCTCCTCCTGTAATGAAAAGAACTGAGGAACTCCAAATGACTTAATTAAGCGGCATATCTATGTTTACAAATAACTTAATCAAGAAGAGTCATGCCTCCTGAAATTCCCATTTCTCCATTCTTAATATTGTGCTAGCATTAGCTGTTGAGACCAAACTGGCAGAATCCCAGAAAGCTTCTGGCCTTTTGGAAAACATCCTAAGGTGTATATGAAAAACGAAGAGTTTTAAATATCTCTAAAAGATAAAAGCCTTGATGTCCCTGTCGAAGAAGGAGGCCTCTAAACAGTTACAGAGATGTGGACTCTATGTTTCTTAGTGTTTCTTTATGGTCTCTGTTCTGTTCATTTTTTTAAAAAAGTTTGCATGGGATCATAATCATCTGCCAGTAGCTTGGCACAGGAGAACTGTATGGTACATGAAAACTTCTTTAGAGGACCGATTCTACTCTGTGCACCTTACATAGCTGCTGGTTGCTGTTTGTAGACTTTTATGTATCATGGTAGTCTACAAATGGCACAAAGTCACATGAAATTCAAATTAAGAAAAATATATCTATAAATTTTTCATCACAGTTTATTCAGTTTTGTGCCATAAAAAGGCACCCTTGCAAGTGTAGGTTAAATGAGTTATAAATAACATATTTGATTACACCATATTCAACCAACTTTTAATGATACTAATTAAAAGTAGATTATAAATATCTAATTTAAAGTAAGATTATCAGTTATTTATTAAGGCACGTCAGACTTCATATACCATTTATGTACAATAAGGTATTTCATTGCTCCTGCATTTAATTTCTTGCGCTTATCCGATACTCATTGTGTGAAGTAGACATTTGGCTCAATTTGCTTGCAGTTGTATTACAAAGAGAAAAAAAATAATTTGGAACTCTGAGGAAATCCTAGATAAAAATAAAACAGCCATGTCATGTTAGATTGTTTGGGATGGCAAGAAGTTTAAATGACTAACCACATAAGTTTATGTTTAATTTTCAGATTTAACTGTGCTTGAGTTATGGGTACACATTTGTGATTCTGGAACTAAACAGGTGCTGTACCGTTAAAGCACGGTGTGCAGTATTAGAGAATCTTTATCTAATTTGTCTTGGTTATATTGAAGGGAAAATATAATTATCAAGTGGTAAAATGTTCTTGGGCTAGATTCTATAAGAATTCCACAATTTTTATAGGTGATCACTGGATATTTTTTTTTTTTTTAAAAGTTCTGAAGGTGAAAATAAAGTGCAGAAGCCAAAGCTTTAAAGTAACTTAAAGTAACTGTTGTTTCTGAAATGATAGCTAGGACAGACAGAACAACAAAATTGGCTTTTACTCTTTCAGCTAAAGAGAATGGTGTGCCCAGGCCAAGCATGAGGTGAATTAACACAGCGCTGTGTAGGGAAACTTGCATTTTGCCTTGCTGCTTTATCTGCAGGTAGAAAAGCAATCGTTTACGTTGCTAAGGATAGCAATTCCACACCTTCCATGCAATCCAAAAGTAAACCATCACAATAAATAAAAGGAAATGGATTGAAGAGCTGAAAGAAATGTTTCATCCAGTCACACTATTTATGAAAGCTGACAATTTGTAATGGGTGTCGGCAACAGAAAGGTGCAATTACTTCTCTACTGCTGCTGGGTTGTAGCGCTGCTCTGCCTGCAGGCAGCCTGAGAACCATGAGGCTGGGGGAGCAGGGGCTGGAATCCAGTCCCACCTACACTCTGCTTGCTGTTGCCAACGGGTACAAAGTGGCAAACAGCAGATGAAGTGCCGCGTAACACACCTCACAGAATAAATGTTTACATACACAACTGCCTGTGAGACTCACAGAGGAAGCAGAGTGCAGGGGGGAGAAGGTGCCTACAAAATGCCATTCATGCCTCTGATGATAATTGTAGCACCAGCAGCATCTTTACCATTGCTACAGTACTAGAGGGCTGTAGTTTTAATTTCCAGTTTAAGTTACACAGTATTGTCCTATCACAGGGACGAGAGCTTCAAAAGCTTTAACTATTTTTTTAAACAACATGGTTTTCTTGGCTTACTTCAGAATCACAGAAAGAGTAAGCTTGCAAATCTTTTAATAAGGCAATTACATGCAGACAAAGATTAGATCTCATGGCACAATAGATTTTTGCTGTATTATTCAGTATCTTTTTGATACTCCACTGTCACTAGACAAAAGCTCTGAATAGTAATGTGACAAGTCTATTCAGGAGACAACAATGGAAGATCCCTTAATTGTGCTCACTTGTATGCCACACAAACCTGCACTTAGTTTTTCTGCCTGTTTTGAAAATGTGGAAAGAAAATACTATTTAGATTCAACAGTGCTTTTAGTGCTTTATCTGTGAAATCTGCATTTTGTATTTGTAAAATGAAAATGTTGAGATAGTCAATCACTTAATTTTTCCCATACAGTGAAAATCTTATAATCTCCTGATTCAAAATGTCAATCTTAATATAGAAATGAATTTCTTCTTATTAAAAACAGCAGAAGAACAGAGAAAAATACAGACTGCAAAAGGGAGGCTGTGCTATTTTCAATATGTGGAGTCTGTAAACTCATGTTTGTTTTCCCAATGCCTGTGTGAAAGAGAAATCAAGACAGACATGGGAGCATATTTTTGTTTGCCATAGTTTATTTTATAAATGGTGTTATGTAAGCAATAACATTTATACACTTTTCCTTGCTAAAACGATATTCATAAAAGAGCTAATTATCATTATTCCTAGATTTTAGAGGCAGGATGAGGTGATGGTCTGCAGGAGGTCATGCTCTATGTTGACAGCAAATCAAAGATTAAAATCAGCGCTGCTTGGATTCCAGTGTATATTCCCATGGAGGTGAGAAAACGTCACAAGATATTCTAAATAGAGATGGAAAACTCCTGCCATAAGTTAACTTCTCACTTCACAAAGTTATAATTAATACTATGTATTAATCTTAAACCTATGAAACCATTCTGGACACTGTTCAGAAGACCTGAGGGATATTCACCAAACGAGAAGCAATGATGCTTTTTATTCCAGTCACACAAATGAATATATATACATTAAATAAACATATATAAATGCATGTATATTTATAAATACTATATTAGCATAAAAATAAGCCAGCAATTAAGTCTTCACTTGTTGCTCTTGTTTCATAGATGAATANTAGTAGCCTATTTTATTTGAAAGATAACTTTATTTAATTCCATGTTTGGTACAGCAATTCCTTTCTGTTTCATTGCTTTTGCTCAGACTACGGATGTTCATGCTTATTGTTTGCTCAAAATGCGACTGAATTCAGATTTTAAGAGTAGTGCTTGGCAAGATTACATAGACATTTTAAACAATGAAGGACAGAAAGTCCTTCATTGGTCAAATATAACCAAGACTTCAAGAAAGAAAACAGTATGCTTTACCCAGGTTAATTTTCAAACTTCGTCTGTGAGTTTAAAAAAAATTAATTAAAATTAAAAGTAAATTAAAAAAAAATTGACTTTTGTCATAAATAGTAAAATTGCAAATAGAGTCCATGACCTTTATTGTTAGGGATCCTGTTATTTTTCAGTAACGGTGTAATTTTTCAACATATAATTCTAGCTCCACAAAATGTAATGAATTCAAATTCTTTATTGATTTTGGATCAAACAGTAGGGCCATGTGATTGGACAAATAACTAAATGTTGGCAGAAGCAGAGTGTAAAGTCAAAAGCCATCAGTTGTCTTAACTAAAAATTACAGGGTATTGGGCAGGATTTATACCAAGTCCAAACCCAGCAGGACGTAATTCCAGGTCCCTGTGGGCCTCCCGAGCCCTTCTCCAATGTATTACATTTGATGTCCCATTATGATTTCAAAGAGTTGGTGCAAGTTACAGTAACACTTTATAAGGAATTCCATTTTTTCACAGTAAGATACATGATCTTTCTGCATACCATTTCCACCCAAAAGAGTGCTACCTGCCTTTTTCTGAATGTTCTTATCTGCTGTACTGCTAAGCTACTAAAGTCACAACAGTTTAAGATGGTCTTTGGGAGTCTGTTGCTCATGTTGTGTGATGGTGTTGAACAAACTGAGATCTGGAAGGGCAGGAGTTCTGGCTGATCTCAACCAGTTCAGGAGTAGTATCATGAAACTGAGAGCAAGGAAGCATATACCCAATTCAACATAGCCCTCTAGGAACACATTCTACTCCTGAACAATACCATATTTTAAAAACAGGTGACACCTGGGAACTCTGAGAGTTTTTTACACTGACACGATGTGTATCTTTTACCTGTAGCCAATTTGTTGGCTAAACTCAGGATGTATTCTCACCCTTCTTTTGCCTGTTGTCTTCTGCTCCCTGCTCTCCACTTTTGTGCCCCAGTTATTGTAAATGCATTGCTTATTTTGCTTTGAATGCAGAAAATGCATTTTCCAAGATGCTGTAAACAGGTGCAAAGAGACATGGTGCCAGACATTGTACCCTTGTCCACCAGGTGGATTGAAGGGGAGTATTTCTTCATTGTGGGATGCCCTCACTGCCCCCAGTGATCATAATTCTCGACTAAGCATATCACAGTCTGGATAGTGCAGCCAGTGGAGGAGGCCAGTAGATGTAGTAATTTGCACTACAGTTTCTGTGCTCAGCTTCTTTGAGTTCCTTTTGAGGTCTCCTTGAACTTCTGGGAACATTATATAGGATCATCAGGGATTTTCAGGATCCCTCTGAGGGCTTAAGCTACAGGGTAAGGACAAAGATGAGCCTAAGGCCAGAATACCTCTAGTGTCTTCTAATGAACTGTCACCTGTCCTTGATGAAGGATGCTTGCAGCCTTTGCTCCATCTGACTTTTGCTTAGAGTGGGTCAAGCACCCTTCTAGTGTATGCTAAAAGAGGGGCCTGTTTAAGAGCCAGACTAAATCACAGCTGGAAGAGGAAGCAGTTTGCACAGCAGGGCACAAAGCAAAGACCAGCAAACTTGCTCTGTCCTGTGTACCCATCCCTAGCTGTGGTGGTCATGTTCCCAGCAGCCTATAGAGGCTGCTCCTTCACTAATAGGCTCCTGGACTAAGAAGAAGGATGCAACTCTGCAAGTCTGAGGCTGCTGGAAGTGCCTGAGGCCTCTTGCTGGTGTTGGGCCACGTGGTTTTCTGGCGTGCAAGAGGTGTGCAACTGCTGAGGAGCTGTGCCACCAAGTGAGGAGCTGTGCTACCAAGAGAGAGAACTATGGGAGGAGGTCAGCAGATTGCACAGTATCAGAAAGGATGAGGAAGAGATCTACCAGGTCCCTTACCTTCAAGAGCCCAAATCTCCAGCTGTAGTGGAAGGGCAGGAAGTGCAGAATTTTACTTATGAAATTGGAAAGTAGAAACTCTAACCATGATGAAACTTGAAAGCTGTTGACTTCTCCTATCAGGAGGAACGTTCCATGTCTCTAGTGGCTGAGCCTGAGCTGCTCCAGTGAACCAAGAGGAAGCTGCTAGTGATAGTGGCAGGAGATTGCTTGCTGCAGGGGACAGAAGGCCCCATCAGACAATGTGATTTGATATTTAGGGAGGTTTGCTCTTTGCTGTGGGCTTGCTTTTGGGACATTGTGAAGAGGCCACTGGGGATGGTGCAGCTATCAGGCTATTACCCTCTCCTGCTTTTCCACCACTGATACTGCTGGTGTAACCTGGGAAACTAAGGACTCTAAGGGCAGTGGTCAAAGGCCCAGGGGACCACGTGAAGTCTCCTTGATCTTTCTGGTGAGGGAGAAGAGCCTGAGGAAGACTGGGTAGATCTTGTAGTTCAACAGTTAGTTGTACACCTAGTGTTTGCAGCAGGGTTTTGCCTTCTATGACTGTATTCTTTGAAGATCAACAGCTGCTTGGAAGAGACAAGATCCACCTCAATAAGTGGAACAAAAATACCTTTTCCAACAGTTTGGATAACTGGGTAAGGAAAGCTTTATGCTGGGAATGGGGAAGGAATGAGAGTTTCTTCAACAAACAAATAGGGATGAGAAAGGTGAGACACAGTCATGGAAAAAGAGGAGACATAACAATCAAGGGCTGAAGTGGAATATGTTTGAGCATAAACATGTAAATAGGAAAGTGCCCATGGGTTAGCCTCATGTGGAAAAAGCTTATGCTGTTACCGGGGAAGCAGTATGGTTGGGTCTATGTCTGAAGTGCCTTTACTAATTCATGCAGCATAGGGAAAAGGCAGGAGGAATTAGAAGTCTGCATGCAGCTGCAGGGCTGTGAACTCACTGGGATTGTGGAGATATGGTGGGACAGCTTGTACAACTGGAGGACTGCCATATATGGATATAGATGCTTTAGGAAGGACAGACTGGGAGGATGAGAAAGTAGAGTCGCCCTTCATAAGAGAGCAGCAGGGATGTATGGAATTCTACTTTAGATGAACCATCTGAGAGCTTGTACATGAGCCTTAGTGGGCAGATGAACATGAGTGATGATGGCAGGGATGTCTGCTGTAGACCATCTGATCAAGAAGAAAATTAATGTGACCTTCATCAGTCTCATCCTGGAAGAGCCTCATGTATGCAGACCCTGGTTCTCTTGGGGGACCTGAACCACTCCAGTGTCTGAACACAGCTAGGCACAAGCAATCCAGGAGGTTTCTGGAATACATTGACAGCAACGTGTTGACACAAGTGGTCAGGGAGGCAACAAGGACAGACACTCTGCCGGACCTCGTGGTTACAAAAAATGAAGGCCTGTTTGGAGGTCCAACTATATTCAGTATAGCAACACATTCTAGGTAGAACATACCCCAAATGACTAATTTCTCTAGAGGTTTCAGTTCCACTGTAAAATTGGGAGTTCTTCTGCGAAGGGATTGTGTTATGCAGTGCTGATCATAGTAGTAATCCAATGAGTAATATAAGAATAAAAGGTAACACGTGATAACACCTAATTCTAATGATTGTTTTTAACTTCTTAAACAGTTTAAATTTAGATTTTACCAAGTAGTGTACTGTTTAGAACAACTACATTAAAACTATTAGCAATGTATGAGTTTTGTGAACTAGAGTGCTACAACTGCATTTATACAATTTTTTTCATTACTAGTTGGAAATGTGACATTTTAATCATAACGTAAATTATAATATACCATAATAATTTGAGATAAAAATAACTTTTGTAGATTTTGTTTCACTGATTTCTTGTGGACCTACACACTATCAATGTGTGCTAATAAAAACACCTTCCTTTGCAGTTCAAGCTACCGTGGTGCAATATTTGATAGCCCTTCTACAATGCTTTCTAGAAATATATATTAGGGTTTAAAGCAAAGTAGCATCAGGGCTACAGAACAGAGATTCTGGGCTATTTTTTCTCATGTGGAGACAAGTGTGCATGTCGACATATCCTGATGCTCACTGAAGCTGAGGGGAATTTTAACCTTCTAAAGGGAATGAGGTGGTGGAGTGTATCTGGCTGGAGGGAGCAATTTGAATTAAGTACAGTGTTATCAGTGGGGAGAACAAGTGAAGAATTCAGACTTTTAAGAACCAGTTTTGCACAGCTGTAAGAGAAGATATCAAGATGAAATCTTAAAAGCAGTTTAGAGCACAGATGAAATTTTAAGAGTAATTTATAGGTGGTAAGACCCTAAGAGTCCCAATGTGCAACTCCTTGCTTACCATAGGCCAAGAATGCCCACAGAGTATATGAACAGTGAAATTACTGATTTCATCAAAAATCAGCAGTATAAAGACATCAGATATCCAAGAGCAGAGGGGACAGGAATTTCCCCTTCATTCCTCCAGCAGTCACATGTCCCATTTGCCGCAGAAGTCCTGCATTCCCTCCTGTTACTTGGTCTGTTATCCCTACAGTTTTTTTGCTCTGTGCATGTGGCTATTTTGTAAAACACCATACCCTCTCTACACCATGCCATACCCCCTCTCTACTCTGCTCTTGAGGTCCCACTTGGAGTACAGTGTCCAGTTCTGGGGTCCTCAGCACAAAAAGACATGGTCCTGTTGTAGCAGGTCTAAAGGAGGGCCACAAAAATGATCAGAGGAAACACCTCTGGAGCACTTCTGGAACATGCCTTCTTTGAAGAAAGGCTGAGAGAGCTGGAGTTGTTCAGCCTGCAGAGGAGAAGGTTCTGGGCAGACCTTTTGTGTGCTTTCAATACTTGAAGGAGCTTTTTAAGAAAGATGAAAGCCTTTTTACCAGTGTCTGTAGTGACAGGACAAGGAACAATGATTTTAAACTGAAGGAGAGTAGACTTAGGTGGATATAAAGAAGAGTTTTCTTTGATGAGAGTGGTGAGACACTGGAAACAGTTGCCCAGGAAAGTTGTGGATGCCCTATCACTGGAAATGTTCAAGATCAGATTGGATGGATCTTTGAGCAGCCTAATTGTTTGAAAAATGTCCCTTTTCATGGCATGGCAATTAGACTAGATGATCTTTAAATGCCTCTTCCAATGCATACCTTTCTGTGACTCTATGATACCCACCAGTGTTTTCATACCTGTGTGATTTCAAAGCACCTTCTTATTGGCTGCCCATTTCTTTTGGGCTAGGAAATGCTTGTATATAAAAGTATATACATTTTTATATATGAATATTTGTGTATACATGTACTTATAAAGGGTTAGACAAATATATATGTATTTTTCTTCATACATAGACACACAGGTGTGTATTTGTTTATGTTCATGTATAATGTATTTATACATATATAGAGATGTGTAAATTAGGCATATATTTATATTTAAATGTGTAAGAATAACATGTTATTTAACAAGAAATGGTGAACTTACATGAGAAGGACAAAGCTGATGATGGGGCTCCCTCTGCTCCTTGTCTGGGAAACAGACCATGCCAGCACTTGTGCAGAGAGAGAGGCAAAATGAATAAACAACCTTCCTCTGCACCACAAAGTCATTCTTTGGATTGATAGCCAACAAGCTCAACTTATTGTGAAAACACTTGAGAAGGAATTTTTCTGCTAACTTTGGTAGTTTTCCATCAAGGCCCGTTGCCTTCAAACCTCAAACAGATACTAAATTTTAATGCTGAGACTTCCAGCAGCAATTTTGAAGTGCCAAGCAACAAGGCAGAGTTCAAGACATGTCTCAGCCATCTGACATAATGATGAGTGGTGATATAAACACATAAACCTGATGTTGTAGACAAACTGAGGGAACAAGAAGGTGCAAAAAAAAAAAGGGTGTGGACCATTTAATGAAAGGTAGACTTGCTTTCTCACTGGAAAAAATAAACCATAGAATCCAGCCAACCAACTAAAACCCAGAGGCATGGAGGAACGATATTGTCCTTTTCAAAACTGTGAAATATTTAAAAAAGCTTTTCTTTAGAAATGGAAACATGGGGTTCATCTGCTCCTGACCTAGGGCTTATTCTAAGCCTTTGTAATAATTTTAATACTAACAGCTTCAAAAGACAAGTTTCTGCGTGTCCATAATATCAATCCAGAATAATTGTAATAACATTTAAATGTCAAAACATTTCTTGCTTTCTTATTTTCTGTTTCTGAGATCTGTAGCTACAATTACAGCAGGAAAAGCTAGACTTTGCCAAAAGGGGATAGAAAACAGTTGTGCTTCATTTATAGTGAATAGTAATTCCAGGTCTAATAAAATAAATAACAAAAAGTGAACATCAGGATTTAGATCTAATCCTAAATATTTTTTTGAATCTGCTTTTCATATTTTAGAAGGTTTCTGATAAATATGTGGCTTTAATATTGTTACATGAAGCTGTTCTTAAAAGTCCTATTATTCTTATCTTAACGCCTTCCTTCAAATGTAATAACTAAATACGTGCAGTAAAATTATATCCTTTTCTTATAATCCTGTAATTGAAATTATTAAAACAGTATTTTAGATCATTGTTACATTCATATTAAGTAAAGACAGTCTCTGGGAGATTATTTTATTTTCTATTAGATTGATTTAAATGCCATTTTTTTCTCTTTCTAAATAATAATAGCTAAGCTATAATTTAACAGCTTTAACTAGAAGATGTGATTCAGTTGTTGACCATGGGGCATGGGCTGGCAAGACAAGTGTGGGCTGACTGTGTTTGTGATGATGAGACATCTTGTGTATTGCAGAGGCTTTCCCATCACTTGGCTAGTCATTATCTTCTGGTCCACATTGAGCTGCACTCTGCTCTGCTGCAGGTTGAGACACTTTGCGGGGAGTGCTCTTCCACACAAAATATGAGCTGATGTCTGGCTAGAACTGTGTGAACTAAATATAAGTATGAAAAGATTTTAAGAATGCTGTGAAAAATGACTAAAGCATATGAAAAGTTTATGCAGATAGGCTACTCAAAGAGAAACTCTAAGCACAAGGGAAGACTACAGAAATTCTGCCACTGTGTTGCTTGTATTCAGACTCCAGCTGATGGGAGCACAAATTCAGGGAGTTTCACCCTTTCTCACTGTAATAGAATCTCCTCTGTTATTAAAATCAACTGAATTTATGGTGCAGTCACCCTCTCTTATTTTGACTTCAGTGTCCTGAAATCTATCCTAATACACGCAATTATAAAATGGAGCAAGCTCTAAGGTTCCTTTAGCTGGACTCTACACAAGGCTGGGGAAGACACCTGAAGGCACTTGACTCTAATGGTAACTTTAGACCAATGTTTTTTGTGTAGCATTTTCTGCAAGCTATAAAGCCTTATGAGGTTTGACTCTTCATTCTCTTAGAAGAGTAATTTTACAGTCAGGAGGTTGAAATGATGATTTTACAGTCAGGAGGATGAAATAATGATGCCATCAGCTTCTGTGTAATTGCTGAGATTTTTAGACACCATCAGAATTACCATTTGTACAATGTAAATATTTTTCTAAGTGAAAACTAAGAATCTTCTATGCTAAGATAGGTCTGTATACAATATAATTGGACACTAACAAAGGTGGATGGGGGTCGTAAAGCAGCAATGGAAGACACTAGCTCAAGGCTTTTGTGACTGTGCTTAACTAGAGGAAGATGGACCACTGTTGGCTGGAGCCAGCAAACAATCCTAGTAAAACATTCAATAATTCTGATCATTGCAGGACAACCTGTATGGAAAATAGCTATCACTATGACAGTATATAGAAATAACATACCTCTGTGTTCTTGCTTAACTTTGAGAAAAGTTGTCATTTCTCATGGGTAGTATTTCTGCTTATATGTATAGAAACCACTATGAGTTTATTTATCTGCAGACTGCATTTATCTTCCTCTTTTCCAAAAATAATTGGTAATATCCATCACTATGATTTCCACAGATGAGCACGATTGTAGGAAAGATGTATATGTATCAATGCCCTGAAGTACCTGTTGCTTTGCAGTTTTCTTTAGCATACCCAACTAATGACTACATACGTAAGATCTGAACAAAGAAGATGTACCTGTAGTTTTTCAGCTGCCTTGTTTTTAAATATCGTTTTCACATGTTGTTCCTCCATTTCTAGAGCTATCACTTCTGTGGGAGATTTGAGGTCAAGTCTTTTGGAATAGCATTTCCCTGGACAAATCTTTTAATCCCTTTATACCTCGTTTCACTGACTATGTAACGGAGAAAGAATTTCTTTTTACTTTGGCATGCAGATAGAAAATATTGGGTAAGTTATTCTGTTTGATGAGGCTGTAGTTTTTCATTCTCTGACAGTCAGTGTTGCTGTTAATTCAATACTTTCTGCTTTCATTTTCATTTTGGACACCCTAATTGCATAAAGCTGGCATCCTCTGCTGGTTTAGATAAGAAAGGATCTTCTATCTGGAAGAACACAATACAGCCACCAACTCATCAAACTGTCTGTCTCTTTACGTCTAAGCCATCCATTTTCATTTAGTCATTTTATAAATAGGTTCCTGTTTGACATTGAGATATTACTTATTTTCTGTCCTAAAGTACACTAGGATTTTATTTTGTGGTACATTCTGAGATCAGCCATTATACAGAGTTAAGTCTCTGAAATTTTCCATTGCTAGCTCAATGGAGTGCATAAGAACTGGCCTAAGTAGCTTACCAGCCCACTGGCCTCTTATTTTAGCCAACTAACATTTTTTATTATTTCAGTTGAGTTAGAAGTGAGTCACTCTTCAATAGTCAAGTAAAGGGTGTTGATTTTCCTTTATCTTCCTGAAATGTCAGATTCTAGGTTTTTTCATCCCAGGAAGACATGAAGTGATTTTGTAGCTGTTGTTATGGGCCTGCTCCTATTTCTATTAAAATGATTATCAAACACTTTGGGTTCCTATATGCATTAGCTGAAGGCTGATATGAAATCCATATCCCGTGCCCTTGCTGACTGATTGCTCAGTCTGGCTGATATTGCAGACACCCAGATCTGGCCCTAACTATTCCTTCTTACAGTGTTGACAGCCCTCTAACCTCTCTGTGCTTCAGCACACCCTTCTGCTTCATCTTCTGAGGCAGTGTTGATCTGATCAAGGATCACAGAATGCTGGTGCAAAATCATGCCTGTGCAGAGGAAATCTCTTCCTTCTTGTCTCCAGCTTGTAGAAAATAATTGATTCCTGTATTTGCTCTCGCTCTTAACTGCCTGGTACAGTGCAGTGTGCATGTAAATAGTTTGTCAAGAAATGAAGGTGAAAAAATAACTTATTTTTGTCCTAGTAAAGTGTGGCTGCTGACACCTGGCATGTTTTTCTTTTCTTCCTCTCATTTTTAAGTCTAACTCCTGCTGTTGCTGAGAAGCAGCTGTGCTCATCCTCATGAGGCTGTTACTATTAGGCTCTGGAAACAATCAGATGTGGACTCATGCTGATCACCTCTTGCAGGGTGGTCTGCACTCCTCAGAGATCACTGGGATTGCATGAGCATGAGGGATTATCTCAATTTTATTACAACCTCAAGTCAAAAAATCATGCAAATTTGGAAGCTGTTTTGTAATGGCAAGGGGTGAGTTACACCAAGCAGGTGGAGAGACCTGCTGTACTGTATCACATAAAAGCAGGAATACTTCAAGTCTTATGGGGAAGGGAAAAAATTACCTTGCCGCCTCCAGCAGTAGAGTGCATTTATTACAACATATTCCTTAATCTCTCCAACCATAAATTGCTGTGGCTGCAACAAAATGACAAACCAGCTGCTGAACGAAGTCTTCCCAATAATATGAAGCCTGAGGGCAAGGTTCACAGGAGCTTTCCAAACACTAAGAGTCCCAGGCTCCCACTGAGCCTTCAGATTTCAGGATTACCTACCTGAAAGAAATGTAGGACAAATCGCATGAGCATCATGCCTTGTTTCACATAAAGATAGCCAAGGAACTACGATTTATGGGGAAACATGCCTTTCAATTTATCTCCCCCTCGCCAGTTTTTATTTTATATTCTGGTGGTTTTTATTTTGTTTTGTTTGTTTTGTTTTGTTTTTTGTTTGTTTGGATTTTTTGTGGGTGTGTGTCTCTAAGCTATTGTCTGTCCTTTCAGCTATTAAGATGCAGGTTTCTTCTTTGAAGGTTGTGGTTAGCTGATGTTACAACTACAGAATGGAGAATATTGCTAGGTAGCCAAACAGTTGAAATAAATTTGATACAATGATCAGTGTTCGTGGATCTCTGATCCGAGTAGCAGCATGGCATTGGGTGGCAAGATACTAATTCTCAAATAAAGGCCAGAGCCCAGCAGTCCAGCCAGTGACATATTCCTTGGGCTTCTACCACCATTCTATACTTAATCAATAACCTGGTATATAACATCTCACCTCTACTATGAAGATGTGTTTATGATTAATTGAGAAACAGTAGGAAAAAATAGTACAGAATTTAGTACATAAATATGTACACAGAATGCAGACTTGTGAGTATCATTCTTCTCCTAAGGAAGGAAATGCTTTACTGTCCAGAAAACATACGTTGACCTAAATACCCTGTAGCTGATTTAATAGCAGCAGTGACAAAGTCTCAGTAATTTAAATCCTTAGAAACATGGCTGATCTTCTTCACCTAATAATTGTACCTGGACCATATGTTGTCAGCAGATTTAAAATTATGTAGGTAATGTGCTTCACTTAGAAATTTCTTCTAATTTATTGCAGTGGAACTTAAATAAACTGTATTGCAAACTTTCCATATTTCTTTATATTTCTACAGTTCTTAAGGCACAAAATACACAATATCCATTTGAAGAAATGGAAGGAAAGTGAAAATTTTTAAAAATTTGAAAGGTTTAAAAATATGAACATGAAAAGTATAGAGCACTATGAAAGGACTGTGATAAACCCAATTTTAGTGTTGGGTTGTTGTCTTTTTTTTCCCCTGAAAACTGTATGATTTGTAAAGCCAAAGATCCTTTTGTGACTTAATTTATACTTTTAAAATGCTTTCTTAGACTATACCTAGGTAGATGCTTTCAGAATTATGGCCTAATATACGTTGTCTACATGGTATCTTTTGCCCTTAATGTTCCAGGCTATTAAAGCAAAACAGCAGAAATCTTTTATGTTCTGGTACAGATAAAACCCTTTCAACAGCACATCTGTACTGCTACTGTTTTCAGTACCGTACCCAGTAATGTAAAGATTAGGTAGCTGACCTTTAGGTATTCCTTATTATTGTTAGCTATTTCTTCCAAATTGATTTGACCTTGTCTGACTGTCCAAAGGTTAATACTTATCCTAAAGTACCTTAAGCACAGAATTCTTTTATGCTACTTAAAGTTGCAAAAAGGTTGTAATTTCAAGGGTGGTCCTCTCTAATTTGAGGAGAATACAAATACAAAACAAACCCAGGATATCATCAATAACCATTTTTCCCCTCTACAGTATGAACATTCTATTTTGCAGTAGTGTACTTTTAAACTTTGACAGAAGACAAAAGAACAAGCCTCATTGTGAAACAATTCAGGTTGTTTTGAAAAGAGGCAGATCAATAGAGCTATTTATTTAAGCTCACAGACTAAACTAAAATGAGTCATAATGCATGTTAGAGTGATCCAGCTTCCATTCTCTCTAGAAAAGACATTGCTGCTCTCCTTATTACAAAATCCTTATCTTCAAAAGTTTCAAATGCAGTAGGTTAAAAAAAAATACTAGAAAGGAGATATTTTGGCTCTGCTCTGTCTGAGGATGGGACTGTGAAGTTTAAATGAAGATCAAACAATAGACTATCTCTCTTTATGCCAACAAGCAATGTATGAGCAAGTGGCCTCTCTACCTCCTGAGCTGCTTCAGAACCGGACCATTGGTAACATCACAAGGAGGAGAAAAAGCAACTTATGGAACTGGTCATGTGCCAGAATCCCAGAAAATGAGCTTTTCATATTTATTTTTTAAAATGTTTTTAAAATGGGTATGTGTTGCTCATTTGGTTGTGTCAAACAGAAGCACTGAAACTTGAATGCAGACACCTTGGATCCCACCTAAGTCCTTGATTTTTCCCCCTCTCTAGTTCAATTCAAATAAAATAAGTTGTTGTCGGGAGCTTTTACTATCAGCATTATCCAGTATGTGTGCTGTGGGAGACAACTCTCAGCTTGATATCTACACCTTCAGGACCAGGAATCTCAGTTAGCTTTGCAAAGCCTGTGCAGCCTGGCTTCCCCTCTGTTGTGTACTCAAGTTTCTTCCCTGAGTAGGATTTGGGATGCAGCTAAAGTATAAAACAGAGAGCCACAGCAGAAAGATCTCAAATTGGAGCACAGCTGCCCTGTACTGCAGACACATTGTTCAAGGTCTATGAGATACCCTGGCCCAGAAAGTGAGTATAGGGCAACAGTCTTTGTAAGTGCTGTTCAGCAAGTGATTAATGAAGGCTGCTTAGGTACCTTTTTGTTTGTCTTTTCATTTGCTCTTAGCTAGAAACATATCATCCTTTGCTGCAGAGCTGTTTTCTCCAGCCAAGCACACTGATTACGCCCCTCTTGGGTGAAACACTTGGGTGTGATTCACTGCTGTTCTTTTCCTACAGTAGAAACAGATGGGAAGGTAGGCAGAAGAGTCTGAGTGTGATCGTTTTTACTTATGCCATCTCAGGATTACCACAAGAGCAACTGGTCTTTAGTCTTCTTCAGGCCTTGTAGCAGTCAGGCAGTAGTCAGGATGTTGGAAAGCCTTTGGTAGATCTCTCATCTGTGGATGTCTGCATTACTAGGTAGTGCTCACAGTGTGCCCTGCAGTGATGAGGATGGGAAGAATGGAAGACCAAGCTGAAGTGTTTACAGGTAGTGATCTCAGTGGTAATAAAGGATGAAACAAGGGATGGAACTAAAAGCAGAAGTTACCTCCATTGGATCTCAGCTTCTTTATCTCTTGCCTCAGTTGTTTGTTTGGTACTTTTTGTGCAATTCTCCTGTTGATGGCTGTCATAGGTGGCATTCCACATCTGGGAATCAGCAACGACAGCAAATGTAGCCAGCAGCATTAGAAACTCATGACTGTGCTCCCTGTAAAATTATTTTTATCCCTTCCCATCTTCACTCAGTCATCTTAACAAGGCTCAGGAAGGATAAGTCTTCCTGACAAATGATTCCCCTTGGAACTCATCACTATCTCATTGCTGGGTCCCTTTACCAGATTAGTAGCCCTCATCTATTCATCAATGTGGTAGCAGCTAAGGAGACAACTAGAAATCTGTTCTTTTCCACTATTTAAAAAAATAATATTTCAGTAGTTTGCTGTGCATGCACTGTTGGACTTTTGACCAAAAAGAGCAGGCAGTGTCAATGCAGGACTGGAAAAGGGCCCTGGTGTTTAGAGGTATGACAGATGGCATATTATAGCCTCCATAACTAAACCTGTTTACCTTCTATATTCAGTTTTAAATGAAATGTCTCCAAATTTTTCCATTTTATACCATAACATCAAAACAAGCATTCTAAAATACAATTTACTCTTTAATAAAGAAAAGAAGTATGCAACACAACTTTTCAGGTCACCTAACAGCTGCAAACATAAACGATAGATGCTGGTATTCTCTCACATGTGCAAAAGAAAAGTAATTACATATACCTTTTTTGGCAGAAATAGCTAATTATATCACAATGTTATGAAAAAAAGAATGGAAATGTAATCAAAATGTGTTTTATATTAGTGTACGGAGGCTGTGGGAAGAATCTAAGTAAGACACAGTATTGCCTATGTTCTAAGCTGGAAACATCCCAAGAAAAATAGTCCAGTATGATTTCCATGGCTAGGATGAGCTGTGCAAGACATTTCAAAATGCATGCCATTCAGTTGGATGGATAGAGACGTCCTGGTAGTCTTTGAAAACTCTGCCACAAGGGTTACACTGGAGAAGCCAAAGAAGAGGGGCTACCACCACTTCCTTGTTTTGCCCATCCTGAAGAGGTCAGCCAGCACAACCTTGTGGCAGAAGAGGGAAAGAAGTTGTTTTGGGAAAATAAATAAAGATTTCTTCCGTTGTGAATTAACTGATGTATGGCCAAGCATTAACTGATCCCTCTATTGCACTTTACTCAGAACAGGTAATGAAGCACTGTAGTTAGTAAACATTTCCATACTTTTGCAGTACACTTGAGGTATTGCATACTGAAAACTCAGTTTCACCCAATGCATCTTCCCGAATAGTAGAAACTCATTTCATATGTTCATGTAGTTAAAATTACTTCTTTGAATATGTGTGACTACTTCTCCATATTGTGCTTCATTTGTTATTGTTCTAGCTCATTGCTGGGATTTGTTACACCATGTAAAGGTTCCCTGTGACCTATGCTGCTTTGTGCCACCTGCAAAATTTGTCATCTTACTTTTCAGACATGTCTCTCAACCACAATGCATCCTTTATAAATATGCATTCTAACATCAGAATAAATCAGACTTGTAGAATCCAAATGACAGGTTTCAGTTTTACAATAAATATTGAATTCTACTTCATGAAACTCAGAATTTAATAAACCTTGTTAGCGAAAATATTGCTCTAGACTGTTACACTCTTAAGATGGCTTCCAAAGACTAGGAAGTGTGCTTTTTAGTTATGTTCTCAATATGTTGAAATCGTTATCATGCAAAGACTGAGATAAGTGAGATAACTAACCTGTGTTAGTTTGCCACAGAAGATAAGGGAGTTATGGGAGTACTGGAAGATGGATGTTCATCAAAAAAAATCAGGAAAGTTAGTCAGAAATAATGTTTTATCTAACACATTCTTTTTGTTTAAAATACAGAAGTTTTCATATCATTGGAGATGTCATAAAAGTAAAACAACAAAACCTGAGCTTTGGTTACTTACTAGTAGATAAATTCATTTAAGAGCCCAATAGCGGAGTGGAAATTCTTGTTAGACATCCTAGTCGCACCGGGGAAGCCAATCTACATTGACTTTACTTTCTCCTCTACCCTCACATTCGGATGATCCAAGAAACTACAGGACTGTTAGTCTGACCTCGGTGCCTGGGGAGGTCATGGAACAGATTATCCTGAGTGCCATTATGCAGCGCATGAAGGACACCCAGGTGATCAGGCCCAGCTAGTACAGGCTGAATAGAGGCAGGTCCTGCTTAACAAAACTGATCTCCTTCTATGACAGAGTAAACGCTTGGTGGATGAGTGAAAGGCTGTGGATGCCATTTACTAGGACTTTAGTAAGTCCTTTGATACATTCTCCCACAGTATCCTGGCTACCCATGGCTTGGATGGGAGTACTGCCTGCTGGGTTTAAAACTGGCTGGAGGGCCCAGAGATTGGTGGTGACCAGAGTTAAATCCAGCTGGCAGCTGGTCACAAGTGGTGTCCCCTGGAGCTCAGTGCTGGGGCCAGTTCTTTTTAACATCTTTATCCATGATCTAGACAAGGGGATGAAGTGCACTCTCAGTAAGTCTGCAGATGACACTAAACTAGGTGGGAGTGTTGACCTGCTT
>VZRU01010728.1:21728-32634 GCA_013398155.1 Pedionomus torquatus
AGATTTGATGTCAGGAAAATTTTTTACACAGAAAGGGTTATTAAGCATTGGAATTGGCTGCTCAGGGAAGTAGTTGAAGCACCATCCCTGGAGATATTTAAACGACAGGTTAAGATACTGCTTAGTGGTGTGGTTTTGTGATGGGTTGTTGTTTGTTTTCTTTTAATCAGAGTTAGGTTGATCGTTGGACTAGATGCTCTCAAAGGTGCCTTCCAACCTAGGCAATTCTATGACTCTCTTGGCAGAAAAAATTGCTCTGGAAAGGGTGGTCTAAATGTTAAAGTCTATGCTGCATTTTCTCTGTCCTCACTATGTTTATTTTGTAGATAAAACCCATAATTTTCCAGAGGTGTTAAAGGAGCATCAAGGGGGTCGAGGACAAGGTGGGGAAGGGAAGAAAAAGCATTGGATCAGCATGAGAAAATCCTATATTTCTTAGTATTCCTGATGCTCTGATGGCAAGCTATAGAGGTTACATCAATTATATCAGCCTTGAAAAGAGGTGCAGTAAGAACACGAACTTAGTTGTCTTTATCTGGACAATAGTTCCAGATCTTAAGTCCTTCCATCTTTCTGTGGTAAATTTTAATACACTTACTGTGTCTCTGCTTCATACTCCTGTACAGACCAGATCGAATTTAACAAATGTATACAAAGAATGACAGCTGACACTAATTTAATGTGCAGGAAGTTAAATCCAATCACAGGTCCTAAGTTAGTTGAGATGATAAAAGTATGCAGAACTCTGAAGAAGTAAAGAGATTAAATGAGGCTACACATCTCCTTCATCTATAACTGCTAGAAAACTGCAACAGTGCTTTAGATACATTGGCTCTAGAGCCTAAAGGGATTTTTAATAAACCAAGTAAGCACAGTCGTCTAGCTGATTCAATTGTCCTGCAATCCCTCAAGCTGCTAGGCTCCCTCATGAAAGACATTCAGCAAATACTAAAAAATGCCCCTGTCCCCACCCATATGTAGAGTGCTGAACACACAGGTCCTTATTAACTTCCCTGAATTTCAAGTAACTGTTAGAAAAGAAGTACAGTAAGTCATGTGTTGAATAGAAATCTTTGAAAGCATGATAAAACCAAGTTGGTGAGTCCTTGGGGAATACACGCCAAAGATTTGAAAAACATTTGATTTAACATCTGTAGATGAAAACGGTGGAGTAGCAGTTCCCCAGAGAGGCTACTGTGGCCAACAGCTGATGGTAACTAACAGGAGACTGCAGCTGGGGCCTTTGCTAGCTGAGCCTGTAACAACCCTTCTCTGTAGGGCAGCAGGATTAAGGATAAGGCTAAGATAATGGAATTTATGCATGCCTGGTCTGCTTGCTCCGCCTGACCAGAGCACTGATATCACTGTGACAGCTGCCTTCTCAACACTCTCTCCTTGCAGCAAATGGTGGGCCAGTCTGTCAGCTGCATATGTATGCTTAACAGTGACATATTGGCAATTAGGGAGAGAATGATTCACATTTGTACTGTATGAGGGTAAATAGTTCATGAAACACACAACCATTAAATGTAAGGGTAGAGGAGTCTTACTAAGTCTTACTTACTCCTTACTGCCTTTCTTGCCTCCTGCTAGAAAGGCAGTTCTAGCAGGATTTGTTTTGCCTTTTACAAGGGGAAAAAGGAATACAGTGAGTCTGAAATTACCATATTTATTTTAATACATGGAGTAGGTTTGTAAGGTTCATTACTTAGAATTTTGATTAAAGCAGAATTTCTGGCTGGTTAACAGTAATCGATAACTAACCATTTATTAAAATAATAAATACAGTAGAAAGATGCTAGATTTAAATACCAACTTTTGAAAACCTCAACCATGTATTCTATTATTGTAATGAAAGTCTAAAGAATTAGTGTCATTATTCAGCTTTAGACCAGGGCCAGGATGGTGGCTTGCTATCATTTGGTACACAAGGGCTTAGCAAATAATAAAACGTTTATTTGGAAAGGAGAGTTAAACAACAGTTTTCATTGTAAACTGGGAGAAATGGTGCCTCAATCTCACATAAACTCTCTAAAAAAAAAATTTCAGATTTTTTTTCTTTCTGAAGTGTTTTGCTGTCCTATGGAGCTTGAGATTGGCTTGTGAAAAGTGGTATATGGGCTCAGACACAAGAAAGAGAGTGTTATTTTTCTGTATCAAATAAACAGATGCTGAGATTAAAAAAAATATTTTATGGAGATTCTAAACCAAAACCAAATATGGAAGAAGCTAGACCAGCTACTTTTCAGAAGAAGGTATTTCCTACTAAGTGAGAACATCCATTGGAAGCTTTTTACATCATTTTTCAAGCACCATTTGCAATCCAGATGAATTCAGGAAAGTTCGAGGTTTATATTCAGATTTACTTGAGTCAGTTTGCACTTCTAGATCCATTTGTATAAATCCCAGGTTCTGTTCTTGATATTAATCATGCTGCCCCTTTCTCAGGTCTCATTCTCTATCCAGCTTTCAATTTAGAAAGACCAGGGGAAACATAGCTAGTCTTTTTTTCTTTACCCTTCTTAGGATCAACATCGAAAAAAAAGTGAGAGAAAGAAGAAATCAGTTTTTAAGAGGAATTCTTGTTCTCAGCCCCTTTATCCCAAATATTTCTGCAGCTTCATTTGCTCAGGTAATTTTACTGTGTGACAGAGAATGTCTTGTGCCACGGTGTTCGTGGCAGAGAGAGAGTTAGCGGTGTTGCTGCTACTGTGCTGCTGCTCCACCTGCCAGTCCTGCTCTGCAGGAGGCATGCTGCTTCTCCTGACACTTGTTCTCATGGGAAAAAAGCAGGAAGAGCTTCTGCCTTTTAGCTAGGGAACTAGCAGGATTTTTTCGGGTCTATCTATACATTGTTATCTATCCCTGAAGATGTCAGCTTGGCTCCATTGGCTTGCTGACTTTTAGTTTTCTTGTAGCCCTGGACAGTGGCTCCTCTCTGATCTCAGCAGATCTTTCAGCTCTAGTTCTGCTCAAATTTTTATTTAAAACTTTTAAATTATTTTTTTGCAAGGACTAATTACAGACAAGATCCATTTCAGAAACTGGTTTTCCAAGTGGTATGTCTTCTGTATTTATTTTCTCATGGTACTGCAATACACAAATCTTTTCAGTCTGCTTTTTTACTTTAAAAATAAAAATGAAGTTTAATTGCATCTTAAAGAAGCATTTTAGAAATAATTTATTCAGACCAATACAGAAAATAGCACTAGCTTTGGAAGCAGAAATAATAAGTAATTTTTAATGTATACCTTGATGTTCATTATGAGTTTTCAAAAATTGGGAGTATATCAGTCTTGCTTAATGCTTCCCTTAACTGTGATACACATCCTTCCCATTACAGATAAATGAAAGAATTATTTCTTTTACTCCAAGGCTAACAATACCTAATGATCAGTGACCAGCTGTGAATGTCTTTTTGCAGAAATTAATACTGAGGCCATGATCGCCATGTGTTTGCACAATGACCTACAAGGTTAAGCCATGTTGTTAAGAGACACAGTTCATGACGTTCAACTGGTTCATACTACAGCTGAACCAATACTAATTTTCAATTGGAATATTTAAAGAAAGTCTTTGTACCTTTCAGCATTTCTTGCTAACAGTGGGCTGAAGTCCTCATGGAGTATGCATATTATATCCAGACACATGGCTCATGTTGTAGAACTAAGGGATTTAAATGTACTGTGCATCTCTACTACTATTTCATGCAGTTTTAGTAGGGAAAAAAAAATAATTTCCGCTCTAAACTTCCTGGCAAGTTTTAAAAATATTTCAGGGACAGTGTAACCTAACTTGTTTCTATCTGTCAAGTCTATATTTTCTTAAATGTTGTATTTTCTAGAGAACTGTTGTGTTCTTAGTTTCCCCAAGGAGCTTTCATGATATCCCTTTTTAAGGTTTTACAGCTCTTGAAAACCTTTCACAGCTGTAATTCTTTCCTCCTTCTCCTTCCCTACCTTTTTATTCTCTCATTTTCAAATTCTACAGTGCTAAGTATGATACTGCAGAGACAAAATGTCACTGACATTAAGCACTCATCTTTTCACATTAAGCTTTTGTAGTTTGTAAATATGCTCTCTGGTACCTGGCTTTTGATATTAACTGACTTCTTTTCAAGAGAAGTATTGCATAGCAGTGCAGTTCTCATTACTAGCTTTTCTTTTGTTACATTCTGCCTCTTTCATGTCTTGTCTTGCCCCAATTTTTTTTTAAGTCAGGAAAAAAGAAAAAAAAAAAACACCAGAATTTGACATTTAAGGACTGTAAGATCTTGTTTGGTAGTGTGAGGTAGGACTTTGGCTACAGACGGACATCTCCCCTCATTTAATTAACTCTTTTCCCTGACATTTCTGTCATTATGAGGCAAATTTGTGGTGGTTAAGTATGATATGAATTTTTGAAGGAGTTATGTAATATCCAAAAGCAACTGCACAAACCAGTATTTAAATTCTCTCCTAACCTAGTAATGAAATTATGAAAATATTATTTCTTCCTTTATCTTTCCTTCTTCCCTTCTTTCTTCTCTCTCTCTTGAGCCTCCCAGAGACTGGTAAAATCAAACAAAACCATACTAAGATTCAAAAGAATAGAGACAGGAATATAATCTCGAAAGTGTCAGATCATTTTAGCCCTCAGTAGAAGATTTAAATATGGTTTTTCTCTAAACTATCAGAAATTTGTTTAGGCATTTAAAAGGATTTATGCTGCAATTAGTGAGGGATTTATTTTTACATTATACATGTCATATTATACCTATGTCTGTCCAGCACTGCCATCTTGTTAGAATCTCTCAGATACTGGAAAAACTATGAGCACATGGGTGCAAAGACACCCGAGTGTATTTGCACAAAAATAGGCATTAACTGCATTATGGAACTTAGTACTGCAACTGACCCTGAGCAGCAGACACTTGGGTACTCACAAGGTGCTTTGTTTCCAGCAGAAGCTGAGTTATCCCTGTAGAGCTATATACTTGAGTTCTACCTGACTGCCTCCTAGAGAGAGGATAGGAAGAAGAACAGTGCCAGCTAGAAAGTAAACAAGTTAAATGAAATGTGGGAAAGCAGAAAAGTGGTTATTAAATGACTGCTTTCACCATATAATTCTTACAAAAACTTCCCCTGATTTATCATTTCATAGAGATCTTGCAAACCAGGAATTACCGAAAGTTCTTATTTAATGAAGGTGAGAGCACATGGGAAAATTCCTGCTTATACTGTTCCCACTGCCCCTCTCCTAGTGGAAATGTATGGCTGTGAATTCAGATATGAATCTCAGAGAGCAAGGTAAAAAGAACAGTTGAAAACAGATGGCAGCAGTTACAACTGGCATATTCCCAGTTGGTGGCTTTAGCATTTAGAAATGAGCATCTGTTCTTCCCCATTGCAAAGTGGTTTTAACTCAGAGGTGTTAAAAATACGTAAGTTGCTGTTTTATTCATTTTTGCTGTTTACTGACTTTAATGACTTATATCAAATGAAAAGTACAATGTTTACCTGTGTGCCAGGGGAATCAAAACAGAAACAGAGGTCTCTGATGCAGAGTCTGAGGTTGTAAAGTAAAATACAGGGGAGAGGGGAAAAGGAAATTATGTAGTTTTATCCTAGTGCTGGAAAAAAAGGATTATTGAAGGCTGAGGCCTTAGCAATTCAAAGGTTCAACCTCTGTAACATATTTTGGATGCTCTTTGTAAGTATCATCTTTTTTTTTTTAATAGCTATTGATGTACTCTTGAGATTTAAGAAAATAATAATATACTTAACCATCTCACTGCTGCATCATCTTAAAACCACTGAAAATTCCAGTTCTGACTTCAGAGAGGGTCAATATCAGTCTGAGGCTGACTGTCGCTTTGTTAGACAGTGGATATTTAAGTAGGGTGGAGTTAGGTATCACTAAAATTGAAACAAGAAAAGGCATTTCAGGATAGGTATGTTTTATATTATGTATTGTTTCTAGCATCAGATAAGATCTTTGTGAAATGCAAAACACATTCACAAACTAGATTTGTAAAACAACTCTATGAATATATTTATCCATTTTCAGCCAGAAATGGCCATGACAGGTGACAACCTTAATTTATTGTGACTGTGCATAAAATCATGGCAATTATGCTTTTAAGCCTGAGCCTTTGCTATTGAGTCTGGATGAGAGCAAGGGTCCATCTTGATGGATCTGGCCATGGGATTAATTCTTCAGGACACAATTCTTTGTGTATCTTTTGGAACATTAATGCCTGTTGCAGGGACAATGCAATAGGCTTTTCTACTACAAAGAACTGAGAGAGTGTGCTTGTAGATGATGACCAAGGTAGATGGAATTATTTTCTGATGCCAGACTTTTTAAGATGAAAGATCACAATATAGAGTGATAGACAGCTGACCATCTGCCTGGCAGATTCTCTCACCTGAGATATATCAGGACTCTGTTACATTATACATATATACTGAGGACAAAGAATAAATGACTTGTTTTAAACTGTAACACCTTCACGGTGATATTCCCATCTCTGTTCTTTTGAACCCTAGTATGGTTTTGTTTGACTGTATCAATCTCTAGGCCACTCAAACTTGGTTCAAGTGGAAGCCAGATAATTAAAACTGAATCCTGATAAAATAAAAATTGTGCTAGTTGGTAGCATGGAATTGAAAGATGTGATTCACCTCATGGTCTCTGTTTGGATTTGCAAGTTTCTGTCCCTTTTGTTTGTTCACTTCCAGGCTCAGAGATCCTGTTTAATCTTGAGTTTCTTTCTGAGCAAGGTAACACAAACAGTGCAATTTTCTCTATTTTGATTAAACAAGTATACAAGTACTTTCATCAGATGGTATTGTTGGGAGAATAATTAAAATCTCTAATTCCTAGAGATGGAACTATTAGAATAAGATATTTGGGTAACACTGCCATATCTCACTGCAGACTTTCCTAGGCTTTGTGATATATGATTTGATGTGAAATATTGAAGAGCAATTTTTGACGTAGGAAAAATTTTATTCATATTTCTTGTGTACACCAGTGTGTTTAGCTAATCCATCACTAGTACATCTGTAGTTCAAGTTCCCAGGAATCGGTTAATGGTTGTATGCTATAAATGGGGATGTAATAAAATAAAAATAAGTATGTCACCTTTTACTGTTAGAAATTGGTGTTGAAGATTCTTGCTTCTCATCTATCCCTGATTTCAGAATTTGAAAACCGATATCTTTTCAGAGAATAATGCAGTGCATTGCTTGCTGAGTCCTGTAATTAATTTCATGGTAATAATGGTTTCTGAAATAACTATTTTTATCATTTTAATTGAGAGAGACTCACTGTACTTTTTGTATTACTTTTTTTTTCCTTTTTTTTTTTTTTTTTTTTTTCTGTGTCTGTCTCATTCTTTCCTTCTATGAAAGAAATCCTTTCCTGTGTACATGTTGCGAAAGTATTTAGTAAAGAGTATTTGCTAAGAAGTACTCTGCTCATGTAAATACAACAGCAGTGAGTTACTTTAGTGGTCAGGTCATTAACATTCATGTCAGTAACAGGTATGGACAAAAGCCATTTATCAGTTTTGCAATGTGATGTTTTGATTCAAAAGCTGTGATTCCCTGCCTCAATATCCATGCAAAATAAGCATGCACTTAGAGGAACAAATTTACCCCCAAAACACTCATACATTGTTATGCTGAACTGTGCACACATGTATTTCTAGCTGTGAATACCTTGTAAAGACCTGAGGTTGAATTTACTGCCTTTTGGCAGTTCGCATTTAAAGGTATGGGCAAACGAGACATACAGGGTATAATTCTGTCTTTTAGCCTCAAAATTCTGTTATTTTATGATGCACTTAGTGGACTGAGAGTAAAAATTGCACTGAAGAAGGGGATAACTGTAATAATTGTTCACAAATATGTCTTTGTGGTGTTTTATGTCTTATATTCCATGAAAGCCTGCCTTTGATTTTAGTTACAAAACCCTAACGTTGCTCACCTAAATTCTTCTTTGTCAAACACTTGTGTTGATTCAGAGGAATGTAAACTACTTCTTTGGTCAGCATTGTGGTAACTTCACTGCATTTGTCTTTGAACTGGGCTTCTATTGGTTTTAGAAAACCTATGAAGCTCTAATGTATCATTATATATACAGGTTCATGTTTCTAATTACTAAACAGAGCTGCATTAGCAGGTTGAAACCAAGCTTTTTTATTTTTGTTACTAGAAATATTTTGTGATTAAGTTAAACTAAATGCAAGCATCTTTTTTAAGGGATGTTTACCAAGAAGCTTGTATACATTTATATGTTTTCACTAGGAAACCAATTAAAATTAAACTAGTTCAATCTTCTGAGTGTCAGTAAGGCTCAAGGTGCATCATTGGTCTGAGCTGTCCAACTATCTGAACTAAAATTAAACAAATGGATTCTGCCCTGTCAAAGCCTGTATCCTTCACAGTTTGTGTACTTTGTGTCACAGGCAGTAAGAAATTAGCAGTACAGGGTAAGGCTGATTTGCATATATACATATGAAGACTATAAGCAAACACCATCGCCCGCGGAAATTTAGTCCTGAACCTTTGGCCTGCCACCAGATTTCCACCTGATGGTAATATAGATAACTTCCTGTGTGTATTAACCATAACAATGGACAAAGTCCATGCTTTAGGATAGTGTTACATATTCATTTTGCAATTGCAGAGATGTGGCATTTAAGCAAACTAATGTTATGAGGATCTTGATTCTTATGCATAGCAAGCTATCAGAATAATGGGATGAAGTCACTGCTTATGTCCAGATTCAGCATTTTTTCTCTCATAGTGATATAGTCTTGGTTATCATAGTTTCCAGATCTATCTTTTCTTTCATATCACAGGTAGCACTATGACTTCCCCATTTCTCTAGAAATTACAATAGGCACTGGCGAGTAAGCAAGACATAAAATGAAGACTGAAAAATTACTGTCATTAAGTGATCACTGGTGCCTATAAACGATAATGGAAACATTTCAAAACCAGAATCAAGTAGCTATGCTATATATTTGAATGACTTTCTAGGATACCAATAAAAATCATTGGGCAGGTTTCTGCTTGTTTCTGCAGGAGTAAGCATACATGAGAGCAGGTATGTTCAGTGTATATATGAGTATGTGCATAGAGTTAAGCTATTTGAAATGTTATTGTATAGAGCTTGTGGGGTTTGTGTGTTCATACCAATGACCAAATTGCACACATTACTGTCAGTTAATACGAAAAATTCAAAACACTACTTAACAGTAATTACTGATTTTGTGATACTGTTTCAACCATTGACTGGAAGGGTTAAGTTAGTAATATCAGATTGTTGATATGAATGCTTATGCAAAGTACATTTGATTTGTGTGGATATCCAAATAAGTCATTCCCATATTTACATATGCTGTACATTTGCACTGGCAGAATCTATTTGGATTATTCTGCACCAAGAGAGAAAATGATAACTGTCAATTCAGAATGGTGACAATCTTATCCTTCAGACTCACTCAGATGGGTGACCTTGATTCTCTGCTTTCTTTCCCCACATGTGCAAGTTTGATCACTGGGTTCCCTGGCCAGTACAACCCAATTAGAATTCTAAATAGAATTAGAAAGCAGCTGTTTTCCATTCCTCACAGGCTCATAAATGGAATAAACACTCCAAGACATGTCTGTAGTTGCAAATGGTATTGAATCAATTCTGCCACCAACATAGTGACAGGGGTGTCCAAAGCTCCTACAGGAACCTCTTTCTCAGTAAGGGGTTTTCTGTCTCATGCTCACATACTGCTAGTAGCAGTGTGTAACTAAAGCTAGCCCAACTTGAAACTGGTGGCTGATGTCATGAAAATCCACCCTTAAGATGAGGGATTTTACTGATAGTCTTTGTAAAAGGTTACAGAAGGAACGTAAAAACAAAACGTGAAATATTAAGCAAGATTTGATACTCTGACATCAAGCAAAACTTCTCTCAAAGTCCCTGCTGAAGAGGATTGTCCTTGAATTTTCCCAAATTAAGGCATGTTAGGCTGACAGCTCTCACTTTGTCCTGGTATGCCAAAGTTTTGGTTTACATCCTAATTGGGATGAGATGGCACTCACAGGGGTGCACCTGTGATGCAATTCCTATGTAGGCAGAGCTTCATATGAACTGACGTCCCTGAGGGAGCTCATGCAGTCCTTGCAATTTATCTCAGACTAGGATATGAGGAATATTGATATTTCTATTTTCTTCTGCTCACCTTGGTTCTATGGCATTTACTCTCATGAGAGTACTCAAAGAGATCAGATTACTGGGATGTGGGTATTTTAAGTAAATTTTCTGAAATTGGTCTTTTATTTTCAGTCATAAACACAGCAGTCTTTTGGTATTTTTTAGGGTAGGGATATGTCCATTTCTTTTCTCCACTGTAAATGTCCAGTCACTCTGTTAATTTTTATTCCTGGATTTTCAGGTAACATTTATCCCAAGAGGATTAGTGTACCTTTGCTAGTATTTAATCCTAATTGATGTAATTATATTAGTACCTTTGCCTTTTTTTTTCTTTTTTTTTTTTTCTTTTTTTTTAATACCCTTATAGTGATATATCTATCTACAGACACATTGTGGTAGATCTTCTGAGACGTACAGCAGCCTCTAGAGAAGCATGCTTTTGATTGTCCGAACAGCAAGTGTGGGGTTTTTTTTGTATCAGACTAATCACATATACCTTTTAATTTCATCATGACTCAGCAGTCCTTGGCAGTTTTCTTGTGGTTATCAATGCATGTTAAGAAACAGAGTAAAAAGTAATTGCAGGGAAACAAGTGGTCTGAAACCTGCAAAAGCTTTTGACTAGGAATCAAAAGAAAAAACTGTTTCTTCACTAGTGAAAACAAAATTCAGGCTGATAAAGATGAAACATACAGTGCTTGGG